>BMAV01011030.1:238452-279040 GCA_019973955.1 Trichonephila inaurata madagascariensis
ATATATATATATATATATATATATATATATATATGCTTATTTTTGAACTATTCTTAGACATTCAAATACGATAATAAATACGTAGAATTTGATCTTTGTTAATATATATTTTTCGAACATCTATCAGAGTCACTGTCTTAGATAATAAAAACAAAGCTCTTTTTTTAATGTTTATTCGCTTTTCTCTGTCTGAGATGAATGAGTGGGGGGAGAGCACCTTTAGAGTTTAATAAAAATTACAAACTATGCAAGAACTCAAAAAATTTAAACATTAAAGGGGAAAAATGTTTACAATTACATTAAAAAATTAAATGGTTTATTTCTGATATTTTCTGTTCTGTGTGTGTACATATTAATTTTTTAATTTACCAACAAATGATACTCGGTTTAAATTTATCACTTTAATAATGCAGCCATTCTCCAGAGCTTTATTATTGCTACTTTTTTTCTTATCGGATCTTTTATATTACATTCATTTAAAAAAAACTGCAATACTGTCTTCTAGGAGACTGAAGTTTGTTGATATATTTAAATAAACTTTGCCATTAAGGATAATAATACGATGTTTGTGAAAAACTAATTTAAAATAATTTTCTTCCAACCTAGCACATTTCGCTTATTCATAACATGTTTCCACATGTGCATTTTATTATTATATACCAATAAAATTTGACTAAAAATTTTTAAAGAATTTAAAATTTTTGCAAATGCTAAACATCTAAAATCAAAGTATAATACAGAGTAATTCTTTATCAATTCGAGATTATTTTAACTAAAACAAAATTTTTAAATTTCATTTAAAGATTATTTTTCATTGTTGACTTTTTGTTGTTGACTCTTGTTTACTCTTTTACTCTCTCTCTTCCTCTTTATCCTCGTTCACTTTTTACTCTTTCTCTCTCACTTTCTGATATTTCTCTCTATCTCTCTATGTATAATTAGGTAATGAGGTACGTAAAAAGAATACTAAAAATACAATTTATTTCAAATTAAAGAGAATCAAGAGAGTCAAAGAGATTTAACATACAAATTCAGTTTAAAATTTATTATGTACACACACACAAAGTAAGATTATACGCAATGTATATAAGTATCTAGAAAGTAAGAATGAAGTACACAGGAAAAAATATGCAATGTGTATTTCGAATTAATACTTTTAAAAAAGTAATTTTTTTAAAAAAAAATGAAGAAATTTACCCCAAAACGAATTATAAAATCAAGTACATAAAATATTATATAAAAATGTTTTTGAAGTAAATTAGTCTCTGTTATTTGAAATTGCAGAATATTTAATTTATAAGCTTGAAGTTTCGCTATTAAATGGAAATCATGCAAAATTTCTCTGATATAATCAAGGAATCTAATATCAAAAATAGATTTGTTTCAAATAATTATGGTAATAGTCTCAAATGAAAACAAATCTTACAATTTAGAGGAGAAAAAAAATTTTAAATTAAAAAAGAAAAAAACATTGAGAAAAGCATTACGTGAAAAAAATCCTCCTTCTCTTATGTGTTTAATGGTATTTTGTTCTTTACTGCCAGAATACTTCGGTAAGACATGTTTATTTTCCTGAGTTATAATATTTAATATTTAATGCAATTCATCGGACATTTTGGAAATGAAGCAAAAGAAAAAAAATCGAATAAATTATTTAAATACCTAAATAAAAGCTAACTTTATGATGCTAAATTCATAATACATAAAAGAATTTTCTTTTTTATTTTTCTTGTATTTTCCAATTGTTTTTAATAATGGAAACATTAGGAATAATGATTTGTAGATAGAGGGGGGAAATGAAAGGTTTATTTTTTGCTACCATACATCTAGAACAATTTCAAGATTTACAATGTACAGTTATAAATCCATTTATAATTGTACATTGTAATCCAAATGTAATCCATTTTTATAACTATTTTATTAAAAATAATTTAATTAAAATTATTAATTTTAACAGTTTTAACAATGTAATATGTGTTATGTTCAATAGAAAACCATGATACAATTGTAAAAAATTGCGTTTATTAAAACCATTAAATAAATATTCCTGAAAAACGAATTTTTTTTTTAGATTGCACATTACTTCTTTATGCTAAATATTTAATATAAACTTGCGAATTATATTACTTTGAATGTGGCATTTAGTATTATATTTTATATATTTAAAGTGAATAAAGGTTTGGTAATGGTTACTTGAACGGGTTTTAATTCGTACCTAACTCCTATTTGCAGGTGTCCACATGTATAACATGTATACACACGCTAATATCGATTTCAATACTGATATTCTAAAAGAGGTGCTCTTGTGTGTCTCGCCTTAAAGAATAGTAAACAACGTTTATAGGACACTTAATTATTTTTATTCTTGGTATATTGGAATGCCAAATTAAGAGTGGGTCGCTTTTATTTTTAATTTAAAGGCGTTTCATTTTTATTTATATATATATTCACTGTACTCAAAATTATTGTTAACTGAATTTCACTTAATTTTTGTTTAAAAATTAAATCAAACAGTAATTAATATATGTTTTCTAATGAGTACCTTTATTAAACATAGCCGGGCACATCAATATTGTTCATTCAGAGACACATCACAGGAGAATGTTTTTCACTAAGACATTGGTTGCGAAGATTTTTGCGCACTATAAGAGCAGTTATTATTGCAATTTACAAAATAATCGTCTGAAATTAGCTTTGACCGAGCAATTGTCCTCCTCTTTCATACTGAAATAGCTAGAAAGTGATCTTATGCAGAGGTTTTAAGCCAAGGTTGGATTACACCAAGTCTACTTGATAATAAGTTTTCGGGTTCAAACTACGTATATCAGTATTTGAGCCACACTATATGAGACACTTTAAGACGCCCTGTTGCTTATGCCTTTATCTGCCGACGGTATTTATAAGTACCACTCACTTTAAAAAGACAGAATAACCATTTTTACGAATATTCTGACGATACTTAGCAGGTATATTCTCTTAAATCCACTCTTCCAAGATATATGGCAGCACGGGTTCTATGATGAGTATTTTAGCGGGGAAGGCGAATAGTTTAACAACAGAGAGAGAAATTGCGTTTTCAGCAGATGGCCTTTTCAACGGATTGCGAAAATTGTCATTTTTGTTCCGCAAAAGTAGTTAGTGTCAAAAAGTGTCTTATTTTTTCGTATGCTAATGAAGACCTTAGAAAACGATTTGACTCTTTATTTTAAGTGAACAGTATATTTGATTAATTTTAGAGTTGAATACATTTAATTAATGAATTAGCTCTAGCGGATTAAATTTCCCAAAGCTGAGTATTTTTTTTTTTATGTTTAACCCTTAATTTTGAGAGAAGCAATTCAAAAAAATTGCATGACAAAAAACTGCAGTAAATCATAATGCGATAGATAAAGGGTTAATAGGAATCCATTTTCATTCATTCAAATGACATCCGCATGAAAAAATCGAGTATTTGGCATTTTTTGGACATGATTAAGAGTATTTTAGTACTAAAAACTGAAGATTAACAATCAAAAGAAAATTCTACACAAATTATAAAATTGGGGTTTTTGTATGCTTTTCCCACAGTTTTATAAATATCCAGTTGTATTCAAAAGATAGTAGTGGGTATAATTGTCTCATAAGATTTTATAATGTGATATTTATGATCATTCACAGTTGTAAACAATATATATATTTACTATTTGTTTAATTCATATTGAGATGAGACTCAGGAGACTGGATTTTAATTTTGGGGGTTAATATATGTAAAATACTGAGTATGAATGGAAGTTTTCAAATATTGATTTTATGTTGTGCTGCATAAGAAACAAATATAAGTTTTCCAAGCTCTTCTGCCAAACATCTTCACACCATTAGGGGCCCATAATTTTATTTTATTCCCATAGTTGACAGAACCGTATAAGGTAAAAGTTCAGAATACGAAAAGAACAAAGAGAAGCTATGCTCTTTGCATGCAACATTGAAAAATAACTCATACTTTAACTCGGAATAGACTATATTTTATACAGTGTGTAATATATATTATGCTGTTGTCGAAATGTGTTTTTGGTCTGATACTATCTTTAAGAGCATTTGCAACATTTATCTTTAAAAGAAATAAACCAAAGTTTCGTTCTTGTGTCACAAAATGGTGAAAAATTCGAATCCCCATGGTTTCTTAAACTTTTTTGAAGTAAAAATCAGAAGATTGGATTGTGTGTGTCGTGGAAGATAGATACTTAATTTGGAATTAACGATGTAATGTTAAAAAAAAAATACCAGTTAAAAAATTAACAATATTTTATGTGAATTTCTGATATTTATTTTTAATTAAAATAGAATTTTAATATCAATGATAAGTTTCTACCTATTTTAGGATGAATTATGGAAAATATAAAGAGTTTATTGTACAGGAGAATTCACTACCCGACCGACAAATATGTAGTGTGTGTAATGGTACAAAGCCGACTCGGAATCATATAGAAATGCTGGGTCGCTGATGCTGTAGTTGCGAGCTGTGGTGCAGTGAAGAAGAAAATTAGAACTGCAACAGCAACACATTAATGGGAAAGAAAACAATTTTTGAACGGTTGTACTGCAGCAGATGTTTGGCAAGTCTGACAGCAACGCTGAATAGAATTTCTGACGTTCTGGAACATTCCCTCAAGTGGTTTTGCAGTATATGGAATGGAAGGTTTCGTGAACACTGATCCTGCTGGAAGTCATCTTTTGCGATCCGTTTCCCGAAGTATCAGAATGAACTCGCATTCAAACGAGGAACTGGTCTATACGCTGATAGTGTATAAATATGCGGATTTTAACGGGCACGCGGCTCGGTTGCTGTACCAGGAAGTTAGCTGAACAAGCATGTTCCACATCTCTTGACCTTCACAAATGGGAACAGAAGTTTACTTGATACAGGTTCTTTAACGAGTTAACTGATTGTTTTTTGGTGTACGAGACGCATGTTCTTTCGGTTGAAGACATCATTATTTGAATATCTGCAGTGGTTTGGAGGATTCGTGACATGCTTGGAATCTTCCAGAATGTAAGGAATTCCATGCAGATCCTCTGTCAGGCCTGCCAGACGACTTCTGGTCGTAATTTAAAACTCCTGTTGTAGCACAACCTTTCAGCAAAATATTTTCTGACACAATAATGTGTTGCTTTTTCTGTTCTTTTTCTCAGCAATAGTTTTTGCGAGCAATAGTGCTTCTTTGCCCTATTGCTCGAACTATGGTATTTGTGACCCTGCATTCCTATGTGATTCCGACTCGTCTCTGTACCCCCTACACACCCTGCTAGTTTGTTGGTCTGGTAGTTACTCAGCCTGTATATTATATAATTTGACAAAAAAGTGCAATTACAAATAATCAAACAGTTTTTATAATATAATTATTTTTAACATACATTTATATTTGTGTTTATTATTTTTTGAGGAAACAACTTAAAGCAATTGACATCCATTTATAGCATATTTGATATAGTTTTCTTACAAATAAGAAAATCAATTACATAACGCATTTTTTTTCTTAATGCTATAATTATGTAGTAATATGAATAATTTTTTGAAAATCTAAATAGATTTACAAATATTAATTTTATAAATGAAACTATAATCTTCGAAACTTCAAAAAAACATTTCATTCGAGTAAATTAGAGACATAAAAAAATTTAATAATTATAGTTACAGAAATTTTCTTGAATATTACAATCTCCTAAAAATATTGAACACATTAATCATTCTTTTCAATAATAAAAAACGTTTTGGTCGTAAAAATAATAGAATAATTGCACCTGATTTGTTTTCATTAACACTCAATCGGATAAAAATATTTTACTTAAAAGTACAAATTAATTATGGCACATAAAAGTTTGCCCATTTTGCCAGGTTTAAAAGTGAAATATAATAAAATTAGTCTAACGATTTGAGTATTCAATAACTTTATGAAAAAATAACGATTTTCAAGTAGAAGTCTATTTTGCATGAGGATAGATGGGAACGATAGGGAACCACGCTTGAAACAAATGTAAATATATTTCTAACTATATTATGTCTACTTTTGGATCCACTACTCAACAAAGGCACCATTGAATGAAATATTCTTCTAGTTTTCATATTTATGATTTTTTCTCTTTGTTTTCCTTTCTTTATGAATCGTCTTTTCCAGTTTTATCGCTGGTACCGTAAATGTACGATTTACCATTGATTTTTTATTCTTATTCTTACTATGAGCGTTTCAAATATTCTTTCAATATATATTGTTCCCTATTCAGCTCAACTGTTTTGTTTGAGCAGATTTTGTTTGCCAATACTTCTACGTGATAGTTTTGTGTTCCAGTTGTATGTAATTTGATTCAGCTGTTGATGCACAGCCATTTTAACGATTTCTTTAGAAACTACAAAACAAAATTTCTATGAAAATCGATTTTACAACATGGAGTTTTTGTTGCTGATTTGTTTTTGTGGCCTACACTCTTTGCCAACTTATTTTTTGTGTGTGCATTTACATTTCTCTACTAAATTAGTAACATTATCTTGAGGTATTCTAAGTTATTCATCAATGAAGTCACAACAATACATCTAATTGAAGATTGTAGATAATGAGAAAGTCAGTGTATAATTTAATTTTCTTTATTAACACAAATAATTTGCAAAAAAAAAACTGTCTTAAGTAGTACAATATATTTATTATACGCAGGAAAAATAATAAGTGTGCTATTTTTTTACTATTTCTGTTTCAATCTGACGTAATATTGTGGAAGTATTAAATACTGCTAAAAGCGTCTCAAAAAATATTATTTTTTACATACATTACCAGGTTGGTTAATCAGGTACTAAAAATGTTTATTTTTCGGTATAATAATCATAATAATTACATGCCATTATACTAATTGTTCTATAAAATTAATCAAACAATATTTATGATAATGTAATAGCAAAATATCACTTGAATATAATTTCAAATTTAAATGAATAAATTAGAATTTTATCAAGCTCTTAAGGGAATACTTAATGTTGAATATCATGAGGGCTTCAGAGTTGAAGAAATGATTGTGGAATTTCAAAAGAATATTGACTATGTTTGTTTTTAATTTTCTTGTCTCAAACTTTACTCTCCCCCTTAAAAGGTGTTAATAGCACTAAACGCTTATGAACATGACGTGATTTCAAAGAAAAATCTTTCTCTCTCTCTCTCTGTCTCTGTATATATATAACTCTTGTAATCCAAAATGCAACTCAATACAAAAAAAAGTGAACATTAAAGACAGAGTTTTTTTAGATAGAAAACAGAACAAAAATAAAATAGTTCATAATGTAGCCTTCCGAAAGGTCAGGAAAACAATAAAATTAGTGCTGCTGTGATTGAAAATAACTGCTGCTATATGTTTTCGCATTGAATGAAAGAGGCGTTGGATATGTTGTTGTATTATGACAGCACACATTTACTTTGCACATTGCTATATTTGATTTGAAGGTGTAGAGAATGGTTCATGCCAAGTCCTTCAATTGTCGACAAGATATTTACGATAGATGATGATTGCAGATAACAAGCAGGTTGAGCCCACTATGCAACTTGATGGGTGATGAAGTCTTGAGAAATGTGTTTCAGATGCAGTCACGCACTTTCCTGTTGGAATTTTGTCGCAGGCAAACTCTGAAGACAAGTGAAGGCAACAGGCCCTAAAATCTGAGAGATAAAGAGCAGGCTGCTGATTGTACTGGCTAGGCAGTACAAAGGCCAGGGAGAACAGCTGAGTGGGAGTGGAATCCAGTATTACCTCAAATTAAAATACTGGATGCAAGACCAATACGTCGAAGCAAAATCTCACCACGAGGTCATTCTAATCCGCCCATCTTGGTTATAGCACGTAGAAAAGCAAGACAATATTGGTAGCTCTTACTTGTTGCAAAATTCGTCATTCCAGACGCAAGCGTCTGTGGATATGAAACAAAATCAGTAATTGGAATAAACATTTTGTATAAATTTAATTTTGAAGAAACTGATGTCGAATAACATTTACGCACACATAGTATTGCACTGCAAACCGTATTTGTTGTGCAATGGTTCTTGATAAGACCAAAATATCCATCACTGTCGGACGCGCAATAGGTCTATCATCATGAGTAGTGGTGCCTCGAGGACGGTGGAATCCAGAGGTGACTCTTTCTCTCTTGCATCTATTAAAAATCGGCATCGATGTTGCTTTCTTGAATAATACACGTTCACCAATCTTTTGGAGGGATAATCGGCATTCTGTATGAACACCTATTCCTCCTCAATCAAACTCAGAAACTTGCTTGAAAGGCACCCGCATTTCTTTTTGAGACATAGGGAAGTGGTTCACACAAGACAACGGCTCAAAAAAGCAATACTTCAGAAGTTCAAAAGTGGCAAAATGTGTGTGTGTGTGTGTGTGCGTGTATGTGTGTCAAGAATTTCCTCTTGGTTGCATTTTGTACAGTGAACATTTCTTTTTCATTTATTGTACAGTTTTTCTATTCAATGCCTTAGTTCAAGAAGTTGAAAACCCTATGTCCTAAAAGAGAAAAGTCTGAAATACCCGAAATAAAATTTAAAAAAAAAAACATCTACACAACCACTTTTTAATTGCACTGTATGATAAATTTGTGCAATTTTATATTAAGCATCAAGCAGGATTTTTTTATATTAGTTGGAGAAAGTATAGTTGAAAAAACTTCATGCTTACTCTATTAATAAGTTTGATACTTTTCAACATACATATATTCAGTCCCAAGGTTAAAATAAATTTGAAATAAAGCACTAATTTAATCCAAAGTATACATTTTATGAATTTTAAGTATTTTTGAATCATCTTTTGATGTCGCAAATTTATTGGGGAACATTTTGACATATGTTTGATGTAAAAATCAATGATTAGTAATATCTTTTGATAGAAATATATGGGTTACAATAAATGCAATGCGATTATTTATAATTTTCATTTGAGTAAATCGTAATTATTTGGAAAACGAAAAGTATTTCATGAATATTTGATATGTGTTTTTTTTAAAAAAAATCATTGTTAGTATAAACGATATTTGAAACATTTTTATGCAATTAAAAATGTGAAAAGGTAAATTTAAGAACATACCTGGCAGTTTTGCACCTAAACATAATATAGAATAATAAGCCTAGTAATTCTTTTTTACTTCACGAATATACCCTAAACTAGATAATTACATTGTTTCGGAACTGCTCACGCAATATTATACATATAACCAGTTGAATTTCATCTGTTATCAATTTATTTCTGAACAAACATATTTTTTCCGTATTACAGCATGTGTGTATGAAAAAATTCTAATTTTCTATATATTATTTTGCATACATTTTAAGCTCATAGACAAATGTTTGTGCAATTTGTTATTAATTTATAGACTTAAGGAGGAAGTTAAATTTGCTTCGGAAAAACACAGAATGAAATATAACGCATAATCACAGTCAATGTAAGACATTCAAATACTAATTTTATATATATGATACTGAAGTTAATATTTTCTCTCTTACACGTCTTGAAGTCTAGGTTTTACTGAGGAAAAATTCCTTAAGGTCATTCAATAGCACATAAAAAGATGAAATCTGAAACATGAATAAAATCCTTTTCTAAATTTTTTAAAAGAATGTCGGAGGAAAAACTTGTTCATGAGGCTTACTGCACATTGATTGTTGCAAAAACTATTTAAGAACAAAACACAGACGCCAGAACAAGAATTTCTTCTTTTCAAGGAAACTATAATGCAGAGGCAACAAATAGAAGGAAAAGTTTTGTCTGACTTCAATAACTAGCTGTCTAGAAAAGTTATCTAAAATTTAGTTCTGAAGAAGTATTGGAGAAGTATATTTTTCTGTGAAGATTTCTGTTGATATAGAAAATTAACACGGGCTGATTCATCTGTTCAATGTTAACAGTTTTCTAAAATTGAAAGAAAAAAGGAAATTTTCCCCAAAACAATGCCACAAGTTCTATTTGTAATATATTTCTTTAGGTTATAAATCACCTTAAGCGGTTCTGTGATTTATAGGCGTTTTATATCTATCAAATTAGTATTTTCTAACATATTATATAAATGATTTTAATGCAATAAAGTATTTCAATAGTTAAAATTTGAATAAATTTCAAAATTGTAACAAATAATTCCAAAAATTGTTTCATCAAAAAATTAAATTTCTTGTATTTAATATTATTTTAGACAAAAATTTGTAACTTATTATTAGAATTTAAAATTATTAGTAGTTTTACCATTTTTTCTTATTAATATCTCAATATTAAATCTTAAAATTTTCTCTTTATAAAAATATACATTTATATTTTTAAGTAATTTTAAAGCTATATTTAGAAGATAAGAACATAGTTCGGCGAAAGTTAAAATAAAACGGGTTTATTAAATATTGTTGTATTATTTAATCATTCTTTTTAAAATTTTATTGGCAGTTGCATTTTTATCTTTCATTTTAAAATTATCATGTATTACCCCTAATGTTCATCATAAGCTATATGTATTAAATTAATGCAATCATTAACTCCAAAAAATGATAAATTTTAAAAATTTCAGTAACCAGTGAGGAGATTTTTTCCAAAATTAACTTGAATTTCTGCTTTGTATTTTTAATATTTGTTATATCAATCAATTAATACAATGCATAAGAAACTAAACCTTATTTGTTAATTAAAATTTTTGTTTTCTTTTCCTATTCATAAAATATTCTTTCTTTCATATTATTTTCATATTCACAAAGGCCTATTTAATTTCTGAGAGAGGCACTAAATGCTAACTGAAAATTTATGTTTGTTACGGTAATTAATAAGGAATTCGTAGCTTAAAATTAATTTTTCCGGTCGTTAGTGAAAAAGGAAATTCATTTTGATGCAAGATGCTTATGGGGATGCTTTAGAGAATATATTTATTGCTATCAATTTGCATTTGGAAATATTTAAATTTTTATTGAGCTAAATTTAGTTAATTTTATTTATTTAGTTGAAAGCATCATTTTACAACAAAGATAATGCATAAACACCTTTGTTGCAACAGTTTTAGAGCGAAATGACTTAGGATTGACAAAATCGTATTATATGATAAATATCATTTTAAATTTTTACCAATCTAGTAAAAATATTCAATTAAAAAATTAATAGTTAAAATAATGCTAATGGCATGTGCTTTCTGAAGCAAATAAATATCAAAACGATATATAAATGAAATTTTAATCTTATGATCACATATTTACAATGAATTCTTCAATAAATTTGTAACATGGGATGATTACAATTTTAAATCTAATAAAATTACATTTAAATTTCGGTTCGTTTAAATATTCGACTATTTAATATGTATTTGTATTTCTAACTTTTGAGAATTTTAATACAAAAAGAAAATGAAATTCTTCATATTTTTATATAGATAATTGAAATTACGTATGCAGATGACTTTAGAATTCTTTTTATTATTTTCAGTAAACTCTTATCAAAAAGTAAAAAATATAATTCATTTTTACGACTTACTGTTTTTTGTACTTCTTTCTTTAATTTACTCTCATATATTGCTTTTGCGAACAAGTCCAGATATTTTTATTGAACTTTCCACGAGCATAAATCCTTATTTCTTTCGGGATTTATCTCAGCAAAAGTAGGATTAAGATACACGGAAGGAAAGATTTTTTGCAGAGATTGTATCATTTCTCAAAGATAAGTTTGAAAAATGTTGACACAAACATATAAAAGTATTTTCATTTCTCATTTGGAGTTATCGAGTTTCGTATGGCATTAAAGATATTGCTAAGCAGAAATCTTGATATTAACGTGTTTTTTTAATTGTTTTTGGATGCAATGTTAAATTTTTCATAATTTCAAATATTTCATAAAATGTTCATTGATGATAACAATATTACTTAATTACTTTCTCTTATAAATAAATTAATTAAATTTGCGTAGCAGTCAAAAACAGTGTAGTAATGTTCCACGTTTTATCTATTGGGATTCAAAATTCCACACGTTGAGGTCATGTATAAGGTTTAGATATTGAGATGTCCATTTGTGGGTGCTGTCATCGTCAACCGATCTTTAGTCGAATTTATGGAGATCATTATCAATAACTCTAGTGTTTCTTCTAGTTGTCGCCAAACCCTAGTGGTCATGTCTATGAACTCGTGGGCGGCGTGACAGAACCTCGAGCCTAGTACCACTCAAGATCTGCCTAAAGAGGTACTGATGAACGTTAAATCTGTTAAGGTTCCCACTCCTGCCATAAGCATGGTGT
The DNA here is from genome assembly GCA_019973955.1 of Trichonephila inaurata madagascariensis. Classification (NCBI taxonomy): domain Eukaryota; kingdom Metazoa; phylum Arthropoda; class Arachnida; order Araneae; family Nephilidae; genus Trichonephila; species Trichonephila inaurata. The sequence continues at coordinate 250,715 of BMAV01011030.1, forward strand.
AGAAGTTGAGAGGGAAGGCCAGTTCTGATGTCGTCACTTGACCACGGTTTAAAATAACGCAGTCCTTCGCCAATAATAACTGCTGGCTTATAATGCAGCGTCACTAAATACTCATCTACTGATGTTTCTTCTAAGCGTAATATAAATAAAAAAATGGCATAGATTATGATTACTATATCAATACTACTAGTTAACATATTAAATTATGTTCCTTTTCATGATCCATTAAAAAGTCATTTTTCGTTTTTATTAAAAAATGTATCCTGATATATAAATATATATATATATATAATTTAAATTTTAAATTTTTGAGAATTGGATATTTCCCGATTAACTTTCCAAGTTGCTACAGGGAGAAGGTTTGCGCCATGAAACTAGTTTAACCCCACTTATCGGTCATAAGTCCCAGGTTGCACTTGGATATTTTATAAATTTTTAATTTTATTTGAAAACTTTTGTATTTTATTTTCTATATTCGCCATTGATATTTTGAAATGAGATTCAGTATTATAAAATTCATGTAATTTCAATTTTTTTTCAATTTTGATTTATATGTATTTTTTATACATATATATTACTTTTTCACATTTGTATTATCTGTAATGATCCCATTCAAAACATACAAAACTGTTCTGATTGCAACACAAATAAGATATGATTAATGAATGATTTTGTAATTTAGATGTATGTTGATCAGAAATTAGTTGTATAGTATACATTGAATATTATGAGATGATGAATTGTATAAAGAACAATGATAACATGCTGATTTTAAATTTAAAAAAAAAAGATAATTTTGTATTGATTTATGCATTTGAGTGTTTAAAAATTTTTATTTATGGTTAAGTACTTAAAATCAGATAAGAAAATGCATGCACTATTGATTACCGGTCATTAAAATAAATTTTCTAACGGGGAAAAAAATGGTATCTTTTCCCTCAGATGAAGAATAATATTAACAAAGACAAAAAAGTGAGGCTAATAAGCTAAACTATTTGAAGAATGATATAACTTACGCATTCCTTTTCTTTTTTTAACGAATTACGAGCACTTAAACTATTCTATGGCCAAAGCACTCTGCGACAGAAGTTTATGCGATTTTATAATGAGTAATTTAACTGTCATATTTTGACACTTTTATCCTGTTGTTTGATATCCTCATGCTTAAACTGAGAGAGTCAAAGGATAATTGTAAATGAAAATTCTGCTCAATAAATCATTATTCAAACTGCTGATGGATTAATTTATCTCAATCTCATTAAAATTCATACCGACGTCATGGATTTTAATAGATCGTACGTAGATTCTGATTCAAACCTATAATTATATTTTAGTAGTGTTCTAGACAAAGTAATTAATAGTATTTTTAAGCTAAAATAGTGTATTTTAGTTTATTGTATAAACTGGACAAAACAAAAAAATACTAAAGTAAAATTAATTAATGTAAATATATTTTCCCAATTTAATTGAAAAATGATATTATATCAAATTTAAAAAATGTGTATCTTGTGCATATGAAGACATTGTTCTGAAATGATATTATATGATTAAAGAAGAAACCTGAAGGGAGATAAAATGTCTCTTAAATGTTTATATATAATTTAAAGAACAAATGTGTTTATTAACTTTATTTAATAAGTAAAAATAATAGTACTCAAGGCTGTCAGTAATAGTTTTAATTTACGAAAAATGTAAATGTGTGTAAAAGTTGGATAAAGTTGCTTTAAATAATATTTATTAAAAAAAAACAAGACAAATACTTCAACTTTAATGGTTTTTAAACCTAGTTAATATATTTGGAAAGGAGTAGTAAAATATAAAATAATAATAACTTTTTTTGGAATGGCTTGTAAAAGTGTCTCGTATTCGTAATAAATCATTGTGTTTTTTACCATATGTTTTACTATGTTAACAGACTAAAGACAAAACACTTCAAAAGCTTGCAGATAGTGTCTGACGCATTAAGAACATATGCGTCATGCAAGCGCTGCCCGGACACTGAGCTATATCTCAAACACTTTTTAGATGCCCTTCCATTACTCTTGTTCTTTTCAAAATTGACATGCAACATAGAAACATTAAACAGACAAGGCCGAGGGCATTGTAAAGGCACTAATTCACGCCTTTGGCACTATCTAATTTTTATAATCGTTTCTGCCTGTTCACTTTGTCAAATGTAATAAACTAGAAGTTAAAAATTTCGTGATATTTATTTCTTAAATAAGCTTGAAAAATGACTGAATTATTACTTCAACACTGAAAATTATCCTTTTGTGGTATGGAACGTTTTACAAAATGGTCTAAAAATATGTATTCGGTATTTTTTTATATCAGATAGGCAAGCAGTAAAAACTACCAACAGACATTTTTTGCGTCAATTTATTGTTCGAATAAGTGAAACTAACTCATTACAAGAGATAGACGACTATTTTCTTGGAAAATTGCCAGTTAAATATATTTCATTCGAATTGAAAATTATGAGTAAATTACGTTTAAATTAAGGGCACAATCACAGCAAACTTGAACAGGATTTTTCAGAAAATCAAATGGTGGAGTTTAATTTTGTTTTAGAGCTTGTTTTAAATATAATTCTCATTCAAAGCATACTAAAGAGTTTTACCTTCTTTTTACGAAACATAGAAAGGGCTGGATGATTAAATACTTTTCACCATGTAGTTCATTAGCCAACAGAGGAATGTTCAAAATGGACAAACAGTTCCAATGCACTTATTTTAAAAGAGTTATTTTGCCATCTCCTTTACACGCACAATCAATCTTATTTAAAATACTGCATATAAAGATTTCTCCTCAATTTCTATTATAATATAATCTCATACATTTTATTTTCTGTTCTCAAATAGTTTTCAGAATGTTCATTGTTGAAAGGATTAGTTTAATTCTTCAAATAATAAATGAATTAGAAAGTTAAATACAAGGAAAACTGAGCAATTTGTCTTTGACTAATGCACAGTGATGAATTGTTTTCATTTTTTATTTCTTCAAACTTTTATAAACAGTCTTTGGTTACCCAAATGTAAGTATTTCAAAAGTATTCAGAAGAGAGAGAGAGAGAAAGCAATTGTTTTTGAGTCAATGTTTAAATACAGGGCTCAGCTTCTAATATAAATTCACAGATATGTTGTTACGTTGAAACTATAATGATTTTTAAATACTTTTTCAATGATCCCAAAGCAGAAAATAAATTTTTACCTTAAATAAAAAATAAGTAAATTTTATACAGGCAGTATAATTAAAATAAGGCATTATAAGACATATATATCTATGTATTAATTTTTTTTTACATTCATACAAAATATGTCCACACAAAACACCCTCATGTATAGTACAGTTTTCCTTTTTCTCTGTATATATATATATATATGTACGTGTGTATGTACAATAAGGAAAAAAACCCTCACTCGTGCATTTTCTCACTCACCACTCACTCATCACGAGATTTTCGGGACTAATGGACCTAAAGATTTAAAATTTGGTAGATTTCGTTCTTTTACCTGAGTAGAAATCTACTAAGAAACAATTTTGGAAAATTCCCCCTGAGAAAGGTTGGGATGAGTTACGGAGTCACTATAAATAAAAAAATTCTCGTTTTTTAAACTATTATACTCATAGTAGTTTTCAAAAATGTTTCTTTTGTGATGTATAGATCTGATAAGAACGTTTTTTTATAAAATTCTACTCCCAATGAGGGTTTCGGGGGTGTTACAGATAAAAAAAAAACCCATTGTTGAACTATTTGACCAACAGATATGAGAACTACCCCAAAGGTTTCTTTTGTTCAGTAGAAATCCACTAAAAACGAGTTTTATGGAATGTTATAGATAAAATTTTCCATTTTTGAAACTATTAGACATATTTACTTGAAATTTGGCAAATATATTTCTTTTGTGTAATAGAGATGCTTAGAACGGTTCTTTTTTGGAACTGGATTTTTAAAAGGGGGTTACGGGAAATACAGAAAATCATTCCGTGTTTTTCCTATTAGACATACTGATATGAAATTTCGCAAGCATGTTTCTTGTTTGAGTAGAAATTTGCTAAAAATGGATTTTGTGGAAATAAAACTTAACATTTAATAACGAGTCCTCTTGGAATTACAACTTTATAAATCAAAGACAATAATCATATCCGTTGAATTCAAAATTAATAAGCTTTAAATAAGCTTTGTTTTCAAAGAGTAATTTTAATGTTCACAACTTTTTATTTTTCATACCTACCAATTTATCTCAAATTTTCATTTCTGAAAATGTATGCCAATTTATTAAGGAAAAATGCATATGATGACCCCTGCTTTAATTATTTTGAGTATTAATAAAAGGATGAATTATTTTCCATTGGTATTTTCTTTTTTATAAAGAAGATTTTTTTTTTCATTCAGGTTCTCTTGAACTTTGGAAATCGAGCTTCAGTGAAATCAAATCACATAATTTTTAAAATGCGCGGCATAATTTTTCTTATACTTTTGATCCTTTCTAATGACTCTGACTTTAACCTAAAAAATATTACTTGTTATTTTCCATTTCACATTTAAAAAAAATATACTGGGGCTGTATTTTTTTTTGTATAAAAAGAAAATTTCTCATAGTTTAAATAATCAATTAAAAAAAATGGGTATGTAAATTCTGAAATTTTCCAACAGGTAAAACAGAAATGGAAATTTAAATTCTGTGTTACATATTTACGATATCCATGATCTCTTTTAAGGCATCCGACTACGTTCGGAACCGTGATTTTAAAAAAGGGCATAAATGGATAACTTCCATGATATTTAGTGTCACTTAGATTGGACTACATGTATAAAATTGTTTTAAGGACATTTTGACAAAAAAATTTATTTAAATACAATATTTTGGCAAAAAATTAAGTTGGAATAATCTTTTTTCAAAATGTTCTCCTTTTGTAAAAAAAGATTCTATTATAATAATATTTTGCCCGTATATAGATCATACCTCTGTACAGAGGCTCAACTATGATTTTTGAAAAATTCACATTATTTTCAGAGTTACAACCCATTGAAATAATTATCGGCCTTTTTTTCTTAAAATTGTTCCCCTCTGTTGTCGTAAAATATGGATAAACTAAGTTATATATTTCAAAAATTCTAGTTGAGCCTCTGTAGAGAAGTCTGAGCTATATACATGCAAACTATTATTATATAATAGAAGCATTTTTTACAAAAGGAGAACATTTTGAAAAAAGATTATTTTAAGTTAATTTTTTTGCCAAAATATTGTATTTAAATAACTTTTTTTTGTCAAAATGTCCTTAAAACAATTTTATACATGTATTCTAATCTAAATGACACTAAATATCATGAAAATTATCCATTTATGCGATTTACAAAATCACGGTTCCGAACGTAGTCGGATACCTTAATGTAAAATGTGCACCGTAAATTCATTCAAAGCTTTGCGTATAATTCATTCGCTTTCACTTCATACTTTAATGCAAACACACATCTATCAGTAACTCTTTTAAACGCTAATATTAAATCAATATCCTTAAATGCAGGTACAACAGCATAATATGCTCCATTACACGAGATTTTGTAATCCCGTTTCAAATCTCATTTGCAAATGCCCACAGTTAATGATGTGCCTGATGTGCCTTTTCAAAGAATAAATGATGAGGAGTAAATAACTACAAATTCAGATAGATGTCCAGTATTTGCTAATGTGAATTGAATCGATACAAAATTATCTGTGGATAAATGTCAATGAACTTATTCTCTTAAAATGAAGACAGATTATTTAGCTTACATAAGTTTGTTTATGATTAAGCTTCCTATTATGTAAAGAAAAATCTTTGAAGCAATCGTATGTATAAAAATTTCGGATACATATTCGCCAAATTACATTTTTAGTGATAAAATGAAGGTTAATTATAAATATGCATATACATGCGTAAGAAATACATATTCAATAGTTTATTTAAAAATCCATGAAAGGCACTATATTATATCAATTACACTACCAATTACAAAATTTAATTAGTTTAAAAATTAAAATATATTACCTATTACATTTTAGAAATAATAACTTATTTATCTAAAAATAAAAATAACAATACAATAAAAATAAACATAAGAAAATAATTGTAATTGTTTCCAAATTTTATGAAATTGGTGATAATTTTGTAATCTTTCCATTGAATAAATTCGTTTCAGACAAAAAAAAAAATCCTTTTGATGATTATAGAAAATTGCAAATTAAAGTTTAATTTTTTTTCGTATAAAAGACAAAATTCAATTTTTTTAGACAAACAATGGTATTTGTTTTTCTTTCCTTTTTCATTATGTCTAGATCCCGGATAAATTTTTATAGCAGTTGTTTTCATATTTAATTATATTCTATGAAAAGTAGTAAGTAATCTTAAGTTCAACGTAGTCTTTGGTCAAATATGAATTTTACGTAAATAAGAAAATATCTAAATTATTACTTTAATTTTTAAAAAAAGAAAGAAACATGTTATAGGGAAATAAAGTAAAAAGCAAATAAAGCCTTCAAAATAAACTGAAGTAAAAAACTAACAATTTTGAATAATCGAAAATAAATTTGACTACTCGCTTCTGTGAGATTTCCTTTCACGCCTTGTTCTAAAACATCCCAAAAAGTCTCAATAGTATTTAAGTCTGGGCTTCTTGGTGGCCAATTTATGACAGAAAAGTCAGAGGAATGCTCATCCAACCAGACAGTAGTCAACCAGGACTTGTGAGAGGTACAGTTGTCTTACTGGAAAACTACATTACAGAGCGGAAAACAGAACAGCATAAACGAATAGAGGTGATTCCCCAGCAACTCTACGTACCGAATTGAATTGAGAGAGGTTGGTATACGCACCAAAGATCCCAAACAGTTCCACGAAAAAACACCCCGACCATGATTTAGCCACCATAGTCTTGGACAGTCCCAGCCTGGCATGCAAGATTCCTGGCTGCATGAGCCTGTCACCCTATTCTCAGCCTCACAGTGACGTTAAGTAGTCGGAATTAAGTTTCATCACCCCATGGTGCTCGTTTCCAGTCCTCTACACTCCAGTCTCTGTGCTCTCTTGCCCAGGCAAGACGTGAAGCCTGATGACAAGCATTGAGCAATGGTACTACGTAGGTCAATGGCTCCAAAAACACATACTATGAAGAAAGTGTTGAACAGTCTGTTTACTGGCTGTACGACTGGCACTGTCATTCAACAGGGTGGTAATTTGGGCTAACGTTTGGCTTCGCAGCCTACGTACAACGAACCTGAGTTGTCTCTGACCACTCACTGTCAAGGCTAATTGTCCTTTGCAGTTTGCCCGATCACTTGCGTACCACCGAATACCATCCATGTATTCTTGGTATACCCTTGACATGTCGACCTTGAAAATCCTAGCTGTCAGACGTTTTGGAAAATTGAATGGCCCATGCATCACACACTTACGATTTGCCCGCGATCGAAGGCGTCTAAGTCAGGCACTCTTTACCCATACTGGCAATTCTAACAACTAATTCAGAACAACCATAGTATGCACTATATATGTAATCACACGACAGCGCCTTCCTTTGCGCATAAATGATGCGGTGTGCCACACAATTAGCATAGCCTTTGCTATTCTTAATTCAGTGGCACTTCAGTGTATTTATATATGTTATTTTTTGTGAGCTAATAAAAGCTACTATAAACTTAAATTGATATTTATTTCATTTATTCGTTTAATCATATAAATAATTGATTCATTTAAGTTTAAAATATCTCTTTTAAGGCTAGAATACTATTTAAATATACGTTGTAATGTATACGTAATGTTAAACTGAGATCTTACACTTAACGAAATGCGATAAGGCGAATAATCCAGAAACGACTGATATGAGATTAAATTAATTTTATTCAATGAGATGAAGGTAAGGTTTATTTCATTGGGCTTTTTTAAAGATAAAACCCTTTTCGTTATCACAGGTTCTCTTTATCAAACTTTTCTTAAAATTTTAATTTTTTTTTATTATTGATCCTTTGCGAATTTTCATTTTTATTATTAAAACTCATGTCCAAAATTAATGTCACAAACATATTTTTCGTCATAGTTTTAAAATGCCTCCAGTAAAACTAATCGAATTTGTATTTTATATATTTTGAAGAACGGTTAGTACAATATCAAACAAATAAATTCTCTTACTCGTTTCGATTATTCCTTTAGATAGAAAACCGTTGGCAGGCTTGAAACTGGTCAGTCTTAAACGTATGTGGTTTGATGGTTACAAGTGGACGGAAAGATAATAATAATATTTTGCCAGTATATAGATCAGACCTCTGTACAGAGGTTCAACTAGAATTTTTGAAATATATAACTTAGAAGGAGGTTTATCCATGTTTTACGACAATAGAAGGGAGAAATTTTAAGAAAAAACGCCGATAATTATTTCAGTGGGTTGTAACTCTGAAAATAATGTGAATTTTTCAAAACTCTTAGTTGAGCCTCTGTAGAAAGGTCTGAGCTATATACAGGCAAAATATTATTATAATAGAAGCATTTTTCACAAGAGGAATATATTTTGAAAAAAGGTTATTCTAAGTTAATTTTTTGCCGAAATATTGTATTTAAATAATTTTTTTTTATTAAAGTGTCCTTAAAACAATTTTATACATGTATTCTAATCTAAGTGACACTAAATATCCCGAAAATTATCCATTTATGCGCTTTTTTAAAATCACGGTTCCGAACGTAGTCGGATACCTTAAAACCATGTTAGTGAGCTTTTGTATACAAATTAAATTTGAATATTCATTTTTTCTTCATTTCACATTACTTAGTTTGTTTTGTGTGTTACAAAACTTTCAAAATAACGTAAATAGCTGTTCTATGAAATCAATAACTTTTTTTTACTTGTGTAGTTAGTTTTAAAATATATAGTGAACGTTTATGGTTGTAAATTAAAAGTATATCTAAAATTGAGATTTTGAACTTCAAACGGGAGTGTGGTTTGTTCTTACTTTTGAATATTTTTTCATTCTCTTTTTTGTTGATTAGCACATCTGTAAGATATTTCCAATTACGAAGAACACTGAACACTGTTATTTTCAGATATTTATACTTTTCTGAATATATATATATAGATATATAGATATATAGAGATATAAATATATATATATATATATATGTGTGTGTGTGTGAGAGAGAGGTGAGGGTTCACACTTCACCCGGTATAAAAAGGAAGATGAAGCACAGTTTATATTTAAACACATTTAATTATTTAAACAGCTGACGACACATAATGTTTAAAGAGAGAATGAATAAAGAGGAGGGCGGTTGTTGCTCCTTACATCAGTTATCTCAATCATTGAAAACGTCCAACGTGCTAATCCATTTTGCCAATCGATCTCCCTACACATGTAACTTTTAAAAAAAATCTATACTAGTAAGAAGAAAAATATAATGTATTTAAGCATCTTCTATGCATGTAATTCGCTTGACTATTATTTCTTGTATCAATATATATGATGATACGATAAAACGCAAAACGCAGTCCTTTAAGGTAAAAGTCAATATAATCTTAAAGGTGAAACGAGATATATCATGGTCATCTACATTTAAAAGTATCTATCTTTACTTTCCATTTTTATATTTTTTAATGCTGAAAATCCGAATTCACACAAATAAGATGTAGAAAATTGTAACAAGACTTTGAAAGCTTTTCCAGTTATAATGAGATAATAGCCTCTAATTTTAATTTAAAACAAATTAATGGGCTGTTCCAATTGTTTTAATATCAAATATCGATTATTACTGAGCGAAATTAATTTTTACTCCTTATTCAAAGTGAATTAATATACAGATGTATTCGAATCACAAATAAATTACGAACCCAATCAATGTTTTTATATCCGCTTATCCACGAAAGAATAAGTTAAATATACTATAAATACCCTTAGTTTATTTATATAAAACGGCCGAATAATTCGGTTAATAATCTTTTTAACACAGTATAATTAATAATTTTAAAAGAATTTAGCACATAGCGGTTGAGAATCACTGTGCTAGACATATGAATTTATCTTGTAGTTTCGATATAATACTCTGAGATTAATTTAAATTGAAAAATTCGTTATATATAGAGCATCTATTCTACTGGCATATCCATAGATTAAGGATAGTTCAGAGTCACGCGGAAATAAAATTCTAAAATATATCACCCGTAAAAAGATTACACACCTGTTCAAGAATTATATGCAAATTGCAGGAAAACGCTGGATGACATCGATGGTACGTCACAATGACGAGTGTGCAGGAGAGTGATATATAAGGAATGCAGTCAAAGAAGTAAAATTGTTCGTAAGCGCTTTATAAGCCTTTCAGTGCAATGACCGCATAGTTATGACACAAAGAAAGCATTTAGATGATCTTTTACGAGGTAGAATTATCGGCTGTCTGCAATGTGGGCGTCCTAGTAAGAAGTTTCCGAGGAACTTGGAATCACCCACAGAGGTACATCTTCAGGCTTTAGCAATGATTCTAAAATGATAATTAGAATAGACGTTACAGGACAGGTCATCTCCGAGTTACAACGCCAAATGAAAAACCAGTATTTGGCAGTTACTGCCAAAAGAAAGAGATGGAGCTCAGCATCAGACCTGTCTCGTTAGCTATCTTCAGCCACTGGTACGACAGTCTCAAGGCAGCTGTACAGACACTTAGAGCAAAATGGTCTATATGCTCGTAGACGTGTCAGATGTGTTCCACTTACTGCAACTCACTGTCACCTGCGGTTAGCCTGGAATAGACAGCATGTATTGTGGACACTGTAACAGTGGTTTTGCTTGATTTTTTACAACGAGTCCAGGTTTAGCTTGCAGTCTAATTATCACCAGACTTTCATCGCCAGAGCACCAGGGATCCGTTACCACCAAGAAAATATCATTGAATGACATCGTTTCAATGGTGCAGGGTTGCTTGTTGGGGGGAGGGGATTATTTTGGGTTTTAAAACTGACCTACATGTTTAAATTGGAACCATGGCAGACCAAATCTATCGGGACGTTTTTCTAGAACAACATGTACCTTGTTTCGGGGTGACATGGGCACAGAATTTGCGTTTATGGATGGCGGAGCTGCAAACATCGTAAACAAATTCCTTCAGTCGGATGATATCATCCGTATGGACTGGGTAGCATTCTAACCAGACTAGAATTCAGTATAGTATATGCAATTGTAATCCAGTAATAGTAATCCAGTATATGTGGGACATTCTTGGTCGACGAATTTTAGCCCATCAACCCCGTACTACATGCCTACCGGAACTTCGGAGAGCATTGCTTAATGAGTGGTGAAATATTACCCAAGATAGATTGATAATTTGATAGTTAACGCGCCTAGGCATTGTACAAACTGTATTGATTGGTCTGGGAGACATACTATATATTAACCTTCATACCAAGCATGTAATATTGGTTTTTGTAAATAGGTTTTTATTTTTTTAATTTGCTCCAGGGAGCAAAAATAGTAATTTTTATTAATAATATCAAACATATAGCATCTTTATTAATCTTCACATTTTGTTTAATAAAAAAGGCTTTACAAATAATTTAAATTTGTTTTGCTTCTGACGTTTTCTTTGTTTGAATTTGCATTATCCTTAATTTATGGACATAAGTGTAGGCCACACATAGATTAGGCTCCTACGTAAGATCGCTTCCTATCTTTTTCAACGAAAAGGAGAGGTTACTCTCTTCTATACTGAGCATGTTTCAAATTGTTATGCCGCACTATGACTACAATATATGCTCCTACGTTTCGCAGATGTCTTTATTATCAAACTTGATAGTAGCATGACCTAGCATCCCTTTTAATCCACTACCGAAAAGTATCTATTCTTTTTGGACAAGGAAAATTCTGAAACAAACTGCATTATATTTGCTAACAAGTTTCGATTCACTTTGGAGAGAAATTCATATCGTATGCTCATTTACAAGAAGATCAAGGTACCAAAAATTAGGAATCAGAACATTCGTGAAATGAACGGTTATAAAAAAAAGGTGACATCATGTCTTGGCTTGATTTATACATGCATCAACAAGAATTCTGACTGCTACGAAATATCGAGACTGGGTTCCATTTTGTTCCATACATCACACCATAAGTTTATCCTATTGGTGAACAATTCATTCTGGTAGAATGGTAATCCTTCACAACATTAAATTGGGCTCACAGATTATCTTACAAATTTAGGTCTGGAAAAGCAAGGCCTCAGAACCTTGATCCAGTAGAACATTTTTAGCACTTTCTTGGCAGATAATTGGCTGGTTTAAGTCCTCCTTTAAGAATGTTGACGCCTGCTGGCTCCCTCTTCTGTCCATATGAAGCATTTGACCGTAGCTGAATGACTGTTGGCAGTAACGGATGTGGGTAACAACTGCTCTTACTTCGAAACTCACAATCACTTTAATTACAACTGTTTACTTTTTGTGTTAAGTTTACATCAAGAAATTAGCTGTCTGATTTGGTATGTCGTATTAATTTATAACTTGTGACACACTAACAAACAGAGATTGTTATATAACAATAGTTCCGTTAGGGGAAGTTGCTACCCTTTTCATTGTCCCTCAACGTAATTGACAATATAGAATTTAATAACAGTTACAATTAAAAATAGGAGCTGACATCATAATCCTAATTAAAACTCATTTACTTCATTTTCATTTTTCAACAGAATTGTAATTTATTTTTTAACCAAGCATCAGTGTTCGTTAAACATTGCTATTTGTTAATGATGTTTGGTTTTTAAATTATGTAAATTTCAATAAATAATTGTCATTAGACAATCATTCCAAACATCATATTTCTGTGATCATATATTTTCAAATTAAACACAAAAGACTGGCAGAAGTTTAATATTTAGTATCGTATCTGTATTTTGTACGATACATTTCATTCACAAAATACCCTCATTTAAAATTTATAAAAAATCTTAAAAAATACTGAAAAGCAATAAAATAATAAATAAATAAAATTTATTTGTAAAAATTAGATCTGATTCCAATATTTATATCCTTAGAAATTTGCATTTTATTTCCTATTTAAAAATGTAGAAGTCTTTCATTCCACTTCTAAAAATCACAATTTTCTTTAGAAATCTGAATTATTGAATCTTTAAATGGTACTATACTATTTGTTTATAATGGTATTTTATTATAATGGTACTATTTGTTTCATCACTCTTTTTTTTTACAAATGTACAATCGAAATTCTTCCAAGTAATTTATTTACTAAACTAAGAAAACATATCACTGAACTTCCGAAATCTTTGTAATTATTCACACATTCCACCATTTTTATTAAATACACCATACTTTAACTGTCATGTAAGCGAAGAACAGTTTTTAGTACCAATTTGCGAGTTGCTTTGAAGTGTAGATTGTCATGCTTCTGAAACGAATATTTCAATTATGTTAGAAGCTCAGGAATAATTAATCTATTAATAGCCAAAGTAGCACTGTTAACGATGTCAACACTTTTTTTTACCGCCATTAGTTTTGGCACGTACACCTGCAAGGGTTGCTATTTGTGGTATTAATAGTGCAACGATGTAATTAGTGTTCGAGGGAATTGCTCTCGTAATTACCAGATAGCTGTATGAGGGCAATATGGTGAGTTCTAACTTTCCCTTTATACCTCCTCTCTGAGGAGGAGCATTGAGATCTCCTTAAAGGAGAACATTTTGATGCACCTTGCTGTGTGTTCATTGTGTTCTACTTCAATGAGTAATAACATTTAATATTGTTTTGTATAAAGCAAATACCCAACAGCACTTAAATAGGCATTCATTAGTTGAGAAAATATACATAATTATGCCCATGGACTATAATATAACATTGTAAATATTTGTGACAGGATATTAAAGAGTTTGAGATATTTGAATAGGTTATTTTTTTTTAAATAAATTACTTTTTCCGAACATTTTCATGTTTTTCTTGCAAGATTTTTTTTTTATTATTATCGCCTACAGTACAAGGTATAAGACAAGACATAACAGATACGTTCAGCAACGCCTTCAAAAAAGAGATATAGAGAAAAAACAAAATGTGTAACATATACGCCTGCACAAATCTTACTTTTTTCAATTTAATTTTTAAATTTCTGAAATAAAATGATTTCTTAAGGTATTCGACTACGTTCATAACCGGGATTTTAAAAAAGCGCATAAATGGATAATTTTCATGAAATATTTAGTGTCACATAGATTAGAATACATGTAAAAAATTGTTTTAAGGACATTATAGTAAAAAAAAAAATTATTTAAATACAATATTTTGGCAAAAAATTTACAACCTTTTTCTTAAAATGTTCTCCTTTTATAAAAAATGCTTCTATAACAATAATATTTTGTGTGTGTGTGTGTGCTTAAATAAAGTAGAGATTTCTTCAGAGAATCTGAACTAAGACTTTTGAAAAATTTACATTATTTTCAGAGTTACCACCAATTGAAATAATTATCGACGTTTTTTTCTTTAAATTTCTTTCCTCTGTTGTAGTAAAATATGGATAAATCCACTTCTAAGTTATACATTTCAAAATTTCTAGTTGGGACTATGTACAGAGGCTTGAGCAATATACAGATAAAATATTATTATAATAGAAGCATTTCCCTTAAAAGGAGAATATTTTGAAAATGGGTCATTCTATGTTCATTTTTTGTCAAAATATTGTACTTTAATAGTTTTTCGTTGTAATAATATTCTTAAAACAATTTTATACACGTTTTCTAATCCAAGTGACACTAAATATCATAAATATTATCCATTTATACGCTTTTGCAAGACCACGAATCCGAACGTAGTCGGATGCCTTAAAACATAAAAATATTAAAGCAAAAAAAAATCGTTTTCGTAAATATATATTCGAAGGCCTCCGAAAGTTAATTGTACTAATGAATAACACTGAAATTGTAATTATTTATTTTCCCCTCGAATGATGTTATTTTGCAGAAATTGATTTATGTAGATACAAAGAAATAAGTTTTGCATATTTTTCACATTTTCATGTACAGCAAACGGTGATTTCAAATAAACATTTTTAACAACAAAATAACCAGAAAAGTAAACCAATTTAGAATGTTTTTTAAACGTTGAAAAGGTTATTGTTTATAATATACGTATGAGTTCTGTGGCCTCCTTTTCAAAAACAAAGCAGTTACTTTTCAAATCAATTTTATTTCATACAAACAATTCTCAAATTTTGCTTTATGGGTAGAAAAAAAAATTCTACAATTTTTGAAGGTGAAATGTTGCACAGAACAATAATTTTCTTCATATATGTATTAGCAAGTGACCTGATGCAGTATACAATACATTCACATTTTAAATATTTAATTAAAAAAATTCACAACTAATACAATTAGGTTTTTTTCACTTGTAGAATTTAACCATATAAAATATTCATTATCAAACTATTGATTTAAAAAAAACAGAGAAGAAATAATTTAGTATAAAATTTCTTGAACATATAAACTTTTATATTAGTAAATATTTTGAAAAGAATTTGAAATTGCTACTAAAAAGTTTATACGATCATAATTTATTATGTAATCATAATATGAATAAATATCAAGCAAAGTTACAAGTGAAAAGAAAAAGTATTATTTTTTACTTCTGCTATTAAGAAACAATGTAACAAAATTAAAAAAAAGCTTAAGATTCCGATTAATAAGAGGTTTCCGTTTTGTTAAATAAACTTAGTGTAGGAATTATAATAACAATAATAGTTTTCTTTATTAATATTATTAAATCCACAAAGCTTCCTGATTTATTTTTAAAGTGAGAAAAATTATACAAATAAACAAAGTTTTTTTTTCTATTGGGCCGCATATTGGCAACTAAGCCTTTGCAGAGACTAAAGTGACACTAAATATTAAAAAAAATATTCTTTTGTACGGTTTTGCAAAATCTCGATTCCGGATGTAGTCGGATACCTTAACGTTTTCGTCCATGTTAACCATAAGTTACTGTACAAGTATATGTTCCTACTTGTAATTCGAATGCTGAAATATATGATATACGTAATACTTTAGAGTCAAATCAGGGAGGTTTTAATTTGAAGTTTTAATCACGTCTCTGAATTTGATAAGAAGGAAATGAAAGATGTCTTGATTGGTACCACTTCACAACAAATTTATTTTTATTGTTATATAGTAATAACTGAACCCATGAATAATTTTATATTAATCAAGTTATACAAGTTCTAGGAAGATTAAACAAAAGCTTGGGGCGCTCTATATTAATTGTCATAATTTCTTACTAGTTCTATTCCGAAATGCTGAGTTAGTGTAAAAATGTGGTACAAAGCACACACCCCACGCTTTTACCACAATGACATTAATTTTCTCGTTAATCATTTTATTCTTATATTAAGAATTATTTTTTTTATTTTTAGTTCAATTCACTAAGAAAGCGTGTTTTTTAGTTTTTTTTTTAACTATATTTAATTTTTCATTTTTTAGTTCGATCTACAATAAAATCCTGTTTTTTTAGTTTTTAAAACTATCATTTATTCTTTGTTGAATTTATCCTTGAGTTTGTTATTTGGAGCCGGAATTCTGTGGCTGCTGGAATTAGTCTTGCTCTTCAATGGATATTAATTAATGGGTCTGAAGGATATTTATTCTCTTCGTTTACTGTGCTTCAGATGATTTCTATACCGTTATATTTCAGAGATTCCGTCTCTATAGATATAGGTCTAACTAATAAAAGTGTGTTAAGAAGAAATATTAAATGTCAATTGTATTATATAACCTTTTAAACGTATTGCTATAATGTTAATTCATATCATCACTTCTCAACACATTACTTTATCAAAATAAAAAATATTTAACAGTTAGAACATAAATTATTATTATTCACATGCGCAGGTTTTTTTACTAGTTCCATTTTCAGAAAAACTACGCACCTAACCTCTTTCACATAAAGAACACTTTTTTTGTTTTATTTGTATTAACTACGAGACTATTTGCAGTTTTAGGATTGCTCTTTAATCTTTTAGTAGCTAAATTTGAAATTAGTCGCCAAATCTGGAAATGGCTTATGGAATTAGTCACTAAATCTGAAAATGGTTTATGCAATTAGTCGTCAAATCTGGAAACGACGTAATGAATTAGATGCCAAGTCTCGAAATCCTTAAAATAATTATTTTTGAGGATCCTGATCAGGACAATGAAACAAAATTATGAAATTGTTGTATTGTCATCGATCCTTGACAAGTGTGCAAAATTTCAAATTAATTTGACCTTTTAAAGTGGGTAAAAATCAAGTTCAAAGATTCCATTACATACAAGTGAAGCTTATAAAAGCGCGTTAAAAATGCAAACGAGAAAATAAATTACAAAAACGTTTCCATAAAGTGTGAACAACTTTCATTTCCACTTCTCTTCATGGCACAAAACAAAACTGGCTAAATTCTTTTCTTAGTTTTTGTATTCCACTGAGAAGATTTATTGATCTTTTTTAATTGTCTATTAACACATAATAAGATATTTGTTATTCTTATTTTAAGCTGAAGTTGTTTCTCCTAAAAATATTTTTTCCCGCCTAAATTTCATTTATCTATCGAGTCGGCTTGAAATACCAAATATCAGATACTTCAAAATGTTTCTTTTAAAAAAAAAAACGTTTCCCACAAATAGGAATATATATTGTTCAAGTTTAGGTATTATTTTTCAGTAATTTTTTAGTACAGTATAGAAAACAGGTTGGCGATATTTAAAGATTTAATTAATATTTTGAATTGACAAAGTTCAACATAACTCAAAAAGTGTAAAACAAATATTATACTTTCAACTTTCTTTACTATCAAATTGAGATTTCTTATTAGCAAAAGGCATAAAAAATTTTTTAAGTAGAATTATATTAAAATTGCAGAAAAAGGAGACAGATGACATTTTTTAACTCTTAAAATGCATCCGAAAGTTGTTGTTCATCATAATGAAATTGATTGGAAACTTACAGCATTAATTTTAAATAGTTCATGGGATACATTTTTATGCCCTATAAAAGTGTTGCTAATTTTTAAAATTCAAAAAGTTGAAAAAAAGGCATTATAACTGCCATTCAAGTTAAGTTGAAATAAGTGATAAATTTAATTTTTTTATTTATACAACACATTTAAGAATTATTTCTTAGAAGAACATGTTTCTATTTGTTTTGTACACCCTCATTAAACCTATTTATTTCAAAGCAAAGAAAACTTATTTAATCGAAAGGAATAGTAACACATTATGCTCCAACTAGAAAGGTCTTTCACAGAAAACTGGGCTTTTTTTGAGCAACAAAATGAGAGGGTGATCTTATCAGAAAAAGTGGTTCACCATTAAAAAGTATCTTAAGTTAAAGTCAAATAGCTGTAAATGAGTCGAAAAAAGTTACTGCTAGTTCGATTGTGATAGTGAGTATGACTAAGTTTAATGCATACCATATATTAAATATGCCATTACACAGAAATACAATAATTTTGTAGAAAACAGTAAAATAGTTATCTTTTAATCGATTTCACATTTAAAATAAACGAAAATGTGACCTTTATGTCACATTACATTTTTGTTGTTTTTCATTTCCAGAAACATTTTCTAGATTCTTTTTTTTTATCATTAATAAATTTTTGAACTAATGCAGTATTGTATAATAATTTTTAAAATATATTGTAGAGTCGATCAACAGTGTTAGGTAAAAAAATAACCTTTTATTTTTGCAGTTTTTTGTATTCTTAAACGAAATTTTGTTCTTTGTAGTAAATTTACCTCATATCTTTATTTTTAAAAAAATTAAAATTTTTTTTTAAAAAAATTCATATACATTTTTTTAACTATGCTGCTTAAAAATGCTATATTTGTTGTCCTTGACTAAAATGAAAAGAGAAAATAATTTATAGCGAACTGGATGCATCCTTTTGAAACCTGAAACACTTTTTTATCATCTTTTACATAATTAACTAATGAGCTAGATATAAAACGGGGTTTTGTCATGAAGAAGAAAATACTTCATGTTATTTTTTAAGAACAATATTGGCAAGGAAGAAACAGGCACTTCAATGTGGAAAAAAGTTTGTTCATCAATCTGATACTTTCTGTAATAAAGATATTAAATAGGCCAATCGCAAAAGAATGTTCATGTTCTAAGCTACGGCGACATACAAAGTAATTTCTTTGCAATAATTTTTTAGGCATGCTAATTAAATACTCGATAATGGCTATGGGCTTTGTTGAAAAATAAAGTTTTTTCTTGTTCTGCACTTTTCTCCTATTAATTAGAAGAATAATTATTGGTTTAATTTGATACTTCTTTTTAGTATAACATAGCAAAGGAGTACAAAATTATTTAAGATATTTTGATAACATACAGTTATCATATTTCCCATAAAATATTATTTAATGGAACTTAATTTTCAATTCCTACTATTAGTTAACTCTCTCCCTATATGCATATATATATATATATATATATATATATATATATATATACAGCATATATACGTATCTTGTTCAAATTATCAATCGTAAATAAATACTTTCTATTAATCCATTCAAATTCAAATACATGTTTTAAAACTTGTAATGGATGGCACTTGATGTGAATACAGTTTTTTAAAATGTTGATTCATTAATTAAATTAAAATATGAATAAATAGTAACAAAAATAATAGTCTAACAGCATTTATAGAAAAAAATTGAGCGTTGTGACCATGCAGCGTAATAGATAACGCGTTGGACTTCTAATCTAAAGATCGTGGGTTCGACTTCCAGCTGAGACGGCCTAATTTCTGAGAATGTGATTTCTTTCTTTTTTACTATATACTATTTTATTAGAATAATTAAAGTTAATTAATGAATAAATAATAAAGAACAAAAAATAGTCCAACACCATACATAGAAAAGAAAATAGCTTTTTATATTGTAACTTAATATTGCGATTCTGTCATATGTATATACATATTTATATGAATTGTTACTTTTTAATTGAAAACAACTAAAATAACTTTTATCTTTGTTGACCTAAGTAGGAGTTGATTTAAAAAATTTCTTTTTACATTACTTGTTTACGTGCGAAAGCGTCACTCAAAAATGAACTTTCTAAAGAACAAGAGAATTAAATTTGGAATTATGTCAAATAAAATATTGACTGTGTATCTTATATATTGACAAATTAAAAAGTTAACACCATTAAAGAGACTTGGTACCCCAAAAATTACCAACCAATCGTGTTTTTAAAATTTTGGTTTAATCTTATTCTTCGCATTATTATTTTTCGATTGATATACCACTTGTGCAATTCAGAAAGTTAGAAGTTGAATAAAACTTCATTTGAAAACAAATTAGGCAAATCGGCCGCACCCTCTTTTTAGAAAAAACTAAAATGCTAAAAAAAGCATTATGATAAAAAAAAATTATTTTATAAAGAGAAATAATAACTATAAAAAAAGAATGTGTAATATATAAAGCAGAATATTTCCGAGGCAATACAATAATGTAATTTTTCTTCTTTGTGAAATGTGTGCATGTAAAATTTTGAATTAAGGCATTTTATACTGATAATTTTTATTTCTCATATGTTTTTCATGCAAATGTAATACTTCAATATTATGTGAAGAAAAAAACGGAACTTTCTGTCATGAAAGAAAAAAAAAATTAACATTTTTCTTGAATTTTCTTGTGCAATTAATACCTTCTTAAAATTGATCATTTATAAAAATGTATGGGTTGAAAAAATATGAAAATGCAATTAATTTAAAGAAAAATATATAACTAATATATTAAAGTGGTATTTTAAGTTTATTTAAGCTTATTATACTTTTTTTTCAGAATTATAAGCTTTAAACTGGTTTTTCACAGTTTGTGTTTTTCGAAACTTTAATGCATTCAAAATGCTAATTCTTCCACAACTATTTACCAATCACTTCCATTTTTTTCTGTATGTTGAATATAAAGCATGTACCAAAATTAGGGATCCATTTTGCTGTACACTGAATACTTTTTTAAAAAAATTAAAACGTCAGAGGTAATGGCTTTTTCAGTAACTTTTAGCATTCATATCAACATTTTATTTTTTTTCTCAAAAAAGAATTAAGTTATTGTAAAATCGATCCCTAAAATTTTTTATAACATCCATAAGATTATTACAAAAAAAATCAGGTAAAAAATTAATAATTACAGAAGGAGTAAAAGTTTAAAATTTTCCAAATTTTCTTCAAAAAATTTAAATTTTTAAAATTGTATAAATAATATGTGAAAATTTTCATATCCAATCATTTTCTTGAATAGAAACATTATATAAAAGGCTAAAATATAATTTTTAAATACATACAGAAAAAAAATGTAGTTCAAAGGGTACTAAGTCGCCTTAATCTTGGGAAAACTGTAGAATATCAAGTACCTCCTTACTACAAAAATTCAGGCGAATATTACTTAAGAGGTACGATACCACCACATCAATTAATTGAATGAAATATTTTTATTAGTTTAAAATTTTTTTAACAATACTTTGTCATTGCAATAAAAATAAATAATGTATCATAAATAGGTTTCCTTCTCTAGAGTCAATTATTTATTTCTCGGAAAATCAATTCGTCATTTAATATTAACAGGTCTATGGAAGCCTATACAAGAAAAAGAAATGAGTTTCAATGTAGTTAAGGTAAACAAGAAATTATCTCGACCTATCATTGGACAACATATCTAATTGCAACATGGACTGTTTTGCAGTAAGTAAAACTACTTTAATTAATATAAGAAAATCAACTCATGAATAATATCAATAAAATCATATAGCTTGTGTTATTTAGATAAGCTAATTCCAATTAATTTTTTCCATGTTATGTAAATTCATATTGTTCACTACTGTTATGTAAACTACTGTTATGTACTTGTTCACTATTGTTATGTAAATTCATATCACTACCGAATTGAACTATACAATAATTAATTCAACGACCCTTGTGGAGTTTTTATTCCATTATATTTATTGTACAATACGACTAATAGAAATGCTTTTTACATCATAAATTCAACTAATTTTTTTTTAAAAATATTTCTTATCCGCTATTTCTGATCCATAAAATTAAAATATATGTTTAAAGTAAAACATGTATAAAAAAAGGTTAACAAACTGTTAAATATTATTAGTACCTTTGTGTTTAAAAGTAGTTTATTTAAAAATATTAAAGCTCAACTTAATTAAATAATTTTCTCAATAGTTCTACAATGCAAATATATTATGCTGAAGATATAAATGTATTTTTAAATTTACATTTACTTTTTACTTTTACATTTTTTGAATAATGTATAATTGTAATATATTTATGAAAATGCAAATGCTAAATTTCTAGCACTGCGATTGCATTGTAATGAAATTTATATAAACAAAAATTTCAAAATGATAAATATTTCAGAAACGTAATTAAATACTGTTAGGTTCTACCACTTCGATTATTAATATCAAAATTTAAATAAACGAGCATTTTCCTGACTTTAAATGTATTTATAACTACAGATTAATATTGGAAAATAATTTTATTCACGTTTACATTACTAGACAATGTAGCAATTATTTACAAATATCCTTTTTTTTTCAAAAAATTAATAATAATCTCAAGGAAAAAGTTATTATTAAAAATAGAAAAGCTCTTATTCATTATTTAAAAAACATAGATACTTACTGTGTACATACACAGGGTTTTAAGCATCTGTTTAACTCAATAGATATTCATAATGCTATTGAAGTTCTCTTAGAAAATTATGATAATTACGATTTAATTAATCTTATAAAGTGCCTCACACACACACACAACTTAAATGCTTGAATTCAATCAGCTTTTAAGGATAATTTTATCAGTTATACTGGTAATTTCTGTAAACAAATTAAAGACCTATCACAAAGTAAGCCTACTGGAAAAAGTTGAGCTATTTTATATTTAGAATAATTAGTATTTATGTTGCTAATAGATTGAATTTCAAAAATAACAGTTCGCTTAATCTATTTGTTAGCCCAAGCACCATCCACGAAGTATAAAAAAATATTACATTTGTTTGCTAAAAAAGATACATTATATTGTAAATTAAAAAAATATAAAAGTAAAATAATTACCAATTCGTAATATTTAATACTATTTTCAGGAATTAGTACATGACAAGGCATAATAAAGATAATTTTTATTATAGTATATAAGCTCCTATAGAAAAATATATTTTAGTATTTGATTCATTTCCTTTATTTTATTCAAAGAATGTATACAATTGTTAATTATCATCAAAATTATTATTTTTAAGTAGCACAACTTTTAAATCATTGATTGTCAATATAACGAAAAGGAACTATTCAAATTAAGTACCATGTAATTAAGTATAAGAACACTTGACTTCCCAAAATATTCTAAGAATAATAATTTAATTAGGAATGCTAATATTTGACTAAATTAACAACTGAATACATAACAAAATCGTTCAGTTCAAGTAAGTAATTCTTTCGAGTATTCTTAAAAGATAATAAGTACTGAGGAAATTTTAGAAATTTTGTTTTACCTAATTAAATATATTGATTCACAGTCAGCGTAACATACAAAAATTTGTTATGTATTAGTGTAATCATTGAATGCAACTTTGAAGCCTTTTCATGAATAAATGATTAGAATAATTATGAATAATAAATTATATAAGAAGCAAACCTTTTATTTCGCTTAAATAGATCTAATAGAATTTCACGTTCAAATTCTTTTGTAAACGGCAATTTCCTGTAAAGGGCAATGTTTAAGTAACTATGTATTTTTATATATTTACATATGAGTACGTTTTTTTGTATAAGTATACGATTTAAATTTCAGTTATTCTAATTTTTTAAAAGTATTTATATGCAAATTACTTATGAAGATTATATTTATATAATATATATGTTTATATAACTTATATAACGCCGTATACTATCTAAGGCTAGGAAAACTCATTCCCTAAGAGCCTTTTACTTTTCTTAAAATGCTCTAAATAAACAAAACAAGACAGTCCATACTGTTTCACAATTAATGCTTTTATTTTCTCGTAAGCTCTTAGTTGTCATCATTAATGTAACCCAAAATATTGGCAACTTGATCATCAATTAACTTCAATAAAATTTCGGATTTTTATTCTTTTGGCATATTTTTATGCTCTTAAATGCTCTTTCTACTGAATCA
Organism: Trichonephila inaurata madagascariensis; assembly: GCA_019973955.1. Taxonomy (NCBI): domain Eukaryota; kingdom Metazoa; phylum Arthropoda; class Arachnida; order Araneae; family Nephilidae; genus Trichonephila; species Trichonephila inaurata. The sequence goes on from BMAV01011030.1 coordinate 274,903, forward strand.
AAAAATAAATCCCATATTTGGTTTCTTCTTGGCACAGAAAGTAACATTATTGTACAGATTTAAACAGCTTAACACAGTGCTTCTCAAACTTTCTATACTTACGACCAAGTTTCAAGCACAATTTTCATCACGCCCCCCTTCCACAAGATAATAATTTATTGAATTCAATAATAATATTTTTTGACGTAAAGCTGCAATACGACTTTAATTATAAACCGTTCAAATTATCAAGATACGCATTAAATTTTGTATATAATTTTAGGACATGCACATAGGGTCATTGGTAATTATTAAACTTGTTTTTAACTTAATACTGTTAAATTAATCATGAAACATATTGCGCAGTAATGTTACATTTATAAGTGCATTATATCAGTCTAAACGTATATTTTACTTTTTATTACGTCAGAATGTATTTTGTTTTGCTTTCTTTCAGCAAATTAATAATTTTTTAAAATAATCTCGTGTTTTCGACTTTTCAATATGCTCGCGTCCCCCTTATAGAGTTATCATGCCCTCCTAGGGGGTCGCGCCCCACAGTTTGAGAAACACTGGCTTAACAAATGGATGAATACTTTCAATATCATAATACCTTGAAGTTACACATTTAGTTTGTTGTTGCAAGCTTAACCGACGCAATTCGTCTTCATTTTTACTTTATACAACTGTGGTTGCTGGGAAATCCCAGACAAATTCCTTATCTCTTATAAATTCTGAGGATTTCAAAACAATTTTTTTTTTAGTTAAATGATTTTAAAGGATTAATCTACTGTTTCACCAGTTTCTTTTAATATGGTTGACAAGTAAACTTATGTAACACTTTTAAGCATTATTGATCATTAACAATGTTCAACAGAAAAATTAGACACTTTCTCCGTTTTACTAGATACTGTGTTAGGACCTCTGATTTTCGACATAGAGCGGCAGCTTGAAAATAAATTTTGAAGTATTCGGATAATAATTCCCTGCGTCCCTCTTCCGATCTCTGGCAAAAGAATAATCTTTTTTTTTCAATTATTTTCTGTTCCATTCGGCTCGTCTCGTTCACTCACTGGCGTTGAGTAGAAGTAGGCTGAATGACAGTAAATTTAAATAAAGAAAATAAAACTTCATGGGAAAAATGTGCATACAATTTTACTTAAAAAAAGAAAAATACGTGCCTAAAAAGTTTTCAATTCAAAACTATGTGAGCGTCGCCGACCCGAGTATTATTGATGGCGAATGGAGTTGAGTAAACCAGCCGAACTTGACACTTAATTTAGATTCACTCTTCAGCAAAACGCACCTAAAAAGTTATCACCTGAAAGACTGTTGATATTTAGCAATTGGAACTACTCGAAAAAAAAAAAACATTGCATCTTTTTTTTTTTTTTTTAAATTAAAAAAATTTAAAAAAAAAAAAAAAATTAAAATTTTTTTTTTTTTTTTTACATTTAAGCAGCTTTCGATCCAAAAAGAATATTCTTCTGATATATATGACATTTCTTCTTTTCTTTTGAAACAAACTTGAATGAACCAAAATATTTTAACATTCCCCCTTTCGAAAAATTCTACCATAAAATAACTCACACTTTCGTTTTTACAAACAAACGAAGTTTAAAAGTGTACTATGACTGTGTAGTTCTGGTTTTTTATTTTTCTTTCGTTTTCACTTCATTTTGTTTTAATGTCATATTCGTGCAAAGTAGCACATTTGTTAATAGTACAACGAAGCTTTATAAGACTTTATTTACTACCAAAAATTATTAACCCTTTATCTACCGCATTATGATTCACTGCAGTTTTTTGATGCAATGTTTTTTTTTTGGATCACTACACTAAAAATTAAGGGATGTACATAGATAAAATACTCAAATTTGGGAAATTTAATCCGTTAGAGCTAATTCATTAATTAAATATATTCAACTGTAAAATTAATTATACACACTGTTCTCTTAAAATAAATAGTCAAATCGTTTTCTAAGGTCTTTATTAACATACAAAAAAAATAAGACACTTAATTTTTGACATTAGCTATTTTTTCCGGACAAAAATGACAATCTTCGCAATCCACTGAAAACGCAACTTTTGCTCTAAAACTATTCTGCTTCCACACTAAAATACTCATCATAGAACCCGTGCTGCCATATATCTTGGCATAGTAGATTTCAAAGAATATTCCTGCTAAGTATCGTCAGAATATTCGTAAAAATGGTTATTCTAGGTACTTTTTAAGTGAATGGTACTTATAAGTACCGTCGGTATATAAAAGGTTAAAGAATAAGTTTTTGGCGTAAAGTTTTAATCATTAGTTTACCAGTTTTATAGACGTAGATATTATTGAAATACATTTATTAAGAAAAACAAGTGACATCGTACAAAAAAATGCTTTCCTTACATTAATATATAATATAAAATAGTTGTTTTTTTTTAAATTCACATTGATAATTGCAATGAAATTTTTAAGTAAAATAAAATTAATTCCTCATTTGTAACTGTCTTAGTTATAGCCATAATAATTTTTTTTAGACAAATACTCAAATAATTATATTAAAAGTGTGTAAAATGTCTTTTTCATATTTCCAAAGAAGACCAAAACCTTATGTTTTTTCTCGATGCATGCAATATTTACTTATACATATTTTTTATTAAAATCTTTGAATATTATTATATATGAGTCAACCAATTCCCTATGTTGTTTCTAGTTTTCTTGTTTATGTGTATGTGTGTGTGTTTTAAAAAAGCGCATAAATTGATAATTTTTATGATATTTAGTGTCACTTTGATTAGAATACATGTATAAAATTATTTTAAGGATATTTTGACAAAAAGAATTATTTAAAAGCAATATTTTGGCAAACAATTAACTTAGAGTAATCTTTTTTCAAAATGTTCTTTTATAAAAAATGCTTCTAAAATAATAATATTTCACACACACACTTATATAAAGTAAAGACTTCTCCAGAGAGTCTGAACTAGGATTTGTAAAAAATACACATTATTTTCAGAGTTACCACCAATTGAAAGAATTATCGGCGTTTTTTTCTGAAATTTGCTCCCCTCTGTTGTCGTAAAATATGGATAAACCCACTTCTAAGTTATATATTTCAAAAATTCTAGTTAAGCCTTTGTATGGAGGTCTGAGCTATATACAGGCAAAATATTATTATATAATAGAAGCATTTTTCACAAAAGGAGAATATTTTGAAAATGGGTCATTCTATGTTCATTTTTTGTCAAAATATTGTACTTAAATCATTTTTTATTTTAATACTATTATTAAAACAATTTTGTACACATTTTCTAATCTAAGTGACACTAAATATCATAAATAGTATCCATTTATACGCTTTTGCGAAATAACGGTTCCGAACGTAGTCGGTAACAATACAATTTACTCACTCGATATTTTGTCTTCAATTCGAAGTCCAGCACCACCACGTGTGATGCTGCTCTTTCTTTAATGACCATGCGAATGGCCGTAGAACCTCACGTGATGAACCCCGTAAAACGGAGAAAAGTTTTAGGATTAAAGTTTCCGCGGAGATATTTATTTTATTGCCGCAGGAACAGACTTTCTATCCAGTTGTCCCGGGAGGATTCCAAAGAAATGAGAAGATTCTTGTATTTATATGAACTTGTGGCTCCCATAAATAGTAGAAACGCTAGGAATAAAAGAGTGTTTAAATCATGTGTGATAATGTGATGAAAATGTTTAAATTCAGTATTAAAGAAATGACATTTTTTTAGGGAATTTTGATAAAATAGCCTTTATTATTTATTCAGAAACTATATTTCCTTTGTAGGATTTATTTCTGTGAAATTTATATTAAAACGTTTTAGGCTGTTTGTCTGTTTAATCAAAATAATTTCACTTATTTGTATTTATGTATATATATATATATATATATAATCTATTTAAATTTACTAATTCGTCTAATGTGTGACATGTACTGAAATCTTTATTAAAGTAATACAATTTTTGAGAGCATAAAATATTCTTGTTTTTTGGAGATATTTTTACATATACAAAAAAAGAGCTAAAAAACATTGGATAATATAATTCGCGTCAAAAAATGCATGTATTAATAGAAAATTCATATTACTATTTAGTATAAATAAGATAATGGATTTTGAATAAAATTGCTGTTTCTTAACA
>BMAV01011031.1:0-15499 GCA_019973955.1 Trichonephila inaurata madagascariensis
TTCAAACCAATCAATAAGATTCATCCCTGCATACGATAACTTGGTTTGCTCAATTTTTAGCTTTATTTGCAATTTTCGGTATGGCAACTCCCTTTTTTAAATAAGTTAATGGCAACAGTTACGTGTATGGAGGTTTGCTAAGTTATCCCGATTTTTCGTGTATGTTGTGTCTTGTATAAATAAAGTTAAATCATGAAAGTAAGTAATATTTTTGATATATAATTAAACATATGGACATTTTTCTGTTGTTTATGTCCAAATGATTTTCATTGTTATGATTGATATATGTAACTTAAAAGATCTGGGAGGATGTAAATGGATATTGTTTCCAATCGAAATCTATCCTTTAGCGACATGTGTCTTTTAACTCTTATGTTGGATGAATTAACAACTTGGAATTTCATTTGTTTGATTCCATGTACATGTTTAAGTAGTTATTTCCTTAAAACTTGCCAGAATTAGTTCCATTACGTTATTCTAACCTAACTGTAATAAATATGAGGATTATATTTGAGCTCTCATTGGTTTCAACTTATTTTTTATAGCTTAATTTCTCGTACCCTGCTACTGGCAGCCAGAAGTTAATTGAAATCGACGATGAGAAGAAGCTTCGTATGTTTTATGACAAACGTATGGGACACGAAGTTGAAGCCGATAGCTTAGGAGATGAATGGAAGGTAAGTTTATTCGACAATAGAATTTCTGTACTCTGTTTCTATGTTCTGTTTCATCTATGTATAAAATAAGTATGATTCAGCAACAGAAACTATTAACTAATTGTAAATTACTTCTGTTTAATATAGAATTGCAGTGTGTAAGATAGACTGTTGACATTTATATTTTGTGTATTTTATTGTCTCAGTATTCATTATCTAAAAAGCTATTACAATTGAGATAAAACTACACTTCTATGAAGTATTTAATTTTTGAATCCAAACGTGAAACATTATTAAAATCAAAGGAACGTTTAAATGTTGTGCAAATTAGGATTGAATTTTAGTTTTAAGAATTGGCACGAAATTTACTTTTTAAGAAAATGTATTGCTGTAATATAAATTTAGCAGATAATTGAGAAGTTTTATAAGTTAAAGAGATGCATATTGTTATAACTGTTTTGGTCAGTGATTTCTTAAATTGACCTAATTTTTATCGAAATGTGCAGCACTTCTGTATGGATAATCTGTTTTGATTACTATTTCATATTTTGAATCGTGGGATGTTTTTTTTATGTGCATGCTAAACTAATTTTTTTAAAGAATTAAAACTGCAATAGGAACATTGTAATCTGTAGTATTCATGGTGCGAGAGGCAGCTGATTCTACAAATCAACCCAAGTCACCTTCATTTTTTGTATCTAATCACTATTTTAAAAGTCTCTAGATGTTTCTTTAAAAAAACTTATATGTATTCTTTTTACACTGAAGTCTTAGTTGACCCTGCTGAATTTTTGAACACATTACCATTAAAAAGCTGAACTGGATTGCTTTGAAGAATGAAATTTCATTTCAGTGATAAAACAAAATATATATATATTTAAGTAAATTACCTAAATTATAATTAGAAGTTAATAGAATGTGGTTGGTATTCAGTTAAGTCATTTTCATTTATAGAGAGGTTGGAAGAAAATGAGCCAAATAGTTTAGGTTTGCCAAGATATTCAATAACATTACAATATGGTTGTTTACCTTGATATTTTTGCATTTTTGGAATATAGCAAGTTTTCAGTACTTCTTAATTGATATTCATTATTAATTTTAATTTATATACTATGTAATTTTATTAATATAAATACAATTATTATATGTAATCGTAATATTTATTTTATAATTGTTTTATATTTATGTTTTATTTATAATTTTATTCATTTATAATTGTTTTGTTGTTTATTTATAATTGCATTATATGATTATTATATCCTATGAAATCATACCATATGAATGTTTTATATAAGTACTATTAAATATTATACGATTATTATTTGCTATGAAATCATACTATACGATTGTTATAAGTACTATTAAATTATAAGATTGTTATATTATATTATACATTATTTATTGATTGATCTTGGTTATTCTCAATTGCTTCCTATATTCTTTTGAAATATATTTCAAAACAATTCTTTAAAATTATCTTTGGTATTTGATACCGCTGGGCCGCTATCTTGGATTTCATCCCAGCGACAAGCGCTGCTTGGTATGATTACTTTTTTGCTCCAAGCAGTGCTTTGCGCCTTGTCTCGTGATATCAAACTAGTTGCGAAAAAACAGTAACTTAGAAGAGTTTTTTTTATTGTACATTGTGAAGATTTGTGCACTCTTTTAGAATCGTCATTCAAAGCAACGGATTATGCTGTTTTGCTTATTCAAATACATTTTTGAAATATAATCTGGTACTTAAATATTATTGCAACCTATTGGTGACATAATATGAAACGAAGTACATGATTGTCAATTCAGTGTGTACAACACAAAGAAAATCGGTGATAATATGCAAATTCCAAAATCTGTACTTTTTCACAATTCCTATGCTTTTTAATTGTGATAAATTGACTGTTTATATAGTACTTGCATATTAGCGTCACCCTAGCCAAATTTGCCCTAATAATTTGTGCTACTTCACTCAAAATCTGACTGTTTTTTCTTAAATGTATGAAATGTGCAAGTTCTTATTCATGTTGTTCATGATATGGCACAATTTATATGGCTTAAATTGGGCTGCTGTGACGTTAAATATATACATGTACTAATTATTCTTGTGACAACCCATCCATCATTTATGAAGTGGGTACTTTTCCATTTTTCTGGCACAAATCTCGCCAAGTTGGCATTATTGGTGACAATATTGGTTCCCATAGGTTTTTCATCCATCTTTGACGTATTATGAGAAAGATGTTACTGATAAGAAAAGACCACTACTTGTTTTGGTGAAATTGTCGAATCGGCCTTTCATAAATTTGAAAAATTTTGCCAATTTGGCGTTTTTGCGTGTTGTGTTTGGTTGCAACCCTACCACAACACGCCACGGGGGAAATTCAAGATGGCGGAAGGGAAATCATAAAAAAGCTATTTTTTTAAAAGGGTTTTGAAATTGAAAATAAGCTGCAAAATTAATTTCATTTAATAATGAAAATTCTTTGACTTACAGCAAAAAAAACGTTTAAGAAAGAGGATGTCCCGGCCGAACATCATGTGGTATTATTTCCTGCTCGATTGGGGCGCGTCTGTTGTAAAAAGGAGGAAACATCCGCTAAGAGCGTTTTGAAGACTTAAGTTCTCCAGCGGAATGGGGATTTTTCCTTAAGCCACATAAACTCATGAATCACCGAATCAAGCATGTCACCAGGTGCGATGAGTCATTATTTCCAAGGAAGCGTTTGATTCCACTCCCTACGAGCCCTCAATGCTGTTAGTATCGCACCTGTTGCGGAACACACAGCGTCAGACTGTGGTTTGCCTTCAAATGCTGGAAACCTTCATCTTCCAAGCTTAATTGTAGGAAGCTAACAGTCGAAATGATGTGGTGCCAGGCAACACCGTTCTTTAATGACAGCAAGCAAACATTCTTTAGATTAGACATGGAACCACTCTGAAAAAACATTTGTTCAAATTCCTTTCTGTACCTCCAAACACCCATTTTTTTCCTTTCACAGGTCTTCCTTTACCATATTTCATTTTTCCAAATTCTCATCTCAACAATGCATCCCACTCCTCCAATCTTGCAACTATCTAATTAAAACATGTATGCATACTTCCTACAGAAATTATACCAATCGACAGCCTGTGTGAACCAACACCCAAGTCTGCGACTGCATGTTTTCTGAGGGCACCTTTCAAACCATTTCATCACTAACAAAACAGTACACATATCCATGTTGCTCAATTCAAACCAAAACCCTTTCCTTACACTCCGAGAAACATGATGGTTCTCCTCTTTCACATTGGACTGATTTCTACAAAGCCATTCAAAACCATCATTCAATTTTTTGCCTGTTCTTTCTCTCAATTTCATAGGTTTCCCGCATTTTGGGCAAACGTATGAAGAAGCAATCAAACCTTCTTTCATGCACCATTCTAACACCGCTTTCTTTCCAAACACAGGCAACAGGGCAAAAAACCTTTCAGAATACTCATCATACTTTTGCATACATTCATTCAAATTCATCCTAACGGCATCACTGGACATCATGGTAATCTTTAGAAATTTATGTGGAGAAAGAAATAAAAATATAACCTGTAAGAATAATTAACAAAACGAAGCCGAAAGAAGGCAGCTGCCCCAACCGGAGCAAAAGAAATGAGCGTTTCCTCATTAACGCCATTAAAAAAAGCTGCCATGTCAGAAATTAGAATCGTTAATTTTAAAGTAATAAATAATATCTGGTTAAAAATTAAACAAAAGCGAATTACGTAAGCGCAGTTTTCCCGTGCTATCGTTAAAATTAAAGAAATCTACACGCATGCTAATTTGCCAAAAACCGACTTCTCCTTCACTGGAAAACAAATTCAGAAGGGTTACCAGATTTGGCACGCTTATCGATTTGTCGAGAAAACACTTGGCGAGAGAAGCGCCCGATTCGACAAACCAACCCTTGTTTTGTAAATGTGGTGGTAAAAGGTTACCCGTAAGAATATTCAGTTTGATATTAATTGTATCATTTTTGGTGACTTTTTACCTGTTGCGACAAAACTGAAAAGTACCATGAAATATTTCATGTTTTAAAACAATCCTTTTTTGCTTTGCAGTGATGTCATGATTAAAATAAAATACTGGATCAATTCTGTTACAAAAAATTTGTTGGTTCAAGTAGGACTTAACTTAGTCATTGTAGTGATGTTGCAATTGTTTGTGAAAATGTTCAAGTTTCTTAGTCTCGTATGTATAATTTTTGGCATTAGCTATTGATACTTCTTGATTTTTTAATTCATTATACTTTTTATAGTAAACTAAAAAATAACTGTAAGCTATTGCACATCCAAAAGTAGTAATTTTTCTTTAAGGTAAAAGTTCCTGGGTGCTAATTTGTGATATTGGGGATAGTAGCTCCAAGATGGGCGATAATATTACAATATGGTTACCTTAATATTTTTATCGTCTGTCGATGTGGTTGCCATGGGGATAACGTATATTAGAAATAACTTTTATTCCTTTTTTCCTGCTGTAACCCTTTAATTTCAGACGACTTCTTTAAAAATTTGACCATTTTCAGTTTAATTCTGGGCTATTTTCGAATATGGATATTTCTAAAATGGAGTACTTCAACATTTTTTTCTTAAAAGAATAAGTGTTGTGCTTTTAATTATTGCTATAAATCGTTTATATATTTTCATTTTAAAAATGTCTTTTATTTTACGTGAAATTCATTTAAGGAACTTGCAGTGAAAGTTTCATATTGTAAGCTTTCACTTTGTAATTGATATTCTAAATTAATTTTAACATACATTATGTAATTATTTTATTCATAATGAAAAAAATTCAATTATATTACTATGTGTAATAATCATATAACATTCGTTATTTATAATTGTTTCTTTTAGCACTTATTTATAATTATTATCCTATTTATTTATAACCATTTCTGTTTATTTATAGCTATTCTTATGTTTATTTATAGTTATGTATTACGAGTTCTCTTATGCATTATTTTTTATTTTTTTTTACAATTCGACAATTATTCTTTTTTATAATTACTATTTAATTATATTATGATTATTGTTTCTTATAACTTATAAAATCATTCTATATGAATATTATATATAATTAAGATAAAATAATTTTATAAGATTATATTATATATGCTGCTTATAATACTATTAGTTCATGTTACTTTTTATTACATAATATTATTCATTATTTATTGATTGATCTAGGTTATTCTCAATCTCTTCCTATATCCTTTATTTGAAATACATTCCATTGTATTTCAAAACAATTTTTTTAAATTATTGTGTATCATTAAATTACCACTAGGCCGTCATATTGGATTTCATTCCAGCAACAAAAAGCACTGTTTGGCGTGATCCTTATCATGCCAAGCAGCACTTGGCGCTGTTACCCCTGTTATTAAATTAGTTCCTGTTAGTAACAATTCTGAAAGCAGATTTCATTTAGAAACCATCAAGAACCCATGAACTGTTTACTAATATAATTTTTGTTCTTAAGAAGTTATATTTAAAAGAATTTTACATCTTGATTTTATATTTAAAGTAACATATTTAAGGTTAATTGTTCATTTCAACAAGTACAGCTCACAGCAGGAAGAATGTTTTAAATTGGCTAAAAAAAAGTTGTTTTTCTCAGAGGTATAATAATGGGTATACTCTCTTGATTTGTTTGAGCATGCCATTTTCAGTTATGATATGGAACAGAGAATCTTGCTTTCATTGTTGAGAAAAGTTTTGTTAGGAACAGTAAATGTGTAATGACACAACTAGTCTTTCAGATGTACTTTCAACTCGGCTGTCGCTATCTGGTTTCGTTCATTTAAGAAAAGTATCATTGTTACAAATTTTAAACAACAAAGTTAAACTTAAAAATCCTGATTATTCTAGAAGTGTGACAAAACCAGAAGTTGTGGCAGCTGATAGTTTCCTTACAGCAATCTACTTTCAAAAACGCAGCTGCGTTGAACATAACTGATGTAGTCTTAGCAGAAAACGGGATGGTGTTGTAATGTCGGTGCTATGGTGGATTTCTTGAAGATGTTTGGATTCAGCAAGACGGTGCCATGTCGTATAGTTCTAGAAGTTCATTTGAAATTCTTGGAAACTTGTTTCCAGACCATCTTGTCTTTTTGCAAGATGTTGGTTGACTTTAACCATATTTTGCTCCATAAAGAGTAACAATAACAAGCACTTAAAGCAGCAATTATGCAAGAAAGGGTGATTCCACGGGATATGGTACACAGATCATTGCAAAATTTCTCGGGAGATTTTAAAACTGCATCTAAATCGGACGGTTGTCATTTAACTGATGCTAACCATACTATGTGTATTGAGTGTGAAAGATGACTTTTTCTTGAATTATATTTTGTTTGACAAACAAATCGATACTTTTTGCTACACCCTGCATTAAAAATTAATCTATTTTTTAAAAAATATTATGGCCTTATTTACAATTAATTGAAGTAAGATAAATTCATTAATAAAAAACAAATGGTTTTGAGGAAACATTTTTTGAAATTCTGTACATGTAAGTCTGCCTTGCTGTTCAAAGTTTTATATATTCCTAGGAATAACCGATACAAATAAAATGCTAATTTGTTATATTTTTATCACAAATGATCCAATGTAAATTAATGCATTTTCTGATTTTTTATTTTCAGGGTTATGTTGTACGTATTAGTGGGGGAAATGACAAGCAAGGATTTCCAATGAAACAAGGTGTGCTGACAACTGGACGTGTAAGACTTCTTTTGTCAAAAGGTCACTCTTGTTACAGACCTAGGAGAGCTGGTGAAAGGAAGCGAAAGTCTGTCAGAGGTTGCATTGTTGATGCCAATTTAAGTGTCTTATGCTTAGTTATAGTAAAGAAAGGTAAATGATTTGTGCCTATATTGATAATATAATACAGGAATGTTTTCAAGATAATTGATAGGGCATAAGTTCGATATACACTTTTTTGCGCCTTCGGGTGATTCTGCATCGTATTCTGTCTACCCTGATTCCCCCTGTTTTCAGTCGGGTTTAGCAGTTTTTTCGTTTCATGGCAGATTTTCCAATAAAAGTTATTTTACAAAAATGAACTTTCTAGAATATTCTAGGCTAAAATCGGATGGAAACCTCACTTTTGCCGAGTTCCGACAGGGAAAGGAAGGGGCTGAGTACTGCATTTTTATGTCGTTTAGGGGCTGCAACCCTATGCTTTCCTTGGCAACTAATGTCTCCAAAAAAAAGGCGATTTTTTTTTTCAACTTGCTTTTTGAATTTGTTCCTCTTGCATAGTTAATCAGTTTGAGAATAGGAAATTTGATTGTTTTTGATTCTTTAATAGATTTAAAATTCTTAATTTGATTCAATAGTCACATGTTTGCTTGTATGCAATATTGGTTGTATAATTTCTTAATTTCTCTAAATCATTCTTAATTTTAAAAACAGAGGGACTGATATAACTTCAATCTCAAGGAATCAAAAATGTTTAACAATACTTTATCTTTTTGTCATTGGTACATCTTAACATGTATGTCATGGTTATGAAAATATATGTATTCTAGGCAATCACTGATTTTGTAACATCAACAAATGACTCAATATTCTATTAGGGAATTCACATTAAATACCAGTGCTGCTTTGTGTGTAAAGCTACTATATGTACCTTAATAAAAAAAAATATTCATCCAATATGAATAAAATACATATTTTACTGTTATGTTAAAAAAGAAATAACTACTCAATTTTAAAGTCGGGTAATTTATATATTCTTTTCATGCACAAATTTTACAAAATTAGCCCTATTTTAAAAATTTTTTGGGAAAATTCAACCGCCATCAAATACAATTTTTATAATGAATAACTTATAATTTGGGAAGTGTGTGCTATATGCATAAAATTTGCTAAATGCTATTTTCACAAGTAGCTATTTCACTCAATATTAGAAATGTACCAATGATAAATATATATTAGATATACTTTTAAAGTTTGTGTTTTTTAAATGCAGGTGAAAAAGAAATTCCTGGACTTACAGATACAACTGTTCCTCGTCGTTTGGGCCCCAAAAGAGCCAGTAAAATTAGAAAACTTTTTAATTTGACAAAAGAAGATGATGTACGTAAATTTGTTGTTCGAAGACCATTGCCAACAAAAGAAGGTAAGTAAATTTCACAATGTTATGAGATGGTTTTTTTCTTAAAAAAATCCCAAAACCAAATTTGGGTTTTACTAGCTCCTTGATAAGATCACCACATCCTTTTAAAAAATTGTAATCATTTTTCATTTTAGGAAATTCAGAAAGTTATTATATAGGAGTATTGCTTACTACGGCTACTGATTTTATGGCATAGCAAATAAAACTTGTCATGTAAGAATTTAAAAAGAAAAGAATGCCAGGAAAAAATTTGTTGATTAATAGATTGACACTTAAAATTTTAAAAAAATTACATTTGCATTATCGAAGATATTTGTCATAACTAATTGAAATTATGCATAAAATATACATATCAAAGTTAAAAACGTATTACTCAATATACATTAATATTATAATTTGGGTTCACATAGCCGACAATTTAATAATCATGAAATTTGATTGTTGCTGAGTTAATACTAAACCTATTGACCAGAGGTCGTCAAAAGTGGTCTGCAAGAAAATTTCATTGGGTCCCCAGAAAAATGTGGAATATATTTACTCATCACGTTAAGTTATGTATTAAGATGCATTGAAACAATAGATTCATAACAATAATTTAATACTTAAAAATCCTATTACTAGTATGCAGAATTTAAATTTGAATTAACTGGTCCGTCAGGTCAAAAAGTTTGGTGACTGCTGCTATTGACATTTCGCATTCCTTTTGTAAACAGTAAAGACCACTTTAAAGAATTATTTTATAGATTGTAAGTCATTGGACAGGGAACAAAATGTTTTCTTCTATTTACAAACTAGGTATTTTGTATTGCACATTTTCAATTTATTTGAATTATTTCATCAGTCTTACTGTTTTAACAATGTTGTAATTAAGAAGCTTTCTGTCTAGATGGATGAATTTATACTTGTTTGTATTAAATATTCTTTCCTTGGCCGTGTCTTAATATGCAGTTCCTAGTTCTTGTGCCAATTGAAATAAAAATTCTTGCTTTGAAATTTCTTTATATAAGAGTTTGAAAAATGCATGTAAGGGCTATCTTAAGATTTAATTTTATCCCATATTTTTGACCAATAATTTTTTATATTGAATTTTGTGCTGTGTAAAATGATAATTGTTGCCAATATACAAGCATAATTTTTCAATTTCAGTGAATGCATGCTTTGAACTAAATATCCATACTTTTTAGTTGGATTTAGCTTTGTGAATTGTACAAAATTATTTAATGGTTTTCTATCCTTTGCCTGTCATACCTATTTTAACAGCTCTTGCTTTTATTTATTATATTGTAATGAGCTCATTGAATAGTTCCAAAATTGTTTCCTTGATAATATAGATTAGAATATCATCTAAATTGTTCCAAGGTCAAATAACTGCTTATGATAAACTTGACAGCTATGTAAATTTATCAAAATGTAAAGAATTTTTTTTAAAAAAATGAATGGTGTAAAACCGATTACATGTATGTAATGAAAAGTCGATTGATTAGTGGCAATATTGTAACATTGTGTACCAGAAATTCTGAATTAAATTTCATAAACCAAATGACCATGCTTGGTACGTTTTGTATTAATGGGTCAGACTGTATTTATAAATAAAATTTCCTTAAAATTAAGATGCACATGCTGGATTTTTGTTCATCTTAGTTTTCTATTTCGTATATCTTTTTAGTGTGAAAGACTTTTAAATTTAGTCTTATAAATAAAATTAAAGAATTCTTATGATTTGCCTCAATAGGCTGACAAACTATAGCATTTTCAGTTATTTAGAGTTCCAATTTAAAGAGTATGATTTTTAATATTGACAATTGCTTTTCTGTGTCAACAATGTAATATTTTTTAGTTATGGATGATTATTTTAATATAGCTTATTTTTATTTGAAGTTTGAATTCATGATCTTACAAAATTGCAACTAATTTGAATTTTTGTAGATTATAACTAATGGATCATTGTTTTTAATCGCATCTCCTGATATATTTAACATTTTTTAAAATTTTGAGTTAATTCTTCCACTTTGCTGGGTGAGGAATTTGTAGTCAAAAACAAAATTCTTGATTTAAAAGTTTTGTGTTTATATACTAAATTTTTCAACCTTGACAATAATATTGCTGTTTTGTTAAGTTTGTTTATTAAAATTTGCCATTTTTATTTTCAGGTAAAAACAAAACTAGCCTAAGATCACGTTAGTAATCTGTCACATTGCAAAGCTTTGGACCCTGAAGCGTAAGAAAGGCACAGAAGCGAAAAGGATTGCTGCAGAATGCGCTGGAAATTTTGGCTCAAAAGAATAAAAAAAAGGGCAGAACTTGGCAAAGCTTCTTTCATCTCGGGGGTCCCAATCTTCTGCTGGGAAAACTAGCGTCAGTAAATGATGTAAAAATTAAATAAAAAACAATAAAAGGACTTGCCTTTGATGTTTGTTTCATAAATAAATTTATTTTCACTTGTGTTATCAAATTTTTCCTGGTTTTTTTTTTACTGGAAACAGTTTTAATTTATTATAACTAATTGAAGTTTTAATATAAATGTTTACTTTCAGTAATTACTAATCTCATGATTGGAATTAGCTAGAATTTTCTACAGTTCAATTTCAGTCATAAACAATGTTAGTTTTTACTGTAATTGGATTTAATGTAAAAATGTGTGTTCGTTTTAATTAAAATGCAAATTTTGTGTCCAAAATATGAAATGTTCAGTTGGTTGTTATAAATTTTTTGGGAAGAGGGAAAAACTTATGTTAATTGTTTTGTTTTATGGACTTTTTCCTATTAAATAGTTTGTTGTGAACTAAGTCTCATTTTTTTTGAAAACAAGAATATGTGGGGGAAAACTTATCCACATAGCCAAAGAACGCAGCCAAGTTGGGCAAGCATGGTAAAATTTATTGAATCAACACAAACATATATATGCCAAACAGTAAAATTAAAATAGTGGTAATTATAAAACTTCCTTTCGAGCAACATATATGAAAAAAAAGATTTAAAAAAAGGGGGGGATTTACAATGTATTCTACTTACAAGTAATAACAAAAGTGATGGCACCAATACCCCCCCAGGAAAAAAAAAGTTAAAGGGTTGGGAAAAAAAATTCCCTCTTCGGGCCCGGATCCTCTCATCCGCCCCCTCTTGGGTTATGATGCGTTACCTTTCGGTTTTGGCCTTGATGATCTGTCGACTCAATTTTTTTTGAATTTCCCTCATTTTAATTTAAAAATATATTAAAATTTAATGAAATTCTTACCAAAAAGGGGGCCCTTCTTCTGTTGTATAAAAAAATTATTCATTTTTAAATAAGCTTTTTTTAGTTTTGGGTTTTTTGGGGGGGAAACTTGGGATTGCAAAATTTTTTTTTATGCTTTGGGTTTTCAATTAACGAATACTCTCAATCTCATTTGTATTCAAGTATTTACTATACAAATCCAGTTTGAATCATCAGAATGATACTT
Organism: Trichonephila inaurata madagascariensis; assembly: GCA_019973955.1. Classification (NCBI taxonomy): domain Eukaryota; kingdom Metazoa; phylum Arthropoda; class Arachnida; order Araneae; family Nephilidae; genus Trichonephila; species Trichonephila inaurata. Next base: position 12,243 of record BMAV01011031.1, read on the forward strand.
CTATTCTGGAGTTTTTCCTTTTCGTTTTCTGAAAAAAAATGCACTTTTTTAAAAAATTTTTTTTAAAAGGGGCAACTTGCTTTTAAAATGTATTTTAAAAATGAAATACCCAAAAATTTTCCCTATTAAAATAAACATAGCCCAAAAAAACTGTGCGTTAGCTACTATTAAACAATGAGCAATTATACATTTTTTCTGTCAAAATTTTGTAATTCAATTTAAATTTTCTTTCACAGAAAAGGGGGACCTTGTTACGACAGAATTTTTCCAATACACTATAAAGTTTAATAGCTTTCTAATCAAAAGTTATTAAACTCTATTATGATATTAGACTCTTATTAAACTGTTATAATATCAGAAAGTTAGTCCAATCTATTCCAAAGTGTCATTTTTATAAAGCATAATTTAATATTTGATAAAACTAAATATCTGTTGGGTTGAAAACTTTTTGGTTTTTATGAATGTTGGTGGGAAAAAAATTTTTCCCCTAAAACGGGAAAAAAATTTTAAAAGGGATACTTTGTCACAAAAGGCTTTCCCTTAAAGGGGTATTTTTGAGGGGAAATGGACTTCATGATTTTTAAAAACCCTTTTAAGGGGATGAGCGATTCTTAACTTCCAGTATGGGAGAAGGGGCCAAAAAAACAGTCAAGTTTTTATTTAAAGCCCAAAAAAAACCAAAATTTAAAGGTTAAAAAATGAAAAAAAAATCCCGTAGCACTTTTGTTTTTCCCGAAGTTGGTAGGGAAAATCCCAAAATAGGGGAAAATTTTTTCTTAAATGGAAGAACTTTCAATTTTGGTTCCCAAATTTTTTTATAAAAATTTGGGTTTTTCTCCCAAAAGGTGACATAAAAGGGGTTGATAAAATTTCTGAAGTTTTTTATTGCAACATATCACTGAAGGGATTGATTTTTTTTCTATGAAAGTTACCAAAAAAGAGCAGCTTCAGGCACTAGGAGGACCAGCATCAAATTTCTTGAAATATTTAGTTTTTTAAATAAGTTTATTCTGCAGTGATATAGTTGAAAACTGCAGCCCAAAGTAAAAAAGGCGACAGAAAACTGCCCCCCCAAAGGAGTTTTTTTGACAAAAAAAATTTTTTCTTTTAATCCCCAACATATATCCCTTCAAAAAAATTACTCCGGCTTATACATTCACCCTCCTCTACTTCACAAGCCCATTTCATACTTTGGAAGTAAATCTTTCCCTATCTATGGATAATTGTATCTTGGTCTATATTCAATGGCACATCATACAAAGCATTTTATAGTTCTTGAATCCATCATTTATCCGAATTATGGCTAGATAAGTTGCAAATTTGAGAGTTCATAAGTATACGCTGGGGTGCCTTGGGACCCACCTAATTCTCTAACGGGAAACCAACCCGAGCAGGAAAAGACGGCACTGCTCTAACTTCTTAGGCCCGAGGAAAAACGTGCTTTCCCTTTTTTCAACCATGTTCAACCTAAAGTAATTTTATAATTCCTATAATCTGAAATTAAAATATGAACCTTTCTATCATTCTTTTACTATTATATGGGGTGTAATAAACTTTAAATATATTCTCACTTCACGCCATAATTGGTGGCTTTTAAACGAACCCCGTTAACACCCAGTTCTTTTTAAAGATAAAACGTTAACTTTTTAATTTTCAATTTTAATCTCATCCTCGGATTCTTCCCACCATCAATTTATGATCATTTCTTTCCTAATGTCGCGGGAAAGTTTTATATTTTTTTTTCATTTATGTGCTGTATTTTTTTTCAAAAATTTCTTTCACCCCGTTTAACATACCCGAAAAATTTTTTTTCAAAACTCCCCATTTCGCGAAAAAAAACTTTTGTTTGCATGCATGAAAGTTTTTTTAATCCTGTATTCATATTTTATGCAAATAAAATTTCTTTTTCCCCAACGTTTTTTTTTCAACGTAAAATATATTATGAAAAAAGTTTTTTTATTTCCCTTAACATGCCTAATAATGTGATAGTCCCGGATACCCCCCGGGCAAAAAACACCACCTTTTTAAAACATAACCCTGCGTTTGGTTTGTGCGTTGAGGCCAGTTCAATTTAGGAAAAATTTTAAATGATACCACTTTTTTTAAATTATGTTCTGTTGCTGTTGAGTCAAATTTTAAATTCTTTTAGCGACGCCAAAACCACCTGAAAGGAAATCGAAGTTTTAAAAAAAGCTTTTAATCAAACATTAAAAAGTAGGATTCTAAAATTCGAACTCCCCCCGGGGGTTTAAAATTGGGGAAACGGCCACAACCCCTTACGCGCATGCCCCCCTCGCAGGCGATAATGGGCGGCCCGCTCTTGAAATGCTGGCTGGGGCGTTTCCTAACGGAACGCCAAATTTTTGCTGCCCCAACGAAAACTTAGATCAGCTAGCTCGGCATAAAATCAATGACCTGACTTTTCCCCAAGGAAAATTCAGTTTCGCAACATTGACAAAAAGCTGCACAATTAGAACAAGTTGCTCAACTTAAGCGGCGAACAATCGTTTCGGAACTTTAGCCCCCCCGCTCAAACCCCCCAATCCGTAATTCCCGGGAAAACGTTTTAAAATAAAAAACCCACTGGGAAGTTTTTACCATACAAAATTTTTGGGAACAAAGCAAAAAGTGTGCTACCCACCTTTTTCTTCGGAAACTAGAATGGCGATGTCTCCTGGCCTCTTTGGGGTCTCTCATTAACCCATTTTATTGTGTGTGGTGGCCGATTATTCCCCTAAGAAAATTTTTTATCGATAAGGAACGGATTTTTGTTTTTCCTAAATTTTCGCGCCTCATGCTAAAGTTCAACAAGCTTCTTTGTACGCGGAACAAAAAATACAGACTTATGGAAAAACGAATTTTATTTTATTTAGGTTTACGACGCCATTTACCGGTTTTCGTAATGTAGATGGACGCCAACCAATCATTGGGGTTGATTTCCCAAAAAATTTTAATTTTGCTTGTCGATGCAAACATCATAGAGTTATCGACGCCAACCAAACTTTTTTTGAACGGAACTTCCAAAAAATTTAAGCGGGATCTAACCTACTATTAGTCGCAATACTAAGTTCGTAAAGGGTTTTTAAAAAAATATCCCCTTTTAACCCTTCACAACCCATAAATGTTGATCTTAAAAGTTTTTTTATCCATAGAAACTAAGCCCTCGGGATTTTCAAAAAGGCCTCTCTCCCCCCAATTTTAAAAGCTTTAAGAGAGAGTTCAAATACCTTTTGGTGCAAGGTATAATTCGTCCGTCA
>BMAV01011032.1:0-37907 GCA_019973955.1 Trichonephila inaurata madagascariensis
ACCCATACACAGAAAAATCTGTTAGAAAAAAACAGAATTTGTTGTCGTGTTTTTATCCGGGGATACACATGAAATACAAGTGGAAGAACAGAAAACCATACACAAACAAAAAATAAAACTTTTTATTCAAATGATGATCCGTATAACAAAAGGGGTGCATTGTTTTCATTCGAGACGGGGAGTCCATTACAGGCGATTTTTTTCCCGAAGAAAATAAATCCATGCCTTATTTGGGGGATTCGAACCCAAACCCACTCGGATACAACCCAAAGGGTCATATCCACCATACTGGCTTGGCGACGTATGAATAACCCAACCCCAAAAAAATGTTATCTAACACTTTAAAAATCTGCACATCAACAAAAGATATGATAAATCCCTTTGGAAATTTAAAATTTAAGATATATTTGAAAAATTATATGAACGTCTAGACCAGTGTTTCCCCGTGGTTCATATGACCCCCGGGTCTGGGACGATCTGCAAGGGGTCCATCAGTGAAGAAATAATTTGGGGTCCATGGGTGAAAAGGGGGGTTCAAAACAGAGCTCTCATTAAACCGATCGTGTTTTTAATTTTAAAAGAAAATTTAACCTGTATTTTATCTTTTTAAATAGATTTATCACTAAATTTAATGGGGTTTAAATTTTGCGTTGGAGGTGACTGTAAATTTTAAAAAACCAGCTTCTTGCCAGAATTAAGCTACAGGGTGTGTAAATTGTACGGCGCGAATTTTCCCAAGTTTTAATTTTGTCGGATAATCGCCAAGAAAATGACGTTTCCACCAATGTTCAACGTTTAAATGCCCTTTTTTTCATTTTTTTTAACAACGTTTGAAATTTGTGTGTGTGTGTGATTTTTTTTATCCCCATTGAAATAAATTTTCCCGTATGGTCACATTAAAAAAAAAAAATGCTATATTACAATATGAACTGATAGGAATAGGGACAACGAAGATCTTAAAGTAAAAATTTAGAAATGGGTTCGAAAAAGGGCTTTAAAAGACATACCCATTATTTTCCCAAATTAACAATATCGTGAGAAAATTTTTAATTCTTTTCCCCGTGAGAAGGGGTTTCAGCATGGGGGGCCCAAACCGGAAACAAAACAAAAAAAGAAAGGAGGAAAAAGGGGCCCCACACTAACCTGGGAATTTAGGGGTTTAAAACATAAGGTTGACCAAACGTTGAAAATTTGTTATTATAGTTTCTTTTCCCCTCATGAAAAAATTTTTTTTGATCATTTTTTTTGATTAATCAAATTTTAATTTAAAATTAATTAACATGCTTTTCTGAAGTTTCAAACACTACAATTACAAATTTAAATAATTTAAGGTAAGTAGCTCAACTCTGTCAGAGACATTTAAGTTGATAAATTTGCAAAAATGCAATATTAGGCTCTAGCAGGGGCTACCCCCAACCGAAAAACATAGCAAGGCGTCTATGTGACAAAGTTTGGGAACCTCTGGTCTAGACTTTGAGTTTACGGCTCAAGTGTAGTATGCCTTTGGATTTAAATTGAACCCTTGATTTTTGATTTGTGGTCTTATGCAGATAATGTCACATGTTCTTTTTAAAAAATTGCTATTGGTTAATTAAAAAAATTGCGAATATTTTCAACACGAGCAGACGATTTTCAAATTAACAGTTCCATTTTTAATTTATTTTTCATTTTGAATTTAAATTTCGTCCGTAGAGGATATTAACAGTTTTTAACAAATTTTTAATACTTCATTTTCCTTCGAGTTATCCTGAAGAGTAAGTCTGAAAGGTACGATTTGCGTTTTTTTCATGATTTCTAACGAAAGGGGAAATTGTAATACAGTGGTGCATAGAAAATGGATTGATGCTACAAATGCTGAATGTTCGGTTTGCAAGAAAGCAATGCGTCTGGTTAAAAGAATTCGAGTGATGGATGAATTTGAGAATGCCGAATGATCGGAGCGAGTGCACATCATATAAAAAGATCTGTAAGGAAGAATTGCTGGTTGGAAGAAAGTAAGCCAAGTATGCGTGAGATTCTGATGTTGCCAAATGAAAGGGTGCGAAAGTCGAACCGTGACTTCATTTCTTTCGAACATAATGTTTCGAAAAAAAAATTCACGGATTAGATGAGTTTTTGCAAAAAGGTATGTATCGAAATGTGCGTGAAAAAAAAGTTAACCTCCTTTAGAACTTTCTTGAGAGCGGGTAGGCCTTTTTCTGAAATATTCTAATTTACGATTTCCTATTGCTTAACAAAAATGCAATTTTTAATTTTATACATTAATGATAGCTTTATAAATATTTCTTTTTATTTCACATTATCTCCATTTTTATTTCAAAATTACAATTTATAAATTCTTGGAGTGAGTGAGTGAATATTAACGTCACACTGTTCAGTTCACGAGGGCTTTTGGCGACGGACCACTAATTTTGAACCATGATCAAGTGACGTGGTCAACACCTGAGCTGGCACCCCTTCTCCTAACTACTACCCTACACCAACGGGAGGACGTTTGAGCTCTCGACAGATTTAACGTGCATCGCTCCCCTACACGGCGGGTCTTTAGTGGTACTGAACTCGAACTCGTGACAAAGCCAGCCACGATCCGATACCTTGACCCCTCGGCCACGTAAATTCTTGGAACACCTACCGCTAAATTATGTGTCGCTTGGCTATCGAATCCGGTCGCCCAAAACACCACGGTAATTGGTTGCTTGACGACCATTTTTTGGTCCCCAAACGAAATTGACTTTGCCGGGGCCCGCTTAAATACTAAGGGGTGGGATTTGAAATATTTTTTTAATTTAAATATCGCGGTGCTTGCCGCCCCTTTACGTATGCCACCCGGGGCCATGGCCCCCTCCCTATACTACACTTAAACTGAGTTTATTAAGTATTAGTTTAAGAGCGCTAGTTTACTAATACTTTGATTTTTCAGCATCTGTGTTTCTTCATTCTTTGTGATGAGTATTTTTAATTTGCCTTTTGTTTCAACTATTTGTTGTCCTTCTGTAATCACCCATTCTATCACTATATGTTGAGCTGAACTTGCCTCCAGTTATTGGCGTCCGTTTTGGCTTTCGGGTAGTTAATAGAAACCCAGTTGGTTTAGAGTCATGTTTTTTAAAACGCAACTCAATTTTTAAAGAAAAGTTGTTTCTGACATTTAAATTTTGGTCAAAAATCTGGAAATTTTATTGGGCACTGGACGCCAAATTTTGAAAAAATTTCCAATTTGGGGGGTAAGTGGCCGATACGACACAACAACCGATAGCCTTTTTTAAATATTTAAATACAGTTATACTAAATTGTCAGAATAATTTTTTAGTCACCCAAAACAGAAAAAATGATTCCAATCCCATACTGCTTTACCAAGGAGGTTCAAAAGTAGCATAGGGGGGCCTTTGATTTGACGATTTTTTTATAATATCCGATGACAAATACATTGTCTTCCGGAAAATATGGGTAAGTGAAATAGGTTAAGAGATTTTTTGGGCGCCAAAAGAAATTGACAACGCCAAATACACACTTAAACCACAAAAATAGTCTGATGTTTTTGTTTTTGACATCCTTTTGATATCATATAAACTTGCTGGAATCAGTATTCGTCAAATAGTTTCAGGTGAAATTAAAAAGAAACATTGTTGATAAAATCTCTATAATTTTATTATTATAAAAGAATTTTAAAAAAAATAAATAAATTCGATTAAAATATGTGTAAGTGAAATTTCTATACCATAACTAGAAATCCAAAGTGGAAATGAAATGAAGATGACCCTCGAGAGAGAGACAAATGCAATTTAGTGCTTTACACTTCTTAACACTAGAACGTCTGGGATTTTGATTACCCTTAAACGTCCACCGGAGTAATTTTGACACCATGACATAAAATAATTGTTTTAACCAAATAATTGCAGGACTACTGTTCACTAGGGTTCAGTTTTAAGACATTTTAATATTATCTGATGTAACAATCATATATTATGATCCTTTATATAATAAAAACTTACGTTTACATTATGCAAAGCTTGTTGGACCACTGCTCTTTGTCTCAAATCTGCCAGGAACATTACTACTATGGGGTTACCCCATTTGTGCCATCCCCAGCGATATATATATCAGGATTTACTGGAATATAATCAATTATACCTGTTTTTTCTTCAGATTCTTCGCAGTCACTTTCACTCAATTTTATATCTTCATCTGAATCTAAATTAGAGCCGATTAATTCTCTCACAATAAATTAGCAATTTCATCATGGCTTAGACCTTTTCTACGAGCCATCATTTCAGGATGTCTGCTCTGCATAAATTTCGAAAATCGAATGATTTTTTTTTACGAGCAAATAACCAAATGCTATGTAACAAAACATTTAGACACAACAATTTTGCAAAAATAAGATTTGTTTCCACCATTAACCCAATAACACTACATTCAAGGTCAAATAAATGTGTGCTAATACTTTGGGAAGTTTTACTAATATAATGATAAATGACAGCTATTTATGATGATAAATTGCCTTGTTATTGAAATGACACCAGCGGATGTTCTAGGTATTTTTAGTTATAAAATTTCTCCTAATTAACCCAGAGCCACAAAACTTTTACTGTGTAATTGCCATGGAAAATAATTTAAAATCACGAAAATTTTTCAAATTCCTCTCAAAAATGCAGAAAGGAAACAAACTGAACAGGCTCCGGTGTCGAATTGACACCGATACACGTTCTAGTGTTAAACGGCTTTTAGAAATGAGAATATTACTAAATAAAAATAACTAACCACAGGATATCTCCACATCCATAAGAAAACTCTTTCATTAGAAATACATTTTTGACTTTCTAGAAATTCATGAAATAGCAGAATGTAAGTGAGGTCGAGTAATGGCTGCATGCAACATAATTAAAACCATTTAAAATAGATCTCATAATTTTGAGACACATTTAAGTTAAAAAGATAGCACCCAACATGGCACGTCACTTTCAAATTTCGCATCACAAAATATCATCTCCATTTAATGTGCAACAGTTCTTATAATTTTACTTTTCAATATAAGTAATGAAAGAGGGGAAGGAAAATAATACTCTGGATAAATAATAGTACTAGATGTGTTTAAATTGCTTTATTAGCACATCTCATATTTTACAAAAAAAAAAAATGCACCAGAAATTAACAAGTTTTATTTTGTTTTCACAATATATTTATTTTATAAAAGTGCAGAAAAATACACATATTTCGAAAACAAAACTTTTATCCCATGATCACAAACTTTTACCACTTCAAATGATTCCTTCTCACATTGACAAGCTGGTATCTAAAAAGGAAAAAAGTTAGCTATATCATAACTAAAATTAGTTTGAACACACAAATAAGAACATCTTTTTACATCAAAACTATTTAAGAGTTCAGCAATTATTAATGGGAAAAAAAATATCAAGAGAAACTCATAAAGTAGGAATTATAAATAAAATATGTACACATAAATTGTTAAGGTTTTCGTAAACTTGAATAAAGAGGAAGGGGACAGAGCCAAAAATAAACTGTATTTAAAGCAGAAATTAGTTTTAACAGTTTTTAATACATGAAGAAAGTAGCATATATTGCTAAATTACATTTTCTTAAAGCTAAATGTTTTCAATACAATTTATTTCCTTTGTGTTTCCATTTTATGAGGCACATCCAGAGAGTAAGTTTTCCGATGTTTTCCCCTGTAAACGTAATTAGCCATGTCAATTGCGCATGCTTAACAGATCTATGACGTATCTATCATATACCAATCGGAAGGTCCAGCCTCGTGCCAGTAGCGTGGTACGAAATGTGGCAACTGTTATTCCTTCTCCCGCCGCCTGCGAGATTCGGTCGGTGATAAAGTTCTTGAATGCATAAAGCATTGCGCTATGGACTAAATTCATGTGACATCACGATCACGTGACTATCACGTCATATATTTACCACTGAAGCTTACGATTATTTTGATCTTCAACTTTTACATTTTTTACTTTCCGAAATGTTTTATTTTGTTGAAATGGTTACTGGATCAGTAAAAGAAAGGATGATGGTAGGGGGAAAAAATCATTTTTTAATATCCCGGGAAAAAATCTGTGTTTTGAAAGCTTGATGAAGCGTGAGGATTATTATGCGTTTGATCACTCTTTGAATAATGTTTTCAATACTGTAAGACAAATGAAAGGATTTTGGATAGATGTAGACTTCTACATGAATGTAAATACTTAAGAGCAAATTTTTATTTTATATTACGTTATATTGAGAACATATAATTTTATTACTAATTTTATATTTTTATTATTTTACACATCTTCAGAGTAGTTAACAGAGGTACTTCAGCATTTAATTATCTAAAATTAGAACACAAGAATCTGATATGTTACATACATATCATATCAAAAACAAGTATATATATTTATAAAACTTAATAATTTTACAATATTACAGGAAAAGAAAGAATTTTTGAGAGACATTCACTACAGAAATGGAAAGATATCTTAATTTACTACAGCTTTATTAATGTTTATACTAGATGATGAATCACAACTACCACTTTCAAACATTAGATATCAAAATTATCATTTACCATTTGTAAAGTTATGCATAAAAAAAATTGTGCAACATTTTAAAAGTCTTTATTCGCTGCACTATTTTAGGTAAAACATATGATTTATCAAGAATTGTATTCCAAATATGGTAATAAATTAAGGCATTAAAATTTTTAAATTAGAATGTGTATATAGTAGAATATAAATTTGTGTCCATATATTAAATATTAAAAGTCCTGCTCACTCCTACATGACCAAAATAAATGTCATTTTTAAATCCATAATTCTTTTACAAAAAAAGAAAGAAAAAAAAATTGTATATATTTGTGTGGTATCTATTAACACATATATTTTTTCAGAGTTTCACTGGTATAAACCTTTGCCACATACATATACAATTTTTTTTACTACATATATATAACAAATATGCATTTATTGGTATTTGCACACAATTTTTGGAAGATATATCATTATAGAGATTAGATTTATTTTATATTTTTGCAAAAATAAATCTAATGATATAAGTCCTGAATAAATTTGTTGCATCGAGTTAGTTGCAAATATTGTGACCTAAGAGTACTTAGATCAATTTTATCATATTTATCGAAGAGAATTACAGAGAATCTTTTAAAATTATTGTTAAGTGGTTAATTGGCCAAAATCACCAATATTTTTGTGTGACAAATTTTGGGCACTTGTGTAATATAATGATCAATTTCTTTTTTTTTTAAAGTATAAATATAATTATATATAAAAGGATACTTTAGATACATATTAGTGATAACAAAATAACATGTCAATACATTTCTCCAAGTAAGCTTTAAGTTTGCATGAAATGGAACTCAAGTGTTTAACACTAAACAGAAATATCTGGTCAAGAGACAGTAGAAATTGTGAATGGAAATTTTATGCAACTATTTATTTCCATATATATATGTATTGAATTGTTTCTATCTTACTTGCAATTCATTGTGTTGTAAAAATATGATTCATTTTCATCAATGGATAAATATTTATTATTAATCAAAAACTTTTATATTAACTATCTAATATGAGATAAACAATAGCTTAAAGTAGTATGTAATTCAATAAGAAATTAAATTGAATTTGTGAAAATTATAGCATTTTTTATGATGAAATATTCCTTAACATTATATAATAATTTAAAATAAGTAGTTCAACATGTTATAAGCACTTTATACAAAGACAAAAAAAGTATTGAATTTGTGATCCAAGTGTCGCATATCCATGTATTATATTTAGTAACCGAGAAATAAAGGTGAAGTTTCCAATAGAAAACTATTCAGTTCTGCATAACATTGTACTTAACGAATAAAATAACAAACACATATATATAAACATGTGTTAATATAGCAAGGGCATTTAAGCCTCCTGTACACATGCATGACTGAAAGGCCCCGTTTACATGGACAAAAAATACCGGCAAAATGCAGGGTAGCTTCCTCTTTGCACCCGTTTACATGACGATCTGCAAAATACCGGGTCCTAATAAACATCTGGGGGGAACAAAATATACAACAACAGTTTGATGGAACTGTCCGAGATTCGGAAGTTTATAAAAAAATTAGTGTGGAATTACAAAAGAACGGATATGCTCGGACAGTTCCACAAATTCGGTCCAAAATCAAACAGCTAAAAAGGGACTATCGTGTCCAAAAAGACAAATTAAATCGTTCTGGCTCTGATGGAGCAGTAAAATTCAAATTCTTTTTGGAAATGGATAGCATTCTTTCCTCCAAGGAGTCGACGTGTCCAAGTGAAATCTTGGAAACAGATATTTCAGTATTGAATTTTGAGCCGTAAGTAACTTCATAAATTTCTGTAGTTTACAACTTACTTGATTAGAATAGCATTTCGAATGATAAAGAGTACTGTTTTTCTACCTGTATTGAGTACACCAGTTAATGAATATGAATTATTTCGTGAAATTGTTAATATTATATAAACTACTACTTTAAGCTGTAAATACAAAGTAAATATTTTCATTTAAAAAAGGGTATAACTTTCATATATTTTTTAAGTACTTAGAAAGCCAAAATTGCTTTGAGTGGTAGAATATTATGTGTGAATTGTGTTTTTTTATATACATATATAAAATGTATCTGATTTATAAGAAATAACACACAAATCTAATGTGTGTGTCGTCTTTGAATTCACAATGAAATTTTATTTACCGTGAGACCTTCATGAATTTAGTAAGCTCATTGCAAAGTAATCCTTGGTTCAATATATATATATATATATATATATATATATATATATATATATATATATATATATATATATAATATTGGCAAACAAGTCAATTTTATACCTAACATTAATTTTTATCCACAATATCTTAATTTAATACAGACAAATAATAACAAATAATGAAGCAAAATTTCTTGACATGTCAAATTATATGGAAAATGTAATAGTTTCTAATATTTATGAAAAGAGAAGTTTTAATTTTCAATATTATAAAGTTCCTCATTGGGAGAGTAATGTAATATGTTTCTATATTCAGAAATATTGTTATTAATTATATACAACGTAATAAATTTCTTGTGTCAAAAATCAGACATTATAAATAACTATATACATTTTACTAACATTGCTTAAATCAGAAAATACCCAATTAATTTATTAATAGTTATATAAATGTTATTCAAAATAGTTAGATTAAAATTATGAGATTGATAATAGCTATTACAAAACATTTTGTTATAGTTATCTCCATAGTCTAATATTAGATTAGAAATTACTTACAATATTATTTTATTCATATATTTATCAGTGTTATTATAGTTATGCTATAATATGCAACTATTAATTTTTATTTCCATTTCATCTTTTGTTAAGTGCTACATTTCAGCCAATTTTGATTTAAATCTGTATTAGGGTATAAATCTGGCAACAAATTGAATGTTTCCTACCAGATTTAGCGCGGGCTTTGCATTTGTAAGTACCCTTTTAGGCAAGTTACCTCTATCTTTTTATAATGGGATTTAGATATTTCTATCCATTTCCTATTGGTTTTCCAGTGTTATTTACAAAAAAGGGGAAGGTTAAGGCCAAAACATGTTCAAACCTCACTTTTATATAATTTAATTTTATATAAATGACTGTCCTACTAGTAATGTTCATAGCACTGCAGCATCCATTTATATTTATTATCTCGATTACTCTTTTGTCCTTCATTGTGTGATTTTCCCGCTGTCTATGTGTTTGTCGAATGTTATTGTTTGATGACTTCCTGTTAAAGTAGAGAATTGGCCTATATTATTATGCTATTATTGTTGTTGCTTAGTTTTCCGATTTGGTGAAGTATATTTTTTATTTCATATTTATTATTTTTAACATTTTATAAGTTTTATTTAATTTGCATTATTAGGGACCGGCAGTGTACAATATTTGGAAGCCACTTTTCAGTTCATTTGTTTGATTTTATTTTGACGGTGGAATTTCTTTCTTTGAAAATTCAAATCACCAAACGACCGGATACTGTATCTTCATCAACATATATCAAACGCCACAGTGAACAAAAAAATACCTCCCCTCAAAATTCTTCATCCCATGGCAGTGCACCCCAAACAGTCAACGTTTGATAATTTTACCGCGGCCCGCTAAGGAAAGGGGAGGGGGGAGTTGATTGTTTATATATAAAATTGTTCTGATTTAATAATTTTATTTTAAATATATTTAAATATGCCTTCAGATTAAAAAAAAACAGTTGCACTAAAAAAATGAGTGTAAAGGGATTTTCGTAAAAAGTCACGCAGACCGGAGAAAAAAATATACCCCAGTAAATGAAATGATTTGTTGTTCCTTGAGTGACCCGGTACTACTTGATCCACGGACCGGTTCCGTGTGCTGAAAATAATGCCCTCTTGGAGATTTTACCATTAACCTGACCTGACCGCGCGTAATACAAACTGAGTTACCGTGTACCCGGTGAATGAAGTCAGAACGGCCGATCTGGCAACTCTGTGAAACAAAACGCTGCATTGGGCGTATAGTGACAGGTGTTGGCCACCTGCCCCTACCATTGTTCAGTTGAGGTTTATTTAGTTCCGTAAGAAGACTTGTTTAGCAATACGCTGGGCTCTTTAACTTATAAACAGAAATTGAACGAACAAAAAAATCTATTTGAAAGTTTTGTTATAATCTTGGCAAGACACAAAGAAACTTCAGTATTGGTAATGTGAAACCATAAAGATGAAGTTTGCCATGAAGTGTGTGTACGAGTGGTTCACTCAGCCGAGAAGGCCGGGAAATTGTTTCTGACAACCCCCGTTGCTGAAGACTGGCAATCTCCGTCAGTGATGAAAACATTGAGAAAAATAAGGTAATTAATAATTAAAGATCGTTAATTAACTATGTGCATGATAGCTGATGAGCTGTAGATTAACTGTGAATCCATGCGGCAAATCGTTACCCAGAATTTAAGGATGAGAAAAACGTGTTATCGATATTGATCGATTCCTAACATCCTGCGAAACGTGACGAGGTTTTCTTTTTAAACTATCCCAAAAAGAAGACTTCTACAAAGTTTGCGGACTTACAGCAGATATATCAGGGTGTTATATAATGGAGGTGACTATTTCAAAGGACAGTAAGGTAATTTTCGTTAATATTTCATCTACGTTAATTTTACAGGACTATTCACCGAACTTTATTGTTAAAGGCTGTATATTTAAAGTTATGCCACTGAATGCATTGGTGCAATGCAACTGAAACTGAATTAAAATTTATTTTCATCCCTTATGTGTGTAGTATAATCATGAAGAGCTTGATAAAGTAAAATGAATTGATAATTATGTGTGCGTAAATTACACGACATCAAATTATTCATTGTTTAAATTAATTCGGTATCAACTGTTATTATATTGCATGTCTAAAAGTACTTTTCTGAATACGCGGCTAATACATTTTTCATTGAGACATTTTTGGTTAATAAAAAGTGACAACTTATAACGTAAATGGGGGAGGGTTCATGATTTTTAAAAAGTTCTATCATCTGATTTTTTTTATTTCAGATTCTTATTACAGCAGTATGGTCCTTGGCAGTTATTGGATTGTCCATCCTGATTGCTCTTTTTACCAGAATTTAAATATGTTAATTCATGCAGAATGTTGTTTATAAAATTAGAGATTATGTATCTTTATCACCGACATTTACATATTTTTTATTACTCAAATATTTAATCTATCTTACGTTTTCAAATTTATATATACCTATATATTCAAATGAATTGTATATTTTTGAAATAAATTGTTTTGTTTCCTTTTTGAGATACTGATAAAAAAATATTGAACTACACACATATGTTAATTTATAAAAAGAAATCAATATTTTTCGAAGATATTTCAGCTAGATTTTATTATTTTTTTTATTATAATTTTACGGTACTTTTCCGTTTCACCGACCCAAGCGATAAAGTCGACAAAAATGTCGAGTGAGTGTAGGGTTTTATGGCGCAAGAGCCAATTTTGGCTATGCTGCGCCAAACATTGAAAGAAATCTGAGGTTATAAACACTATTGTCTGATATAAATATTCGTAATTTTTAAGTACTATGGTACGATGAGGTCGATATCTGAACGTTCACCTTAATCAAAACATCCACTCTATGCCCAGAATTTTTAAATCCTTCATAATAAAAATTGAAAAGTTCCTGTTGTATAATTATATAAAGAATTATGTATATTATTTATCCATTTTATAAATTATAAAGGAATTGCGATAAACAAAGAAATGTTTTAACTAATAGGTAACAAATTGAATACAAAAATTATCGGTGAATTACTCCAGCATTGCCTTAATGAGGCTTAAAAATTAAAACTTTTTAAACAATTTAAATGGTACTTGCATATTATTGCAACTATCTCCATCTCTATTAATACGAGAGTACGATACATAGGAAATCGGGCAACCCCGATTTCCTACGTATCGTACTCTTTGAATTGACAACCAGGTGCTTTGTATCATATAATGTCGCATTGGTTGCGATAATACGCAGGCACCTTCAAAATTATGACCATTATTGTAATTAGATAAATTTTAAGTTGATTGAACTGTTTTTTCAACTTTCGAATTTCAATGAAATAATGCACTACCTTGAATATAATTTGATATATTTCTCTCAACAATTTTTTTAAAATAAAATTTAATTTTATTCTTAACAAAATTACAAAAGTACTTTACATACACAGAAAAATCTGTCTAGAAAGAAACTAGAATGTTGTTGTCGTGTTTTTATCCTGGGATACACATGAAATACAAGTGGAAGAACAGAAACATCCTATACACAAAACAGAAGAATATACATTACTTGTCACAGCCTGATGATCCTGTTATTGGCAACAGAAGGGTGCATTGCTTTCATTCGAGACGGGAGTCCATTACAGGCGACTTCTTTTCCCGAAGAAAATAAATCCATGCCTTACTCGGGATTCGAACCCAAACCCACTCGGATACAAGCCAAGGGTCATATCCACCATACTGGCTTGGCGACAGTATGAATGAATCCAACCCAAAATGTTATCTAACACTTTAAAAAATCTGCTACATCAACACATAGATATGTATAATATACCTTGGTAATTTAAAACTTAAGATATATTTGAAGAGATTATATGAACGTCTAGACCAGTGATTCCCAAAGTGGTCTATATCGACCCCCAGGGGTCTATGACGATCTGCAAGGGGTCCACGTCAGTGAAGAAATAATTTGGGGTCCATGAGGTGTAAATGGGGGGTCTACAAAACAGTAGCTCTCATTAAACCAGATCGTGATTTTAATTTTAAAAGAAAATTTAACCTGTATTTTATCTATTTAATAGATTTATCTACTAAATTTAATGAGGTTAATTTGCAGTTATGAGGTGACTGCATAAATTTTATTAAAACCAGCTTTCCTTGCCAGAATTAAGCTACAGGAGTGTGTATATTGTACGGCGCGAATTTTCCCAAGTTTCTCAATTTGTCGCAGATAATCTGCCAAGAAAATGACGTTTCCACCAATGTTCAACGTTTAAATGCCCATTTTTCATATTTTGAAACAACGTTTGAGAATTTGTGTGTGTGTGTGTGATTTTGTTATACCGCAGTTGACAATGAATTTCCGTATGGTCACATTGAAAAAAAAAATGCTATATTACAATATGAACTGATAGGAATAGGTACTAACGAAGATCTTAAAGTAAAGTTTAGAAATGGATGTCGACAATTGTGACTTTAAAAAGACATACCTATTATTTATCCCGAATTATGCAATATCGTGAGAAAGTTTTTAATTGCTTTTCCTAGTGAGAAGGAGTTTCCAGCATGGAGTTGACAATCTCGGAAACAAAAAAAAATGAAAGGAGGAAAGGCTGCACACTACTAACCTAGGGAATTTAGGTTAAATCTGATAAGGTTGATGCCAAACGTTGAAAATTTGTTATTGAGGCCCCAGTTTCATTTCTCTCATGAAAAGCATTTTTTGTTGATCAGTTATTTTTGTATTAATCAAATTTTAATTTAAAATTAATTAACATGCTTTTCTGAAGTTTCAAACACTACAATTACAAATTTAAATAATTTAAGGGTACCAAATCCTGTCAGAGACATTTGCTGATAAATTTGCAAAATGCAATATTAGGGGTGTTTCTAGCGCAGGGCTACCCCCAACCGAAACATAGCATATGTCTATGACAAAGTTTAAACCTCTGGTTCAGACTTTGAGCTTACGGCTCATGTATATGCCTTTGACTTAAATTGAACCCTTGGATTTTTGATTTGTGGTTCCATGCAGATACAAGTCACATGCTCTTTTTAAAAAATTGCTATTGGTTAATTAAAAAATTGCGAATATTTTCAACACGAGCAGACGATTTTCAAATTAACAGTTCCATTTTTAATTTATTTTTCATTTTGAATTTAAATTTCGTCCGTAAGAGGATACAACAGCTTTTTAAATAAATTTTAATACTTTATTTTCTCGAGCATCCTGAAGAGTAAGTCTGAAAGGGGTGATTTGCGTTTTTTCATGATTTCTAACGAAAGGGAAATTGTAATAGCAGTGGCATAGAAAATGGATTGATGCTACAAATGCTGAATGTTCGGTTTGCAAGAAAGCAATGCGTCTGGTTAAAAGAATTCGAGATGATGAATTTGAGAATGCCGAATGATCGGAGCGAGGCACATCATATAAAAAGATCTTGTAAGGAAGAATTCGTTGGTTGGAAGAAAGTGTCAAGTATGCGTGAGGATTCTGAGCTACGCTAAAATGAAAGGGAAAAAAGTGAAAGTCGAACTGTGACTCCATTACTTTCGGAACATAATGTTTCGAAGAAAAATTTACGGATTAGATAGAGTTTTTTGCAAAAAAGGTATGTATCGAAATGTGTGCGTGAAAAAGTTACTCTTTTAGAACTTTTCTTGAGAGCGGGTAGGCCTTTTTCTTTGAAATATTCTAATTTACGATTTCCTATTGCTTAACAAAAATGCAATTTCTTTAATTTTATACATTAATGATACAGTTTTATAAATATTTCTTTTTATTTCACATTATCTCCATTTTTATTTCAAAATTACAATTTATAAATTCTGGGAGTGAGGAGTGAATATTAACGTGTCACACTGTTCAGTTCACGAGGGTTTTGGCGACGGACCACTAATTTGAACCATGATCATGATGTGGTCAAACACCTGAGCTGGCACCCCTTTCTCCTAACTACTACCCTACACCAACGGGAGTGACGTTTGAGCTCGACAGATTTAACGTGCATCGCTCCCTCTACACGGCGTGGTCTTAGTGGTACTGAACTCGAACCGTGACAAAGCCAGCTACGATCCGGGATACCTTGACCCCTCGGCCACGTAAATTCTTGGAACACCTACCGCTAAATTATGTGTCGCTTGGCTATCGAATCCGGTCGCCCAAAACACCTACCGGTAAATTAAGTTGCTTGACGACCACTTTTGGTCGCCAAACGAAATTGACTTTGCCAAGGGCCTCGCTTATAATACTAAGTGGCGTAGGAAATGGATTTGAAATATTTTTTTAATTTAAATATCGCGGTAAAGCTTGTCGCCCCCATGTATGCCACCTCCGGCCATGGCCCCTCTGCCTATACTACGCTCTAAATCTCGAGCTTATTAAGTATTAGTTTAAGAGTACTAGTTTACTAATACTTCGATTTTTCAGCATCTGTGTTTCTTCATTCTTTGTGATGAGTATTTTTAATTTGCCTTTTGTTTCAACTATTTGTTGTCCTTCTGTAATCACCCATTCTATCACTATATGTTGAGCTGAACTTGCCTCCAGTTATTGGCGTCCGTTTTAAGGACTTTCGGATAGTTAATGAGAAACCCGAGTTAGACGTTTAGAGTCATGTGCTTTAATATCGCAATCTCAATTTTTTAAAGAAAAAGTTGTTTCTGACATTTAAATTTTGGTCTGATAATAGTCTGGTGAAATTGTATTGGTCACTGGTACGCCAAATTTTGAAAAATTGCCAATTTGGCGGGATAAGTGGCCGATACGACACAATTCAACCGATAGCCTTTTGAAATATTTAAATACAGATTATACTAAATTATTGTCAGAATAATTTTAGTCACCCAAAAACAGAAAAAGTGATTCCAATCCTATACTGACTTTTACCAAGGAGGTTCAAGTGTAGCATAGGAGGGCCTTTGGATTTGACGATTTTTGTATAGATATCACGATTAGACAAATACATTGTCTTCCGGACACATATGGCTAAGTGAAGTAGCTTAACGATCGATTTTGGTCGCCAAAAGAAATTGACAACGCCAAGGGCCCTCCCCCCCATACTACACTTAAACCTACAAAGGATAGTCTGATGTTTTTGTTTCTTAGACATACCATTCTGCATATCATATAAACTTGCTGGAATCAGTATTCGTCAAATAGTTTCAGGTGAAATTAAAGAAACATTGTTGATAAAAATCTCTATAATTTTTTATTATGAAAAATATTAAAAATAAATTCGATTAAAATATGTGTAAGTGAAATTTCTATACCATAACTAGAAATCCAAAGTGGAAATGAAATGAAGATGACCCTAGAGAGAGACGACAAATGCAATTTAGTGCTTACACTTCTTAACACTCAGAACGTCTGGGATTTTGATACCCTTAAACGTCCACCGGAGTAATTTCTTGACACTATGACATAAATAATTGTTTTGCAACTAAATAATTGCAGTATCACTGTTCACTAGGGTTCAGTTTTTAAGACATTTTAATATTATCTGATGTAACAATCATATATTATGATCCTTATATAATAAAACTACGTTTACATTATGCAAAAGTTTGTTGGACCACTGCTCTTTGTCTCAAATCTGCCAGGAATATTGTTACTACTATGGTTACCCCATTTGCCATCCCAGCGATATATATATCAGGATTTACTTCGAATATAATCAATTATAATGTTTTTTCTTCAGACTTCTTCGCAGTCACTTTCTACTCAATTTATATCTTCATCTGAATCTAAATTAGAGCCGATTAATTTCTCACAATAAATTAGCAATTTCTACCTATGTTTAGGACCTTTTCTATACGAGCCATCATTTCAGGATGTCTGTTCTGCATAAATTTCGAAATCGAATGATTTTTTACGAGCAAATAACTAAATGCTATGTGAACAAAACATTTAGGACAATAACAATTTTGCAAAATAAGATTTGTTTCCACCATTAACCCAATAACACTACATTCAAGGTCAGCAATGTGTGCTAATACTTTGGAAGTTTTACTAATAATAATGATAAATGACAGCTATTTATGATGATAAATTGCCTGTTATTGAAATGACACCAGCGGATGTTCTAGGTATTTTTAGTTATAAAATTTCTCCTAATTAACCCAGAGCTGGCCAAAACTTTTACTGTAATTGCCATGGAAAGGCCAATTTAAAATCACGAAAAATTTTTCAAATTCTCTCAAAATGCGGAAAGGAAAGCAAATGACAGGCCCGGTGTCGAATTGACACCGATACACGTTCTAGTGTTAAACGGGCTTAGAAATGAGGAAATATTACTAAATAAAATAACTAACCACAGGATATTCCCACATCCATAAGAAAACTTTCATTAGAAAATACATTTGACTTTTCTAGAAATTCATGAAATAGCAGAATGTAAGAGGTCGAGTAATGGCTGTATGCAACATAATTAAAACCATTTAAAAATAGATCTCATAATTTTTGGAGACACATTTAAAAGATAAAGCACCCAACATGTATAATGCCTTTCAAATTTCGCATCACAAAAATATCACTCATTTAATGTAACAGTTCTTATAATTTACTTTCAATATAAGCAATGAAAAGAGGGAAGGAAAAATAATACTCTGATAAATAATAGTACTAGATGTGTTTAAATTGCTTTATTAGCAATATTCTTACATTCCCGCATTTTTACAAAAAAAAAAAAAAAAAATGCACCAGAAATTAAAATGTTTTATTTTTGCTTTTCACAATATATTTATTTTAAAGTGCAGAAACAAATACACATATTTCGAAACAAATCCATCCCATGATCACAAACTTTTTTACCACTTCAAATGACCTTCCACATTGACAAGCTGTATCTTAAAAGGAAAAAGTTAGCCATCATAAACTAAAATTAGTTTGAACACACAAATAAGAACATCTTTTTACACTAAAACTATTTAAGAGTTCAAATTATTAATGGAAAAAAATATCAAGAGAAATTCATAAAGTAGGAAATTATAAATAAAATATGTACACATAAATTGTTATGTTGCAAACTTGAATAAAGAGGAAGGGGACAGCCAAACAATAAAACAGTATTTAGAGCAGAAATTAAGTTTTAACAGTTTTAATACATGAAGAAAGTTATTATGTTGCTAACATTTTCTTAAAGCTAAATGTTTTCAATATAATTTATTTCCCTTTGTAAGTCGTATTTTATGAGGCACATCCAGAGAGTAAAAGTTTTTCTGACAGTTTTCTTGCAAACGTAATTAGCCATGTCAATTGCGCATGCTTAACAAATCCATGACGTATCTATCATATACCACCGGAAAGGTCCAGCCCGTGCCAGCAGCGCGGTACGTAATGTGGCAACTGTCTTCTCCCGCCGCCCGCGCTAGATCTCGGTCGGTGATAAAGTTCTTGAATGCATAAAGCATTGCGCTATGGACTAAATTCATGTGACATCAATGATCACGTGACTATCACGTCATATATTTACCACTGAAGCTTACGATTACTTTTGATCTTCAACTTTTACATTTTACTTCTCCGAACAAGTTTTATTTTACAAATGGTTACTGATCAAAAGAAAGGATGATGGTAGGGGAAAAATCATTTTTACTATCCTGTAAAAATCTGTGTTTTTGAAAGCTTGACAGCGTGAGGATTATTATGCGTTTGATCACCTTGAATAATGTTTTCAATACTGGGTACACAAATGAAAGGATTTTGATAGATGTAGACGATGAAATTGTCGACCGGCCGCTTTTTCCGCCAAATTTAGAAAAATCGCTTATTTATGCTGTTGTCAAAACGACTTCTTCACTGAAGAACAAATTCAGAAGGGTTACCAGATTTAGCGCTAAGTAATTATCGATCATGAAAGAAAACACTTGGCGCGAAAGCGGCCGATTCGTCAAATCAACCATTTCCTTATTACTAATTTATATTTTTATTATTTTTACACATCTTCAGAGTAGTTAACAGAGGTACTTCCAGCATTTAATTATCTAAAAATTAGAACATTAAAGAATCTGATATGCCAAGCATACATATATCAAAAACAAGTATATATATTTATAAAACTTAATAATTTTACAATATTACAGGGAAAAGAATTTTTGAGACATTCACTACAGAAAATGGAAAGATATCTTTTAATTTACTACAGCTTTATTAATGTTTATACCTAGATGATGAATCACAACTACCACTTTCAAAACATTAGATATCAAAATTATCATTTACCATTTGTAAAGTTATGCATAAAAAAAATTGTGCAACATTTTAAAAGTCTTTATTCGCTGCACTATTTTAGGTAAAACATATGATTTATCAAGAATTGAATTCCAAATATGTTAATAAATTAAGGCATTAAAATTTTTGAATTAGAATGTGTGTTTATAGTAGAGAATATAAATTTGTGTCCATATATTAAATATTAAAAGTCCTTGCTCACTTACATGACCAAAATAAAAGTCATTTTTAAATCCATACTCCTAAAAGAAAAGAAAAAAAAAATTGTAATATATTTGTGTGGTATCTATTAACACATATATTTTTTCAAAGTTTGACTGGTATAAACCTCTGCCACACACATATACAATTTTTTTTACTACATATATAACAAATATGCATTTATTGGCATTTGCAATAATTCTTGGGAAGATATATCAATATAGAGATTAGATTTATTTTATATTTTTGCAAAAATAAATCTAATGATATAAGTCCTGAATAAATTTGATGCATCGAGTTAGTTGCAAATATTGTGACCTAAGAGTACTTAGATCAATTTTATCATATTTATCAAAGAGAATTACAGAGAATCTTTAAAATTATTGTTATGGTTAATTGGCCAAAATCACTCAATATTTTGTGTGACAAATTTTGGGCACTCTGTGCAATATATACGATCAATTTTTTTTTTTTTAAAGTATAAATATAATTATATATAAAGGATACTCTTAGATACATATTAGTGATAACAAATAACATGTCAATACATTTCCAAGTAAGCTTCTTTAAGTTTGCAAGGAAATGGAACTCAAGTGTTTAATAATTAAACAGAAATATCTGGTCAAGAGACAGTAGAAATTAGAATGGAAATTTATGCAACTATTTATTTCCATATATATATTGTATTGAATTGTTTTCTATCTTACTTGCAATTCACGTATGTGTTGTAAAAATATGATTCATTTTTCTTACTCCAATAATGGATAAATATTTATTATTAATCAAAATCTTTATATAACTCTATCTAATATGAGATAACAATAGCTAGTAGTATGTAATTCAATAAGAAATTAAATTGAATTTGTGAAAATTATAGCATTTTTATGATGAAATATTCTAACACATATAATAATTTAAAATATAGTTCAACATGTTATAAGCACTTTATACAAAGACAAAAAGTATTGAATTTGTGATCCAAGTGTCGCATATCCATGTAGCTATATTTAGTAACCGAGAAATAAAGGTGAAGTTTCCAATAGAAAAACTATTCAAATTCTGTATAACATTGTACTTAATCTAATAGAAATTACAAACACATATTTATAAATATGTTAATATATAAGGGCATTTAAGCCTCCTGTACACATGCATGACTGAAAGGCCCTCAAGCATGGGACGAAAAATACCGCAAAATGCAGGTAGCTTCCTTCATAGTAACCTCAAGCTACATGACTCCATTCTGCAAAATAACCGGTCCCAATAAAACATCTAAAATCGTCGTTTATAGAACCCGCAATGACCGAAGTTTATAAAAATTAGTGTGGGAATTACAAAAAGAACGATATGCTCGTGGGATGTGCCCACAAATTCGGCCCAAAATCAAACAGCTAAAAGGACTATCGTGTCCAAAAAGACAAATTAAATCGTTTCTGGTTTGATGGAGCAGTAAAATTCAATTCTTGGAAATGATAGCATTCTTTCCTCCATGAGTCAGACGTGTCCAAGAAATCTTGGAAACAGATATTTCAGTATTTGGAATTTTGAGCTAGTAACTTCAAATTTCTGTAGTTTACAACTTACTCTTGATTAGGAATAGCATTTCTCAATGATAAAGAGTACTGTTTTCTACCTGTATTGAGTACACCAGTTAATGAATATGACTATTTCAGAAATTGTTAATATTATATAAAACTACTACTTTAAGCTGTAAATACAAAGTAAATATTTTCATTTAAAAAAGGGTATAACTTTCATATATTTTTTAAGTACTTAGAAAGCCAAAATTGTTTTGAGTGGTAGAATATTATGTGTGAATTGTGTTTTTTTATATACATATATAAAACATATTATATACAGTTTACACCAGTTGTTAAAGATTTCCTTTTTAAAAAGTACACAATTTATCAAAAATAATAGAATTTGATATTAATCACAAGAAGAAAATGGTAAAATATTAGCTGAGTTTTAGTGATAGATTTTTTACAAATTTTTGCATACCCTGTACTGAAAAAGGTATTGTTTAAAATATTATTTTTAAACATTTATATCTACAGAACTAAAAAAAGAAATAACTCATACCATTTTTCAATTACTTAAAAATTTATGACTTACATTTTATATAAAGATAATGGAGACAAGATGTTGAAAGAAAGCTGTGATGTTGAATCGTTTCACAGAATTAGAAAAGTAATTGCTAATTACCTTTTTATACTTATTCGTGTAAATTCTGATGTTAGACCTGTTTATTGCAGGTTATCTTAAAATGCAATTTCACCCTGGGCATCTTAAAGATGAAGTTGTAAGTAATGAACATGTTTTATTCATGTGCATGAGTAATGTACATGGAATTATGATAAATTTGAAATGTTTTACATAGTGTAGCTTGCTTAGATAGGCTCAGTTTTCAAAGTTTATTTTTCTCAAACACATTCTCAATAAAACTGAAACTACATAGTTAAAACCTAGGCATAATTCAGTTCATTTTTGCAATATAATTTATACTGTTCATGTGTTTCTTCCCTTAGTTCTGAGGTTGAAACTAATAATAAGTCTTGAACCTGATGCTAGAGCATCTAGTTCAAGCTAACAAGAAACTTCATCTACACAAGGTAATCCTTCTTGATCTGTATTTTTCTATGTTTTCTTATGATCAAAATACTTTGAAAATACAAAGTCCTTCTATATCAAAACTTACCAATACTAACATATTTATCTATATCTCTATATATATATTCACAAATATATATGTATATATATATATATTCAATGCACAAAAACAGAGCCACTGACCTCTTTAAAATTACATTTAATTAATTTAAATTTATGATGCACCAAATTATTAATGAATTACATGTATTTCATATTGAACATTATAATTTTAAAAACTGGTCCAAAAGTAAGCTGCATACACTGTCAGTTCCTGAAGCACCAACAGATTGTGGTTTGATTGTGCTTGAACACAAATATTTCTGTTGTCAATTTCATAAAGTTTTCTTTATCATAAAGAAACTTATTTAAACGGGCAATATTCTCAGAAATTTAACGCCACAGTTTTCTTTCTTTAACGCCTATTATTTCGCTACATGCAAAAATTTCAAGTTTTTCCTTACTTTTGTGAAACAACCACTTTTCAATAGTATCCCTTATATCAGCTACTGTAGAATTTTGCATCATCAGTTGAATGAGAATCACATTCAGATACCTCTTCAGATGAAGCTACCAATTTTAAACTCAGGTTTTTAAACAATTTTTTTCCGCTCACTTTAATTGCATGTGATGTTTTTCAATTTTCCTTTTCCGGGAGTAACAAATAAGATTCACGCTTCCCTAGCTTTTCGCCACCTCTGATGGATTTACTTCAGAATTATGCTTTATATAAACTATTTATAATTATGCTTGTATTTATACTATAGCAATTGTTTTTTTATTGAATTAATTTATGTTTGGTAATAAACAAAATAATTTGATTCATAAATAATAATGGTAACACACATATTTTTATAAATCAAGCATATTGCGAAAAGTTTTGAACAAAATATACAATCCTCACATTTTTTAAAAAATATCCAATAATAATAAAACAAATTACCAAATCAATATGTTTCGATAATTAAGACCATTTTCTCCATTTATTGTAAAACTTTTTATAAACGAAATAGTAACAAAGAATATTAATTGCACTTGTACCTAGGGCCTTGGCCCAGGTACAAAGACGAGGTAATTTCAGACAAAATGTCTCTATGGCAGGAAAACCTACATGTAGAGATTTATTTAAAATCTTATTTAGTACTTAATACAAACAAAAATTATGTACTAGGAATCTAAAGAAAAATATTTGACTTATCTTTGTACAATAAAAGGATGAGCCATGAAATTTTACCACACCACATGTCAAAAATGTTTTTTCATTTATAATTTGCCACAGCTTTTTAAATTTCAAAATGAATGACAAAGTGCAGGAATTGATTTGTCATTCACCAACTGAGTAATGTTATTCATGCAAAATGGTGGCCTTAGTTACACAGGTCTCAATCTGTGTGATATAGATGTTTTTCAAGTTACACTATAAATGACTGAATGGTGTTTTATTTGATGGCTGTTTAATTTTTTATAAGCAGTAAAATAAAGGAAAAAGAAGAAAACAGATTAGAGAGATATTAGAAGATTGCATGAACATCCACGTAGAAAAGTTTCTCAAATTTGAAAAAGAAATGGAAGAGAAGTTTTTTCAAATTGAAAAAGAGAAATTAGAATTAGAAAAAGAGAAAGTAAATTTATTAAAACAATTATTAAATAAGTAAATATTTCTTAAATATCTAAATATTACAAGTATAAATATATGTAAATAAATTTTTTATCTACCAAATGTTTTTAAATGTATGTAAATAATAAATATGTGTAGTTATAATATAAATAAGTTTTAAATAAATAAATATATTTTAATACAAAACAGAGCTTTTTGTACCAAGTGTTTATTTCATGTTTCTTTTTTTGTGTGTGTGTTTAAATTTTGTTTATTGCCTGGTAGCCTATAAAATTCCATTATATGACATTTTTGATAAGAAGATTCAGCTAAATTAAATGAATGCACGCACATAGGAAATAATGTGAAGTGAGGTTTAATGAATTAGAAAAGATTTTTTTTTTATTTCCGTATCGCTAATTATACTTGTTTAAAAATCATGTTGACACCCTCTACAGGCTATAAATATTTCTGCAACATCATAAAAATGATATGTTCTATTCAGGCACAGGAAATGATAAATAAATATATTTTGTATGCCGGTATGTATATTTCCAATATTTTAATATGATACATGAACTTTAAAACAGTTTTTGAGTTTGATTTGCAATTATTACAAATGTAGTAATTCCACACACAATGTACAATAATAAAATTGTATTTTTCTGTTATTTTTCCTGACTTATCTTATTGAGTGTTTACATATAAGAAGAAAAAAAATAGTAGTACTATCTTATAATTAAATAACTCCATAAAGGTAAAAAATTTTTTTTACTTTAAAAATTAATTAAAATGTCATAAAACCAATAAAATGAACTGTTTTATACTAACATTAACCAAAAACTTACGAGAATAAGAACTTAAAAAGAAAATTTCTTTTTAAAATCTTCAATTTTGATCCACTTTTTTCACTGTTACTTAAAACATTTAATTTGTATTATTAAAGCTACTATGATTTACTAAATTAAAAGATATCCCTTATATACAGACATACCCTACTGTATGGGCAGATAAAAATTGTCTTTATAAAAGTAGACTAAATATTTTTTTCTCCTCTAAGGCTAAATAGCTTCCACAATTATGAAGCATACTCTTCATCATCTTTAGCCAATACTCAAATATAAAAATGTATCTGGATTTTATAAGAAATACTAATACAAATCTAATGTGTGTGTCGTCTTTGAATTCAACGAAATTTTATTTACCGTGAGACCTTCATGAATTTAGTAAGCTCATTGCAAAGTAATCCTTGGTTCAATATATATATATATATATATATATATATATATATATATATATATATATATATATATATATAATATTGGCAAACAAGTCAATTTTATACCTAACATTAATTTTTATCCACAATATCTTAATTTAATACAGACAAATAATAACAAATAATGAAGCAAAATTTCTTGACATGTCAAATTATATGGAAAATGTAATAGTTTCTAATATTTATGAAAAGAGAAGTTTTAATTTTCAATATTATAAAGTTCCTCATTGGGAGAGTAATGTAATATGTTTCTATATTCAGAAATATTGTTATTAATTATATACAACGTAATAAATTTCTTGTGTCAAAAATCAGACATTATAAATAACTATATACATTTTACTAACATTGCTTAAATCAGAAAATACCCAATTAATTTATTAATAGTTATATAAATGTTATTCAAAATAGTTAGATTAAAATTATGAGATTGATAATAGCTATTACAAAACATTTTGTTATAGTTATCTCCATAGTCTAATATTAGATTAGAAATTACTTACAATATTATTTTATTCATATATTTATCAGTGTTATTATAGTTATGCTATAATATGCAACTATTAATTTTTATTTCCATTTCATCTTAAAGCTTACCATGATTTATTCCAAAAGATACCCCTTTATACAGACATACCTACTGGTAGACATGGGCAGATAAAAAATTGTCTTATAAAAGTAGGCTAAATATTACTTTTTCTCCTCAAGGTTAAATAAGCTCACAATTATGAAGCATACTATGAACAAGTTCTTATGGAAACATAGCACATCAAAGAAAAAATACACTCTTTTTTACAAAAAAAAAAAATCTTTATTTCTTTATTTAATTTTTTTTTAATTACAAACAAAAGTTGTCCAGTAGGTATTTACGCATCTTCTTCCTTCCATCCAAATTTCGATTCAGACGACATAATTCTATCTTCAACGTTTTCAAGTTCTTCAATGTTTTCAAGTTCTTCAATATTCCATCCATCAATGAATTCATCTGTGCATTCTTTACAAATATTATGTAACACACAGCAAGCCAATACTTGTGTTTTTATATTATTTACTTTTGAATCGTTTGCCTTCAAAAGGCAACGCCATCGCCCCTTCAATTGGCCAAAAGCATGTTCTACAGAAACTCTTCCACAGCTCAATTTTTTATTGAAGTTTTCCATTTCACGAGTCAGTCTTCCACCATAAGGTTTCATTACCCATGGTAGGAGGGGATATGCAGAATCTGCCACAAGAAATGGTTTGTAGGAATTATTGTATACAGTTACATTAGCAGATAAAAATAATTTTGAAGTGACACCTGCTGAATATAACTGTGAATTCCTAAAAACTCTTGCATCGTGTACAGATCCTGGCCATCCCACATTGATATTCATGAAATGAGAATTTCCATCAACAACAGCTTGCAAAATTAAGCTGTGAAATTGCTTTCTGCAGAAATAATCTTTAGCGTTCAGCGAAGGGGCCTTAATGGGTATATGGCACCCATCTAGTGCACCACAGCACCCTGGCAGAGCTGACCGATCAAAAAATTCAGTTGCTATTGCATCTAAATCCCTTTGTGTTGGAAATGTTATTTTAAATGTGGTGCACACTTCTCTAACAATGATGCATGCTGTGCATCTTGCAATGCCAAATAAATTGGCCACTGTTCTTAATTCGCCTGACGATCCAAGCTTTACTAATGTAACAGCCACTTGTCTTTCAACAGAGATAGGTTTTCTGACGATAAAATGTTTTTTTATCTGTGGCTTTAACCTGTCACAAATGTGTTGAAATGTCCTCCTACAAGAAAAATCGAAATTGGTTGTAGAATCAGCAATACTAACAATAAACGTAAAATATATGTCATACTAAAAGGAAATTATTTACAGAACAATAAACTATTCATTTTGATACACAGTTTTGTAAAGAAGCCTTAAATCTACATTGAATTAAAGATTTTTCAAATGGGGAGGGGGATATAATAGTCTAAAGCTAATTTACAAAAAATTAGGTAAATAGTAAATTTATTCAAATCTTTTCTGAAAATATCCTCTCAGTTACTCATTTAATACTGTTATCAAAATAAATTTAAAAAAACATGTAATATAAGAAAAAAAATATGAGTCAATTCCTACTTAGATCAAAGAAAAATTTTATTTTAGCTACTTTTTATTAAATATGTATATACATATGACAGAATCGCAGCATTAAGTGGTAATTAATTATCATTAAAGTATTGTACTTTGTAAGTAAGTAAAGTATTGTAAATTATCATAAAGTACCTGCTTCACTCAAATTATATAATCTTTTTTTAAATTGCTAGTTCTTTTGGAAAGGAAAAAAAATAAAATGTTTAATGTTAACACAACTGTACTTACCTAGAAACTCGGAAATTTTCTTTAAAATCGTCGTCGTCCCAGGATTGTAAAACAACCCTTTCCCACCATTCTGACGATCGCACCTTCGCCCACATTCTTCTTTCACGGTATGCCGCATTCATAGAAACATAAATAGAAGTTAGAAATAATAAAAATTTCCGCATTCTACTTCCATTCCTTTGTCGAAATGCTTTGTTTGCGGATGGTGAGTCCAGGATCTGCTGGTAGATAATTAATTTTTGATAATCCATCCCCAAAAAAATATTACGTAAAACAATTTGGCGCCAGGACAAGATCGAAACTTCTTGCTTTTCGCGCCGCTAAACATTCTGTTTCCATGGTTACATTTTATGATCACGTGAATCTATCAACCAATCACCAGATTCTCAAGTAAACGCACCCCATTCTCATGTAAACGGGTCGAAAAAACATCCCGTATAACTCGCCGCCCGCGATTTCAAATTGCCGGTATTTTGCCAGCTTCCATGTAAACGGGGCTAAAGTAACTCTTTATTAATTTTGATATGCTGAAAGAACTCTCAGCACTTGCTATAGTAACTGCAACTTAGAGAAATATATAAAAACAGTTAATACATGTAGAAATTATAATTATTCAGTTAATTATTAGCCCTGATTATACACTTTATATGTAATTAAATAACTTGTAATAATGGATAATCATATTACATTGAATATTTCTTAAAAATTATATATTAATATGATCACTTCATTAACTTAATAGTGAGATAGTATTTTCTTGTATTACTTTATACAATCATTTCTAAAAAAATTTCCAAACATTTTTAAAGGATAATTACTAAGTAAATCAGACAGTCAAAGATAGGGAATGTTATTTTATTAGAAACATTTTTTCAAATATCTTTAAATGCTTCTTGAGTAAATATAATATAATATTTTTTTAGAAAATTGTTATTTTCCATTTCTAAATACTGATGTACTGGGAAGAAAATTCATGCATAACATTATTTATATATATAAATTCACACCTGCGTGAAGAACAGGTTTACCAGCTAGTAGCATTTAAGTACCAAGGAAAACATTTAAGAACTTCCTATAGTATTGATAAATCAAACCAAAATTACAGGATTATTTCAAATGTCTGACACTTATAATGTTTCATATAGTGTGTTTAATGTCCCCATTGGTAAGCCATAATATTATAAAATTTGCAATTCATGAAGTAGTAAAAAAAATTATCTTCACAAGAGACATATATATGAATTATATACTCATATCCATAATTATGTTTACATGCATAATACTGAGTTTTCAGGAATTAAACTATTTTTAAGGATTTGTGCAAAAAAAAAAAAAGGAAAATAGTTAAATCACAGATAAACAAATACTTAATTCTTAAGTAGCCACTGAGATTTCAAAAAAAGATGGAAAAAAAACAACACCTTTATCAAAAGATATAATTCTCTTCATTTATCTAAAACTTTCATATTAACTAATGTTCTATGTACACAGGATTCAAGAAATAAACTTTTTTGCAAGTTTGATATGTACTTCAAAAAAATAAGATAATAACATATCAAATTAAATGTAATCATTTCTAAAAATTGTTATCCCTTTTGTAATGGTTTCATTCCCCTAAGAATATTGTATTTTAATTTAAAGAAAGAAATGACATTAATTTTTAACAGCAAAGAATAATTATGAATAATTTAGAAATCAATAATTTGTGGAAGGTAAAAATCAAAGAAACATTTCTTTAATTTTTGTAAACATTCCTTCCACAAATTATCATCAAATTGAAAAAATTACGAATAAATATTTTCTCTTGACTTTGAATTATTAACTAAAATTACAAACAGACATTTTTTATATTACTCACACCTGACACTGTGTTGTATAATAATAGGTGTGAGTTCTTTTTAAGGAAATGATACCATTGTTATTCGATTGTCATACAATTTTAAAAAAGTAGTTTTGATTCTACAGTGTCAACCATTTTTGCGCAAAGCTGTATAATAAATAACTACTAAA
This sequence comes from Trichonephila inaurata madagascariensis, assembly GCA_019973955.1. Classification (NCBI taxonomy): domain Eukaryota; kingdom Metazoa; phylum Arthropoda; class Arachnida; order Araneae; family Nephilidae; genus Trichonephila; species Trichonephila inaurata. The sequence continues at coordinate 29,627 of BMAV01011032.1, forward strand.
TTAATTAAGAACTAAAATAACTAAGAGCCATACCTAAATGTACCAAGAAATATAAATAAATGCTAGTATCCAACTTAAATGAATATGCCAGCTAACACTAGTCGAAGTAGACAATTACCTAATTAGATAAATAACTTAGAATAAAGCAAAAATTATATAAAAGAGTTGAGATTATTTCCTAACAAATATATATTCTAAAATAATACAAAAAATACGATATCATATGTTTTTAATTAGATAAAATTGAACCAAAAGAATGTCAACAACTTTCATATGGTTATACCATGGTAAAAAGTAAGCATACTGTTGCCAAAGGAATCATGTGATTACTTACTTTGCGTCCGTCTGTCATGCAGATTTGCCATTGAAATTCATAGTCAGCTTTGTCCGGTCTATGGGCTGAACATTATGAGTAAGCAGATGGTACATCGCTGGTATAGGCAATTTACAGAGGGTCATCGAAGTGTCCATGATGAAGAGCGCAGTGGGCGACTGTCCCTCATCAATGTTGATCTTGTGAGATATCGCGATTGTCACCAAGCACCTGCCTGCTGTTCAAAAAAATTCAAAGAATTGAAGACATCTGTCACATGCTGGTTCCCTTCACAGGCAGCAGAGTTCTAGAACAGAGTGATACAAAAGTTGATCCCACAATTCAACAAATGTCTCAATTATGATAGTGACTGTTGAAAAATAGCTGTAATTGTTGTATATATACAGTAACGCTTCTGTAAGTTGATCACATCAAGTACTAATACAAAAAAAAAGTCAGTATTTAGAACTGGCCCTCTGTACTAAATCATGCAAGCACTGTACTTCATTTTATTTTATAGCTTTAATGAATAAATATATAAAATCAATTTTGGATTAATCATTCTTTCTGTAATATTAGGGAAAGAAATAGAGAATAACTCAGTCTTAAATTCTAATTTTAACAACATAATGGAGAGTGGAATAAATTCAAAGAGGGGATCCAAAAAGGGGGTGCATGGGGACCAAAAGTTTAAGAACCGCTGTATTAAAGGATCCTTAAAGGTGTGGCAATTCATGTTAGCTGGAATCAAGGTGTCGAAACTGCAGACATTTTAATTACTTTTTTTATTCACAATTAGTAGAGCATTAGAATGAAACAACATGCAAGAGAGAAATTTATTTAAACTTCACTTGACTAACAATAAATTACATTATGAGGTACTTCCTTAAATCATAAAAAATGCTAGTCAGAGTGCATGACAAACATTTTCAAGATTCACACAAACTACAATAAATATATATAAACATTGTTTAATGCACAAAACTACTTTTGTATCTCGCAAACTTGCATATTATAATAATATAAAATTAATTATACATATATTTCTTAAATAGACAATTACAATAGAATCACATAGCAATAATAATTAATAAAATTTAAAACTTATAATGCTTCTTTCAATTTTCAAGTTTGTAATTCATTTTTAATCATTTAATCAAAGGAAAACACTTTCCAGAAATATCAAAGAAATTTGTCAAACAAGTTATGTGTTTGAAATTAGACAAAATAAAATAGCATTAACACAAAATGAAGGAAATATTTAAAGGAGACCAAACTACTTGAAGATCTGCATAGATTGGTGGGAAGGGAAAATATACTTAAATAAATATTTTAAATATAACTTTATATGCCCCATTTACATTTAATGCAGGCATATCATGTCGGTTAATGTGGTTAAAAGTGTCAGACATTGATACATAAAAAAAATATCTGTAAGGTAGCTCCAATATAAAATCATGCCTATGTAGAGAAAAAGACAAAACATTTATATCTAGAAAAGAAATTTATAAATCAGTAAAATTTGAAATTTATAAATTATGAATTTATAGATCTGTTATATAGCTGAAATTGTGTATTTTGATAATACACTTATGTATCAAAACCATAAATGCAATTATAACAAATAACTTATATACAATGTTTCAGTATTATTTTAAAATTTCTCCCCTCACTAGTGAAAAGTTCTTAACATTTCTTAATCAATTTTAACAATTAACAAATGTTTCTTTATGTCGTCTGTTTACCTGTATATAAATTCAAAATGAAAACACATCAGAGAGATATTTAATTTATTCAATTTCATAAGATGAATATGAGAACAATTGATGATTTAAGATTTTTAATTTACATAGCATTGTGAACCAACACGAGGGGTTATTGGTAATAAACTTTTTAATTTTGAATCAAGGTCAAGAGAAGAGGATGATCAAACTGCGCCTAATTGAGCATGAGTAACAGTTTAAAATAAAAGTAACAACCTCAACAGAAATATATATATACATCCTCTCCATAATGCGATACACAAAATCATATCTGGAATGAAAAAGAAGGAAAGAAACAATAAAGCGCCAATTCTATAAAAACTCTAAAGATTTATATATATAGTCAAAATTCTCCACTAAAGAGATGAATATTCAATAAGCAAAACTGAAAAAAATTGAAATTACAAGATAACCATATTGAAGGATATATGAGAAATTAAAAATATAATAGTTTAAAATATAAAAAATTGATGTTACAGTATTATAAACATTGCCAACTTAAGACAGCTCTTATATATAAAATAATTTATATAAAAAGTGGGGGTTGAACATGTTTTAATGTATTATTAACATAATGTCCCCCTTTATGTTAATAATACTAAGCAAAACCCTATTGAAAATAATGGATAGAATATCTAAATCCATTACAAGATAAAAGTAACTTACCTAAAAATTGCAGAGCCTGCACTAAATCTGAGACTAGCATCTCAAATACAACACGGCTGGCAATGGAATTTTTTACTGCGCATGCGTTTGGATGAGTCTATTCTGGAACGCAGGAGAAATGGGTTTCTGGCAGCTGTGTTGGGTGTTCATGGGTTTCTCCCAGCCGTATTGGATTTGAGAACATACTGTGTTGTGTAATATGAATGAAAGCTGCGTTGGTTTGAATAAGCTTTGTTTACAAAGTGAAAATAACTAGATGTGTATCCAGAAGAAATGTCGTGTAACAAGTTGAAAAGCTATATTGTTTGTTAATTTTATATATTTTAAGTAGAAATTATCTATATTTGCAATCAATAGTTTTGAAAAGAATTCATTTCTACGTAACAAAATTTGTACTTTACTTTGAAGAAGTAGGGAAAAATAATAGTTCATCAGCATGTGGCATTCGTTAAAAAATTCTAACAATGAATTAGTTTTTTTCTTTATCTGAAAATAATCTTCAAAGAAACAATGGATGTATGATTATTTTAAGTATCTAATATTTTTAAAGAAATTTGATTTTCTAGAAATTGAATAAAAATTGGCTTCTCTATCTATTTTTGTCCTATGATTCAGAAATGTATGTTTGAACTTTTTAAAAAAAAGTCTTCGAAAAAATTTTACTGCTTGGGAACAAAATTTCATTTCATTGAATGCATAACGACAAAAAAAATGACTTATTATTCTATAGTTTAGTGAGAACATTTTGAATGCGTGTGTGTGAAATCCACACTGGCGTAAGATCTTACATTATTTTTTTACATTCATACAATGAAAATTTATTTAGCTTATAATAAATTTTTATTTTATTAATATTGAGACATGTCATATTTTGAAAATTGGAGAAATGTATTTTGTTGAACAAATATTGTTAAAACATTTTGTAAAAATTTGTATTTGAATTTTATATATATTTTATGTAAGCTAATATTCTAGAATTTATAAATATTCCCCACAAAACATTAAAGTTTAAATTTTTAATTCCTAATGCTTTTTTGAAATTGAATATTGTCTAAGAAATTTCTTTTTTTCTTAAGTACCTCATGTTATACTAATTATAATGAGTTTCATTAGAAGTCTCTCTAATTGAGGTTTTTTTTAGCTTTGAGATGGTCTGACAAAAGGGGGATACCAGCAAACATTGCAATGTTGACATCGTGGATAGGGGAAAAGAGAAAGTTCAAGAATGTTTTAAAACCAGGTTTTTGTGTGATTAAGTACAATAATGGAATGGGAGGCATCTAAAAAATTCAGCAACAGTTGATGTGTTTCCCGGATATGGAAAAATATTGTGTAGCATGAGTCATTAATCCCTATTATTTCCTACATGGAATTTCAACTTTTAAAATTTTCATTATTGAACTTGTATAACTTTCAAAAGAGTAATATTTTTATTTTATCTATCAGTGTTCATTACAGAAGTATTTGTGTTTTACCCAACTCACTTTGAGAGTTTCAACTAACACCCAATGTCTTTTCCTCAAAAAACCAGTGTAAAAACTTTTTGAATAGTAAAAGAGAAATACATTTCCGTTAACAAAGACCTGCACACTGCAATAAACTAATTTGGATAAAAAATCATGCTGAAATTTCAACTGCATAAGTTTTTAAAAATGTCTTTGCAGTTATTTATATATATATATTTAACATAATATTTAGCATTCACATTAACATTTTTAAATCTCATCTATACTAGACAGCTACAACTAATCTTCATTCTAATGAAAATGTTATGATCCAATGCTACTTTAAAAATTATAAATAAGGGACAAAATGTGCTCACACCATGCCTCAAGGTTAAATAATTTCAATGCTAGATACTCTTCATGATAGTTAGAGTAGAAAATTACATACATAGCTTAGCAATCTAAAGCAAAATGTAGAATGAGTCAACAGATGTAATGGAATGTATGTGTCCTAAATTAATAGAATTTTAGACTTGCTCCAAACCTTCTAACAATATTTCAAAGATTTGAGCATTTAGAGTATCACCATGAAGTTGGTAAGGATTTTTAATCACCCCATGTTACAAAAACTGTAAATGATTTGTTTGAAACATTTTTACGAAAACAGCACCATTTCATTAAAAATTTCCACATTTTTTTCCATACACATATTTTCTATAACATGCAAATTTTACAATCTTACAATTCCTTTTCCCTTATCGAAGTATACATTACAATTTTTTTTTAAAGAAAGAAAAAGAATTTTACGAACAATATTTAAATAGTTATTTAATTAAAAAATTATTATTAATAGTCAACTTATCAATATTTTCACTCAGAATTTTGTTGCTAATGTTATAGGGTAACTTATATAAAACATTCTGATGAATATTGTGAATAGGTATTAATATCAGGAAGATATTAACAATATAGATAGAATATTTGTTACTCTGAAAGTAGCTGGATAAAAGATTTTCCCCAAAGTGTAATTTTATTAGAAATGTGGCAAATTGATTTACATGAAATGTATTAATATGTAAAATGCAATATACAGCCATATAAATAGAATTTAGATGTTAAATACGTAAATTGCATTGAACTACAAATTCTCAATGTTACAGAGACAGAACATTTCTCATTGAAGCACAACTAACTAGTCACATAACAACCATTTAGTCAACTCTATGAGCTAGGGTACAGCTGTAGACATAAGAGTTGATGGTTAAGTCAAGATACCTTTTAATTATTTCTCTGGTGAGCAACTATTGATAGTATGTATGTTCTCATTAAAACCCAATTTTCAAAAAGCAAACAATGGAGAAAAATTATAAATTGATTGCAAAACACCCGAATTAGCCTTGTATGCCAGTAAAGGAATTTTTTAAGCAGGCTTTTCTTTCAAACTATATGTAACATAATTTTTTACCTCAAATTTTAAAGAGTGAAAGGAAACATTGAGTCAAACCAATTAATTAGTTTTTTAATAATTTCATTAAAATTTATGAAGGGATAAATTAATCTACTGGTTTCAATATTAAAACTATTTCACATTGTAAACAATTGGAATTATAAGTAAAATTTAATAATTTTTTCCCCCTTTTCTAAAAAGTGTTGCTTTTTTTTTAACATGCTTTTTCCCTTTTAATAAAAAAAATTTCATGAGTATTTTCCAGCAGATAATATAAAGTTTCAATTATTGCAGAGCCTTATGAAAAAGTTATAAATACTTTATACAAAAAAAAATTTTCTTTTGAAGAAAACATATTTTTAAAGAAGAATTAAGCTTAAGTTCCTTTTAATGTATTTTAAAAAATTATGTCAAATGTAAATATTTAAAAACACATATTACAAAAAAAAAATACATTTTAAAAAAAATTAACTTCTGTATATTTTCTTAATGTATTTTTGAACTTTTTTTTCAAAAGAAATTTACTAAAAGAAAATTGAACTTCGATAAATTGTTCACAAGAAGATACTTAAAATAATACATAGGATTGCATAATTTTTGTATCATTAATTGAATTATAACTTTAAAAAAATTTTTTTCATTTTTAACCCCTTTTACAAAAACCAAAAAAATATATTTTTATAAATCATCTATTAGTTCATTGTCTAAGAATGTTAGTACATTTGAATTTGTTCGCCCAATCATAGTGTATCTGGGTGGTACCTTTTTATGCTAAAAATTGAGTTCTTTAAAGAGTGTCAAACCTGTTCGAATAATTTGAAATTTATTTTTTCCTTAATTTAACTCTAGCATGAAAAAAATATGAACTCAAAATTATATATAACTAGTGTTTTAAACTTATGGAACAAGGTAATAAAATTTTTTTCTCTATTTAAACCTAGGTGTGTGTGTTTTCTGTTTCCAAGTTGAGCATTCTTATTCCCTGTATTGACTAAACCCGGGTCTTTAATCTTGGGCCACAGAACCCCGGGGTTTCCAACTCAAAAAAAAGCAAAAAGTAATAAACATGTATGCAAAATGGATTCACATTCTCTATGAAGTTTGAAAAATACAAGCATCTATAGCTCATCCTGTTATTCCTTAAAACTGAAAAAATTTTTTTTTATATATAATAACATTATTTTAAACTTTTAAAATTTTATTTTTAATATAAAAAGAATATTTAAAATAAACTATATTTATATACCCACGAAGTAAATATTCCATTGTTTATATTTCTTGGGGCCCACAAGATAATTTTTTCTCTTTGTTAGCCGATGTCCTGCAAAAAATTAATAGTTTTCTAGTTCAAAATGCACCTTTTGCATTTGTGGGGAAAAAACCCCATAATTGAGATATAATTTTTCGAAACCCTTTTTTGAGCAGTTTTAATCTTCTTGGCGAGAAACAAACATTTCACAATTCAGTGTTCAACAACCTTATTGACATGATATGATGCAGGAGTGGTGATAGAATGCATTACTTTAAGTTATATAAGTATCTATGGTACTTAAATATTGTTGTTTTGCTTCTTGGGAAACCTTTTTCTTTTTTAAAATTTTTTGCTGATAATATTTTTATTTGGGACATAGCAATTTCTTGTTGGAAGGTTAAAACTAGGTAAATTTGTAGCATTTCCATACTTTTTAATGTATTTTTATGGCAGCAATGTTCTTTACATTTCGTTTTGATCAATGGATTTCAATTCTTATTAATGTTCCAATGTCTTCATATTCAGTTATAATTGCATTCATTACTGAATCCATGGGAAACATTTGTAGATTGTTTTTTTGTTTTTTTTTATTTGATTTGTTTTATTCTATCTTATCGATTTGATGTTGTTTTACGATTTATATCTATACTAGGATTATGCTGTGTTTGTTGCAAGTCTTCTGTAATAGAATTCATTAACTTGTTCTTTTGCTGTATAAAATGAATTTCTTGCAAATCACAAATCTTATGCAATAATCTACACAAGTACATGAAAAAGAATGGATGCAAATATTGCATTCCTTGCACCTGATAGCGCATCTACATGATTTATTTCCAGCGAGAATGTCATAAGTGAAGATTGATGATCCTTCACTTTTTGTTACTATATGTTTTTCATCAAATTGAATGTAATCATATTTATTGTCCATTTCTTCACTCCCTTTGTGTCTTAAGAATCAGAGCAACACGAGAGGTTAACTTGCCACGTTCAATACTACTAACACAAGATAATAAATTCTTTGCAATGGCGGCTAAAAGTAATGAAATTGTTTTATCTAATCTTTTCATTCTTTTCCTTCGCTTTTTTCATACTTTTTGTTGCGGGCCATGCTCCAACTTCATGTTTGTGTTTGATGAAAGCCCATTTTATAGCAATAAGTCCATTTTTCTGGCCTATTTGCATAATTAGATAAAATAATTAACAAAATTTGATTCTTTTTCTTTGCAATTATTTATAAAATTGCTAATCATTTTATTGAAAGTTGTTATATGTATTTCATTCAAAATATTTTTTTAATTCAAATTTAAAATTTCTTCTTTATACTTTATAGCTTTGTACAACATTTTTGGGTTGTTTCTAAAAAATGCCAACTACACAGAAATTTTTGTTAAATGC
>BMAV01011033.1:12124-42763 GCA_019973955.1 Trichonephila inaurata madagascariensis
TGTGTGTGTGTGTGTGTGTAATTCATAAACTGGGTTTGCCAGAATAGTCTGTTTATTTTTAAAACAAGAATAAATAAAATGGCTAATATCAATTAATGAATGAAGTGAAACATTTAAACTCTCCTCCTTGCCTAATTGGCTTTCATTATTTTTTAAGAGTTTTTACTGCTTTGCCGTTGTGCTTCTGCTCTCTTGCGTTCTCGATCTCTTCTTTTGTGTTCTAATATCTCTTCTCTCGCTGCCTCTTCCGTCCGAGTCATTGCCCTTTGATTCTCTTCGAAGCTACCTCGGAGGGGGATGCTAGGAGGGCTTGCAGTAGCGAGTAGCGCAGCCTACTTCACATATATATAGGGAGAGAGTGAGATAATAGTAGGAATTGAAAAAAGAGCATCATTTGTCTGCATTGTTGTAACAATGCACATTCGGTTTGTTTAGTTTGGCTAAAAAATCGGTTTTTAACGCCAACTTTTGTCATTGTTACAACAATGCAGACGAATCTAAGTTGGCGTCAAAACCAGTAACTAATTTAATTTAATTTAATTCAATTTAATTAATGAATTAATATTTATAATAACAGTATTAACATCAAGTGTCATCCACTAGAAGTTTTAAAAAATGTATTTCAACTTGATTGGATGATTAGAAAATATTTTTTAACGATTGAAAATTTGAACGAGATAAATATATATTTAAATAACTATAAATATAGAGAGAGTGAGCTAATAGTAGGAGTTGAAAAATAACTACGTTTTATGAAGTCTTAATTAGTTTTCCAATGGAAAAATTCTATTCCATATTACTCGACTATTCTCTAATGCCCTCCATTTATCATTGTTTTTAAATAACTTTTTATAACAACAAAATAAAAGTTTTTTTTTGTGACAGGTAATGATTCTTTACAATCGTTTATTGTACATATTGTTACGTAGATCCGAGGGTTCGTGGATTTTATGCAGAACAATCACAAAGAAAATAAACAGTTTTTCAAGAGCGATGCGAATTTATCAACAAAAATCCAATCCTTTAAATACAGGATTCAGCAGCAATATTCACAGAGTAAATCTCTGAAGGTCTTCATACCTTCTACAGCAATCAAACACAATAACCAGTGTTTAAAAATATACGTATGTAAAAGATTATTCACAAGCACAGCCGAGCTAATCGCTAATCAAAATAATCCTCACTACTTACTGGTTTAATCAAGACTCATCGCCGTCCTGGCGAGCATCATTTATAGGCGCGACAGAAACTTTCAGAAATATAACAGCTCGTGTCATTGAACGTGACACTAGTGGAGAGATCCACTACTTTCTAGAAGATTCCAGAGGTTTCCGAACTCGCCAAAATTGTCCGCCAACTTGGTTGCCAAAAATGATGCCAACTTGGCTCTACCACCAAGATTTCGCCAAGTTCTCATTGAATCGCCATTATAACGTAAGGGGCGGCATTGCTTGTGAGTAGCACAATTTTAACATGAAATAAATATAACATAGAGTAATATAAATGCATTAAACACTCAAATACAAATTATTTACACTATTTACACAACATTCGTAACAATATCCTTGATGAGTTTAGAGATTTTTATCAAAAATCATTAAAGTTATTTTTAGAAGTGTAAATGGTATTCCATAATACCCAACTCTCCTCTATGCTAAAAGTCTAAAATACCAAATGTTTCAGTTTTCCTTTTAAAATTAATACCGTGGTTTCAAATTCAAAACAAACTATTCATTACAATTCATCAGTAATTCCCTTTCTCTCTCTTCATTAATTATTTCTCTTTATTCGAAATGAAGTCAATTAATGTACTAACATCTTAATTTAGTTTCCTTCGAATCATAAATAATGGTATAAATTTTGTTCAATTGCGTAAATTTCGAAATTATTAAGAATTTTTATTATTTCCGTGCAAAATAAGCAGCACACATGCAATGAGAAAATCCCACATCTCAGAAGAAAAAATTATGTTTCTAAATGTAAGACGATACACAGCAAAACCAGATAAAAAATTGGATTCAATTTGAATTTTTGAAAGTGATAATATTCTGGATGAAAGATTAGCATTTTTGACTTTAAAAAACACCCATTTTTTTCTCTATGAATAATTCAAATACGACCATTTTCATTCTCTAAAGAATTGGTTTTCATACAGGAAAGAAAAAAAAGAATTTCTTCTTAGGAAACGGCCGTAGTCTTAGAATGAGAAAGATATTCAGAATCTTTTTCGACGCGAACCGCAGGAAGCCTCTTATTAATTTTTGAAGCTTTGTCAACAAAAGGTTTCTAAGTTAATGCAATGAAGAAAACTTACAGTTGTTTCTTTTTCAATAATTCAATTATGAAAGAACAAAGAAGTTGTTTTCTATATTTATTATTATTTTTCACTCAAGTTCATAGAACTTTTTAGAAGTGTGTATTCTATAAGAAAAAGTTCTGGAATAAATTTTGAAGCCTTTAAATTATTTCATTAGCTTAATATAGTTAAAAAGACGTTTCTTTCATTTTTCAAAAGAGCATTAAATGCAGTCAAAAATGCTTGACTTGAAAATGTTTCCCAGTTTTAGGGACCAAGAAATCTTTTTATTTATCGAATGTGATTTGAAATTTTGAAAAAGGGCAAAGCATGTCTTGTCAGTGGCGTGAAGTACACCCCCACAACTCTCGCATTGTGGGTAGGCTCAGGTTTCTAGGGGACTCAAGGCCTGACTGACAGAAAGTACGTTTTTAACCAAATTATAAAGTATTAAAGATAAAACCTGACTTTTTTCAAGGGGCTCTAATATTCTCCATTACAACACTGTGCCTTGTTATTGGGCTCTAACTACAAATAGAATGAAATGTGTTTTTAAAATCTACAATTAAATGTATACCGAAAGCACAATTTATATTAAATGATAATGCACTTGCTTAAATTGTAGGCATCTTGTTTCTTTTTTGTTTTCATGCATTCATATTTCTAAAAACTTCATAATGAGGAAACCACACAATAAAGGTGTTACTTTCAGTACGTTCAAATTAGGGCGTGTCATTCAACTGATTAGGACTTCAGAATCGCAGCGCGAGTGAGTGAATATGAACGCCGCACTATTCTGCTACTCCATTGCTTTTGGCGACGGACCTCGTAATTTTGAGCCATGGTCGAGTGACGAGGACGACACCTGATCTGGCACCCCCTTTTCTAACTACCACAGCACACTAACGTAAGGTTGTTGGAGTTTTCGAAATATTTAACGTGCATCGCCTCCCTACACGGCGAGTCTTCAATGATATTGGGCTCGAACTTATGACACTCAAGCCCCGAGTCCATTACCTTGACCACTAGGCTGCCGTGGCCACCCTGAGTCGTAGCACATGCGTATGTAAATCAATGTCCTCTGTAAGATCAATCTCGTCACGTAAATAGAGAACTGTAGTCGGCTGTAGAACTTTTTTGCTATCTACCGGTGGCAAACTTTTAAAAGAAGTCTCTGTGACTCTACGTTTACAGATACGTCTAATAAAATAAAATCCAAAATTATGAGTTTTAATATTTTGACTAATTTTCTGAAATTTAAATGTTCTTAATAATATCACATCCCCCCCCCCTCTTTAATTTTCATGTTATGGTCCGCGTGAAATACTTGCCATATGTACGTGGCCTGGTGGAAAGAAAGGTTAAGTACCCCGGGTCTAGCCAATGACGATTGGCCATATTAACGATGGGTAAACAAAGAATTTTAAAAAAAAAAGAAGAAAGAAAGAAAGACAAGAATTGGGCTAAGCTACGATGTATCTAAACATCCTTAGGCTACAAACTTCAGCGAGAAAATGAGGTACCTTTTACACAAACGCGATCACAGCGCCACTGCCTTACGACATCACAGACAACTGCATGACATAGGTGTCCGCGTAGAGCCCAGCTATCATTTGACACCTTATTTGCGTCTCGGCGTTAATTGTTTTGCTCTTTTTTTTAAAAAAAATATGTTTCTCTCTTTAATTGTTTTCATCACAGTGAATTAACTCCTAATATTCAAACAATAAAAGAGTTAATCTACGATATGTAAAGCATTTTAAGTATTCCATATTACTCAAAATTACACAGATGTTTAGATAAATATGTAAAATAAGAACATAAAAGAAAGGGTACTTGCGTATTATCCCAACAATCGCCAAAGTTCATGATTACTCGTCAAGATAAAAACCCCAATTTCGCATGTGTCGCATGCGCTGAATTGGCAATCATGTGCTTCGTTTCATATAATGTCGCCAATACGTTTCGATAATACGTAAGTACCTAGGAAAGTTATATACGCAAAAAAACCCTCATATTATTATATTATTTTTGTTAAACACATTTTCTTAACTTCTTGATCAAGAGAAAGCGGTTTGTAAATTCTTTCTAAGTTGCTCCTTAAGGTATCCGACTACGTTCGGAACCGTGATTTTGCAAAAGCGTATAAGTGGATAATATTTATGATATTTAGTGTCACTTATATTGGAAAATGTATATAAAATAGTTTTAAGAATAGTATTGCAATAAAAAATTATTTAAGTACAATATTTTGACAAAAAAAGAACATAGAATAACCCATTTTCAAAATATTCTCCTTTTCAGAAAAAGGCTTCTATTATAATAATATTTTGCCTGCATATAGCTCAGACCTCTGTACAGAGGCTCAACTAGAGTTTTTGAAATATATAACACAAGTGGGTTTATCCATGTTTTACGACAACAGAGGGGAGAAATTTTAAGAAAAAAACACCGATAATTATTTCAATTGGTGGTAACTCTGAAAATAATATGAATTTTTCAAAAAAAATAGTTCAGACTCTCTGGAGAAGTCATTACTTTATATAAGCACACACACACACACAAAATATTAATATTTTAGAAGCATTTTTTATAAAAGGAGAACATTTTTAAAAAAGATTATTCTAAGTGAATTTTTTGCCAAAATATAGTATTTAAATGCAATTTTTGTCAAAATGTCCTTAAAACAATTTTATACATGTATTCTAATCTAAGTGACATTAAATATCATGAAAATTATCCATTTATGCGCTTTTTGGTATGCCTCATCTGAGCGGAGGGACCGGGGAAAAAACAATCCTTGACTTGGATGGAAAAAAAAAGAGTCCACATACCCCTTAACTAACTTAAATCTACTTAATTACTACTTAATATTACTTAAACTACTATACAATCTTGTCTTCCATTGCTTTTCCATCCATTTAAGATTACAAAGAGACTTGGAGACTTGGTTTTCAAATTGGAATTCAGGGTCTGTCACCCTAAAATAAAAATTCTTTAAGTTACTTGGCAAAATCTATATTCACATAATACGAGTATATTTCACAATTTTTATGCATTATATATCACTTTTAAATTACAACAAACTTTCATGTATACCCCGCATTTGGTTCCGTCTAACTCCCCATGAGTCGCGCAGCGCCGTTAATGTTATTGTAAGTAACCTATCTACGCAGCATTTCCCTGAACCAGATGTACATTAATATAAAACAATACAACAATATATAGATACATACTATACAATTACAAACATTTTCAAAATATCATTAAAACAAATAACCAAAGGAATTGTCGCCTCTCAACGAAGTCATACATCGAAGTAAACAAATGCATGATTACAACTGTTTTCTTTATCAATTGAGAAAAAAAAAATTTTACAAGTCAAAAGTTCAAAAAAAAAAATATATACACTCATTGTAGTGTCAACTTTTGCTTGGATTATAATTTTTAAACACCGCCCGAGACTTCCTTCTTTGCAATAATTCTTCCGACCACTTGTTGGAAAGGACATAAAAATGAAACAATACAACCTGATTTTTATGGCTTGTTTCCTACTAGGACTTCCATTGACAACGTGCTGTTACTTTTCGCTCCTCTCCTCATTCCTCGGGTGCCCTTTGATCCCGTATGGTGCCTGATGTAGGGTCTGTAGTTTTCTCTTCGGCTTTTCCTAGCTTGATTTGACTTCAGTCCATTGGCCGGTCGGGACTCCTGATCTTTTTTCTTGCGTGGTCGTAGATTATACCTCTCTCTATCTTGAACCACTGCTGCTTCCTTCCGGTTCTTCTTCCTACTTATATAAATATTATCCGATGATAATGGTCTTTTATTTATTTTATTAGGTATACGTTTCTGTGACATTCTTTGTGGTCCACTTGACCAAGATCCATGCAATCGTTTATATCCTACTTTATCTTGACGCTTTCTTTTAATTTTTGTCTTATTACTGGAAAAAGAGCTAGGTAGTGATCTGATAAGTGATCCGCGCTTATCGGTCCTATCTCTGTGTTTCTCACATTGATTTGACTTAAGATTTATCCCTTTTTCCTCTAACTCACGCTTTACCTCAGACCCTTTCTTCTTCCCATATTGCGACTCATTTGATCTTCGATGTACGTTTACCAAACTACTCGTTTCCTGATGTGAACTAATACTATCCGAGCGACCTGTTCCTATCTCAATCTCGTCACATTTCCTATGACGATATGTTCTTACTTGATCAACATTGACGGTTAACCTTTTCCTGACCTCCATATTATAATATTATTATTATTTCTTACTTCTAACAGTCTATACGGACCTTCAAATTTTTGTTTAAATTTCACGCATATTTTATTCGCTGCTGAACTTAAAGGGTGTGTCTCTAATAAGACCCAGTTATCTACGTTAATTTGTACATCCCGCCAGCGTCTATTATAATATTTTTCCCATCTTTCATGTTTAGTTTTTGTTTTTCGTCTAGCTTCATCAAACGATTTCTCAATATTTCTTACTGCAAATTCAGTTCCGCCCGAAATCATTACTAATTTTTGAAATGGGGTAATCAACTTTCGACTCAAAAATAATTCCTCAGGGGTTTTTCCCCTCGTTTCATTCACTGCTGTACGAATAGCGTAAGCAAACTAACGTAAGAATTGGTCCCAAATATCGTGTTGATCATTTACATAATTTGCAATCATTTGCACCAGATAGCGATTTACGCGTTCGGTTCTATTTGCCTGAGGTCTATATGCAACAGTCTTCACATGCCTTATGCCTAATCTTTCACTTAAATGTTCAAAAATTTTGGATATAAATTGGGGACCATTGTTACTTATTAATTTTATTGGAGCTCCAAAACGCGATATAAAATTATCAAAAAAAGTATCCGCTATTATACAAGCCAAGACCTTTTTAAGAGGTATAATTTCAGCCCATTTGCTGAAATTATCGGTAATTACTAAAACATATCGATTACGCCTCACTCTCGAAGTAGGATACGGACCTAACAAATCTAACGTAACTATCTCATTTGGATAATTTGATACAAGCGGATTTAATCGACCAGCTGGTAACGCGTTTTTATGATTATTAACTTGGCACATATGGCATGTAGAGACATATTGATCAATAAATTTTCTCATATACGGGAAATAACAAACGTCCCGAATTTTATGATACGTTTTAAATCTGCCTAGATGCCCTGCGATTGGCTTGTTGTGAAATTCGCGTAAAATGTCGTTTCTTAAAGACTTTGGAATGTATACACGCATTTCACCTAACGACGTTGCGTGTTGCGCATAAAACAACAAGCCTTCAATTAGACGGAAATCGCGGGACCAATTCTCACATATCATCGCATTAACAGAGTTATCTTCCGGGTTTTCTAAATATCTATACATATGACCTAATTCTGGGTCATTCTTTTGCTCTTTTATTAACGGTTCTCGCGACGTAAGTACTAGATCTCTGATTATTGCACATTTAACTTTTTCTCCCATTATACTTTCAACCGGGTTTCTAGATAAAACATTAGCCACAATATTTAACTTCGTTTCTGACACATCAACGCGGAAATTCCCTTCATCTACCTTATTATCTTCAACCTGCGAATCTTGAATCGCCAACGCTTTCCGATCAAAATCTAAAACAATCTTTGATCCATTTATGAAATCAACTCCAAGAATACATGGGTATTCCAAATCAGTCAAAACATGAAACAACCAAGGTTTTTCAAACTCCCTAATTCGAATATTCAATTCTACAATTCATGTATTTTGACATTTCGCTCCCAGTGCTGTAATCACCTGAGCTCATGACTTTTTTACTTGTTTATAAAAAAAATATTTTTTATATATTTCTTCCGATATAAATGATTTCTCCTCTCCGGTGTCCTATAGCGCTTTCAAAAATGTTCTTAAACTTGTTCTTAATTTAGTATCGTTGAATTAATTATAAATGTATCAGTACTGCACACTGTATTTTACAAGTGTTTTGTATCAGTATGAATTTGTATTTCATATTTTTTATTATGTCAGAATGTATTTCACTAGCTAACTTTCTGTAAATTAATAATTTGCCTTAAAATAATCTCCTGTTTTCGACTTTTCAATATGTTCGCGCCCCTCTTCTAGAGTTATCACGCCCCCTAGGGGGGCGCGCCCCAAAGTTTAAGAAACACTGCCTTACTGTTTTTCGAAATAGTCACCTCCCATAACTATGCGCCCCTGAGATCTGCTGTACATGTCCTGGAAACTTTGCAAGGAGTCTTCTATTAGGATGGAGTTCAAAAGACTTGTTACGTTTCGTTGGTTGTTAGGAATTTCGTCAAATCTCTTTCCTTTCAAAGTGAGTTTGAGTCTTGGGAATAAGAAGGATTGTTATCTGGTGAGTATGGTGGATGTTCAATTTGCACTCCTCCCACCCCCCCCCGTGGTTTTGTTTTTTTTTTTGCTAGAAATTGTTTGCCGATATTGGCTGTGAAAGGCGATATCATGAACCTTGTGCGTATTGGGGTCGCACCCCACGTAGACGTTTCATTAAGCGGATAAAAATGTCAATGTACCTTTCAGCATTGATCATTGTTCTTTCAGGTAAAAATTCCTTGTAGATAATGTTTTGACTTTTAAAGAAGGTGATGAGTATCGTTTTGATGCGGAATTTTTTTTGCTCTGACCTTTTTCGACGAGAAAATACAAGAGAACGCTATTTCATGCTTTGTCGTTTCGTTCCAGGTCGTACATGAGACACCAGGACTTTAGGACACCAGAAAGACACCAGGAAGTTTCTTTCGGTGTCTTGCCAAGCTTAAAAAAATTTTTTTAATTGATGTTTCTTCCTTCATTTTCCTGTTCTCAGTTAACAACCAACGCAGTAAACAAGCACTTTGCACAAAACAAGTCTTACACAGAATACAAACAACGCTCAACAGAACAACGGTGGCGACAGATGGTCTACACCTGCAGCCACGCATGTGCAACGTTTTGTTTCGCCGGTGTTGCCGGATCCGCCGTTCTGACTTCATTCACTAAGCTTTATTGTAAGAGGTAGTATTATTGCAACCGTATCGGCGACATTATATTAAAGGAAGCACATGGTTGTGAATTTAGCGCATACGATACATGTGAAATACAGGTTGACAACTTTTCGTGTTATCTTGAAAGTTGGCATTGTTTGCGATAGTACGCAAGTACCTATTCCACTAAGGTACCTTCCTAGTGGTATTGGCTTCTCCCCTTTTGGGGACTAAAATTGTTCTTTGCGAAACTTTGCATAAAGCTATTAATTATTCTATTTATTAAAATTCTAAGAGAGGGATACCGTCTCATTTTCGGGTCTAATCATCTATAAATCAAGACTATTAAAAAAAAATTTCAAAAGAAACTCAATTTTTTTAAATGGTTTTTAACGTTGTGTTATAAAAGGTTTGTTTAACGAAAGACTTTACTTTTTTTAAATGTATTTTTATTTTTACTTTTTGGCATTTTAATAATCATCGTGACACTAATATATGCAGAAAATATATTCTTTTATGCAAGTATAAACATAAATTTTAGTTTTCAAATCATAAGTAGTATTGGGAGAACAAGTGTAAATATAGATTGAAAACCTGTTTAGTAATATGAAACGACCATCTGTCCCTAATTCTGAATTAATCTTCTTATCTCTTGTAGAATTTTTTGGCTCGTGACCGGCATATCACGAGTTCGAGTCCTAGTGCCACTGAATACCCATTGTGAAGAGGGGGTAGTTTGGACATGGGAGGGTACCAGATCTGGTGTCACACTCAGCCCTAAGTCGTGGTTCAAAATGACGAGGTCCTTCGCCAATATCCCTCTAACAGCTTTATCGTGCGACATTAATTAACGCGCACTCAAATGGATTTTCTAATTACTTTATCAAATCTACATTATTGTATTTGGGATGTAAGATACTTCCTACTTAGCTTTCTTTTTTGGACGTACTTTTAAGGGATTCTATTCCAAACTTTTGATTCTTAGAAATCAGTGTATGACTTCCAAGGTTCCTGTTCTTAACTTAGTATTGTTAAACTAATTATAAAATATATTGAGCAGTACTGATATACTTATAAGAGTATTATATCAGTGTAAATGTGTATTTTACTTTTATTATGTCAAAATATATTTTATTTGTTTACTTTCAGTAAATTAATATTTTTTTGAAAATAATCTTTTGTTTTCGACTTTTCAATTTGCTCGCGCCCTTCTCGTATGGTTATCGTGCCCCCCAGGGGGGGCGCCCCACAGTTAAATAAACGCTGGTTTTAAATGAAGTAATTAGGAATCTCATTATTCTAACATATTCATGATTGCAAAACTATTTGGTTGGCTGGAACCTTACACACGGTTTTTGTGAGAGAATGTTACAATAGAGAGAGAGAGAGAGAGTTTCAACTCAACCTTAACTCATAAATGAATAGCTCTAATTTGTTGCTCGTATTTTATTCCCTTTGTTTCTAGATATCTTTTTCTTCTCAATACTTTCAATATTAGCTACCAGATTTTCAATCCAAATTTTCATCGCTCCCTTCCCTCTCCATACAACAACAATATATTGAATTCAATAATAATATATTCTTACGCTAGCGCTACTATATGACTTTAATTATAAACCGTACAAAATATCATTACAAGTATTACATTTTGTATACAATGTCATACATAACAAACCCATAGAGTCACTGATAATTATTAAACTTGCTCTTAACTAGGTATTGTTAAATTAATTATCAAATACTTTGTGCAGTACTGATACATTTATAAGTGTATTATATCTCTATAAATATTTATTTATTTTTTATTATGTCAAAATATATTTTGTTTGGCTTCCTTTCCATAAATTAATAATTTTTCAAAGTAGTCTTTTATTTTCGACTTCGATGCTCCCACCCCCCTCCCTACACCTAGGGTTATCTAGGTTCACCCTCACAGTTTAAGAAATATTGGTTTAGAGAATAAAATCTAGAAATAAAAATATATTTCTAATTTATAAAGAATTTTTTTAACATTCAAGAGTTACTCTCAACTAAAATAATAACCGCTGTAATTTTTAAAAGTTTCTCTCTGCTTTGTTATAATAAAATATGAATAAGTTTAGTTCTTAATTATATGTTTCAAAACTTCTAATTCTGACTCTATACAGAAGACTTGATTATATACAGCCCCGTTTTTCAAACTATGGGGTGTGTCCCTCTACGGGAGGGGGGGGGCATGTAACCCTATGTGAGGAGCGCGAGCATATTTAAAAATAGAAAATAAAAGATTACTTGAAAAAATTATTAATTTATTGAAAGGAAGGAAACACAAAATGCATTCTGACATAATAAAAAATAAAATAAACACATTTACACTGATATAATACACTTATAAATGTATGGGTACTGGACACAATGTATTTGATACTTAATTTAACAAATCTAGGTTAAGAACAAATTTAATAATTCCCCGTGAACCCATGGGTTTAACATAC
Organism: Trichonephila inaurata madagascariensis; assembly: GCA_019973955.1. Classification (NCBI taxonomy): domain Eukaryota; kingdom Metazoa; phylum Arthropoda; class Arachnida; order Araneae; family Nephilidae; genus Trichonephila; species Trichonephila inaurata. The sequence goes on from BMAV01011033.1 coordinate 23,889, forward strand.
ATAAGTTTAAACACGAAATTTAATACTTATCTTGATAATTTGTGCAGTTTATAATTAAAGTCGTATTGTAGCTTTAGTGTCAAAGTATATTATTACTGAATTCAAAACATTGTCATTGTATGAAGAGGTTTTTGAATATTGGTTTGCAAGTATTGAAAGTTTGAAAACACTGATATATGATGATATAGCTATGTACAGGCTCATTATAATTATTATGGAAACATTTTCCATCAATGGAAAATGTATTGAAAATATATCATTTTTTCAAAAAAAAATGTTTTGAAATATTTTTTTCTTATAATATTTTATTCTCAGATTAAAAATTTAAAATTAACTTAAAAAATATTTACTCGTTAAAAGTTATATGACTACGTTCGGAACAGTGATTTTGAAAAAATGCTTATAAATAGATAATTTTATAGATATGCTGTGACACTTGAATTAGAATGCACGCATACAAATGTTTTAAGAATATTATTACAAGAAAAAGTTACTTAAATGCAATTTTTTGACATAAAATGTGGAAAGGATATATTTTCAAAACACATACTCTCCTTTTAGGAAAAGTGCTTCTATAATAATATTTTGTCTATACATAGCTAGGATTTCTATACTGAAGCTGAACTAGGATTTTTGAAATGCATAATTTAGAAGTGGATTTATTGTAATTTTATTACATCAGAATAGAAAAATTTTTAAAAAAAACACGTTATTATTTTGATTGGTATTAACTCTGAAAATAATGTGAATACCCTTTTTCCTATTAAAACTCGTCGATTTAGAGTTGTGAATTTTATTTGTTATCTACATGATTGAAAAGGTTTAGTAATTAAGAAATTGTCAGAACTGTACGAAAAAAAAACATTTTCCATTCGTAAAGCAATAAAATATTCAAATATTACATTTAATGGAAAAAGTCATTCTTTCAAAAGAAGGTAAATGCTCTCTCTTTTCGAATGCTTATAGATCGGAACAGTGACAGTTTAACATTTAAAAAGCGAACTCGTTTCAAATACCTTCCAAGTGATAGCATTCTTGCCGAAAGATAAGAATCTCCCATTGTAAGATACCTACTTCTCTCCTCACAGATGAATAATTCGAATTCAATCTTTCTTGTCCTCTTGAAAGTTAATTCCACATACAGTCGACGAAATGAAACTCTTTTCTCTTCGAAACGATATTCAAAATCTTTTCAAGTAAATCAGACGAAGATTCTTATCGGGTTCTCTAATGTTTTCTTTTTAACAGCTCTCTCTCTCTCTTTGTCACGTTGAGGAATAGTATAATAGGTGTTTTCTGTTCCTTAGTTTAATTATGTAAAATCTGGAGCTTTTGATCTGTTATTTTTTTCAGTCCATTGTAGGAAACTCTCAACTGCATTATTAAATACATATACATAGAAAGTTTACAGAATTTAAACATACAGTCGACTCTCGCTAATTCAAAACTTCCGTAATACGAACCTCTCACTAATTCGAAGTACATGCTCAGCCCCTAGAAAAACTCTAGATATTTCGAACTAAAACAATACATTTTGGTACACTCAATATTTTGAATAAAAATCTACTGCTGGCCAGACTACAACACACTATAATTCGAAGCTATCTTATATAACTCTCGACGATTTGAACACTCACTATCATTTAGAATCCTGTAGTAAACAGTGTGACGGGCTCACGCGTCTTTTCTTTAACATAACCTCTGGGTTCTTTGGGGGCCAAGATTAATGGCAACTCTTTTCCAAAAAACCTAAGAAGCGAAGTGTGAAAAAAAAAGAAATGCAAATAAGATAGCTTTTAAATAAAAGAAGTTTCAGTGAGTGAAATGGCAATTTGGGGAATGTTATGTTTGAAAGAGATACAAGCGTGAATTGATAGCCAATTGTGAAGTTACCTGGAAGGTAAGCCATTGAGTCAAGGTGCATATCATTGCACGCGCACCCAAACGTTTCTTCATAAGATTGAATCTAAATTTGGATTAAGGTAGGATTGATTATTTGACATTAGGACTTGTAATATTATTAGAAGTGAGAGTAGGCGGATAAAATAATTATAGTGGTCTAAGTTACGCGATTCGGTTTAACTATTACTGTGTGTTTGTTCATTATAGATTCTCGCTTAAATAATATTATCTAAATTGTGTTTGACATTTAAGTTCCATTCTTAATAAAGACATATTAAGAATTAAAAGTGCCTATTCCTTTTGCAAACCCTACACCTCTAGCTCACGCTGACAATCAAAGATACGGTCACCCAAGGGGGGCGGTATCACAACAGGTTGAACCTCACATGTTTTGCGGTGTATTGTCTCCGCGTGTCTCGCCTGCAACGTAGCCCCTTTGAAGACCATCTATCTGCCATCTCTTCTTTTGTGTTTCCTGGTTCTTCAGACAAAAAGACACGTTTATTGCTTTCTTTCTTCAAGTGGACAATTGACCAGCCTCACTTGCTTTCAGAGCCCTCCATATCTTCAGTTTAACATGTGGCCTTGCAAAACATGTGTTCAGAAAGGTTGGTCCGCTGTCACGAAGAAGAGATGCGTAGGATTGTGCATTTTGCGTTGTAGTAACAGGACAATTTATTACTCATCTATGGGACTCATAGCATGTGGCAACAAATTGACCATGGACTGGACTGAACCAATGGTGTTTGAGACAGTGTCTGAGGGAAACGATTTTATTTCCAATGAGGAATGGAAGATATTTGTAGGGGCGTGATAGGGTCCTGTCCGGGATGTTAAAAAAAATAGAGTGAAAAAGGAAATTAGAAGAGAGAAATAAGGAGAGGGATAAAAAAGAAGAAATAACTGGTCGAATTTTTTTGTGGACTAATCAGGCGAGAAGAGCCTACCCAACGTCGATGTTAAGTGCAACCCATACCTGAGTTTGAAACTGGGAATACGCCTTGTGTTATAATTTTAAGTTTTAAACTAGGAATATTCTTTCCTTAAGTTCTGGTGATTCACATTCGCTACCTGTTAATTTCAAAAACTCTTGGGTCACTACCTTACACCCCACTTCAGTGTCACCTTATCACACGGAGGAAACGTCATGTCTTCTTTTAAAAAGTACAAATGCTTAAGGTATCCAACTACGTTCGGAACCATGATTTTGAAAAAGTGCATAAATGGATAATTTTCATGATATTTAGTGTCACTTAGATTATAATACATGTATACAATTGTTTTAAGGACATTATGACAAAAAAAATTATTTAAATACAATATTTTGGCAAAAAATGTACTTAGAATAACCTTTTTTTCCAAATGTTCTCCTTTTGTAAAAAATGCTTCTATTGTATTAATATTTTGCCTGTATATAGCTCAGAACTCTGTACAGAGGCACAACTATGATTTTTGAAAAATTCAAATTATTTTCAGAGTTACAACCATTTGAAATAATTATCAGCGTATTTTCTTAAAATTTCTCCCTTCTGTTTTCGTAAAACATGGATAAACCGACTTCCGAGTTATGCATTTCAAAAATTCTAGTTGAGTCTCTGTAGAGAGGTCTGATCTGAATACAGGCAAAATATTAATACAATAGAAGCACTTTTTACAAAAGGAGAACATTTTGGAAAAAAGGTGATTCTAAGTTTATTTTTTGCCAAAATAATGTATTTAAATAATTTTTTTGTCATAATGTCTTTTACACAATTGTATACATGTATTCTAAACTAAGTGACACTAAATATCATAAATATTATCCATTTACTCGCTTTTGCAAAATCACGGTTCCGAACGTAGTCGGATACCTTAACAATTTCTGAAAAGAAGAAGTTGATGGAATCAGTAGAAAAAGATTAGAAGAATGTCGTTGTAGCCAAAGCATCTGATATCCCATTGAACCCGCTCTCCACTATTCTGAAAAATAAAGACGAAATTGTTAGTGCATCTTCGAGTAGAGTGAGAAAACGCGTTAGTAAAGGTAATTTTCCACGTCTTGAGCAGCGTTTAGTTAAATGAACGAGACAGTGTCGAGGACAGAATATTACAGTGAGTGTCTTTTTTTATTGAAGGAAAAGACTAAGGCATTCGCCAAAGAATTAGGAGAAAGGTTTTCGGGTAGCAAGGGATGGCTTACAATTTTTAAGGAAAGGAATGGGATAGTCTTAAAAAAAATACAGAAAGAGAAAGCTCGAGTGTCGACCTTAATGTTTGCTCTAACTGACAGAACTCACTTTCAGTTTTAATAAATGAGTACGATCCACGTAACATTTTCCACACGGATGAAACTGGATTCTTTTTCAAGTGTATGCCAGAAAAAACAGTTAGATTCAAAGAAGAAAAATGCTATGGAGAAAAACATGGCAAAGAGAGGCTAACTATTTTACTGGTTGTAGGCGCGAACAGCTCAGGAAAGATTACTTCTCTCATCGTAAAAAAATCTTCACAAAACCCTAGTATTTCAAGCGCATAAGCTCGTTCCCTACCACATACTGCTGCTCCAAAAAAGAAGGTATTGAGGACCACCGAACTCTTTAATGAATGGTTGGTTTCATTGAACACGGATAATAAAAGCCAGAAATTACATATTCTCTTATTTTTAGACAACTGCATTGTGCACAATAACGCATTATCTTTATTAAATTTAAGGGAAGAATCTCTTCAATTTTGCCCTCTGAACTCAACCTCTAAATTTCAGCCATTCTATCAAGTCATCATACATAATTTTAAAAATATTTATCGGCACAAAGTCGTTAAATGCGTTTGGGATAACCTCGAAAATCAGCAGAATTAACTATATCTGTTTTAACGGCTTTGATCATGATTGGCATGGCTTGGAGAGCTGTCACTCCTTTGGCAACTCACAACTGTTTTAAAAAGTCGGGTTTTTCCACGCAGAATTTGGTTGATGTGCACGATACACACATGTAATGTATTACTGAACCATCCCTTTGGTAAGCTCTCTCAGGACAAGATTTGACGTTTGACGACTACCCGCAGGTTGACACAAACATTGTTATATGGGGAACCCTATTTGACGCTGAAATTGTGGCTTTGGACCACAATAAAACAGAAAGTCAAGAAGTTGAATCGGAGGAGTTGACTCCGATAAATTTGACTGAAGCTAAAAGGTCACTAAACAAATTACGCAAGTTTTTCCTTCAAAATCATGTTGATGCGGACGTTTATAAAGCTTCATTTATTCTAGAAAAATCTAGCGACAAAACTAGATTGAATGCCATAAAACAAAAGAAGACTAATGATGTATTGTATGGATTCTTTTAATAATTGTTTTAAATACATACATGTATTCTTTTAATAACACAGGAATTTTAACTTCTGTGTAATATTTATATTGTATAATATGTACTTCTTAAAAACACTTTAAAATAATTTTATACATATGTACAATTGTTGTTCTATTACACAGTTTCAAACTTAAATGTGATAGGAAAAAATTTTCTTCGTGTATTTCGGGAGTTCTTTGCACCTCAGGGGCCTCACCTTCTTTAGGTGAGTACAGGTTTCACGCTCCCGAGGTGCCCTAGTGGTCTTTTTCTTTTCCCAAGGGGTTTACTGACTTTGGTAAACACGGGTTTCAAGTACTCGGGGTTACCCTAGTGATCCTTCTCTATTTTCGACCCTCGTCATTCAATTTTCTCTTTTCTTCTTTTCACGTCTAGATCACAGATACGTAGAAATGTTTGGAGCAGCATACTAGAATTGGCTCTTGCGCCAAAAAACCTCAGACTCAAACCTCAAACCTCGGGAGTTCTTTGCTACCCTCTTGATAATTCGAAATTTTTCGTTGAGAAAGTGAAGAAAGAGAATCCGTTTGTGTACGAGGGTGGATGCGGCTATGTAATTCATTCAAATCTGTTTTATATAATATTAAGCATTTTTGCACATTGGAACTTCAAAAGAAGCTCATAAATATTAAGTGGCGACTAATCTCCAATTTAGATTTCCCTTAAGGATCACTGCTTTTAACTGACAAGAATGTGCGCATCTATCAAAAAGTAATTGGAACCCACACAAATGGGGCAAATCTGCTATCCTGTGATACTTCACAACTACCGATATACTGTGGAAGAAACAGTATTTCATTAATCCGCAACTCCAATAACACATAGGTCAAAGATCTTTGATTCCGATTCGATTTGATTATAATTTACGTCGCTCTCTGAAGAAACACGAGAACTACTGAAGACGGACCTTGTAGTTTTGAACCATGGCATATTGAAGAGAACACCCCATGAGCTATCATCCCCTCTGTAAACTTCCACACCACTTCCACCGGAGGACTTTGAGCCTCGTCAATTTTATTGTATATTGATCCCCCCCCCCCTTCGGACGAATCTTTAGCCACATGAGGTTTGGAACTAGCGACTCGACAACGCCGGCCAAGAAATCGTGACTGTTCCCTCTCGTCTACTACAACTACTTTCTGATTTCGAAAAAGACGTGATCGTCGTCTAATACAGAACTGTTGGAACTATATCTTACATTTTCAGCTGTAACACCATAGCTGTAACCATTTCAGCTGTAACCATAAACTAACAGTGTGGTGCTCGTGATTCCTAACTGGAAATGAAGTAGTGACTATCGGAATTTGGCCATCAATATCCTGCAGCCATCAACAACAACCATACAGAATTGTTTTGTTTCGGTGAATTCGTAATTACCATTCGTAAGAAAACACATCTGCTTAAGGCCTCACAGGACCCTTAACAGATAGCCATGCACTCAAAAAAAAACAACCTTCTTCAAACCAACGTAACTTAGCAATAAAACAAAACAATAACTTGAAATTTTAACCACATAATAATCATATAAATATACATTATTTCTCAAAATTTCAGAGAATTTGAGAAGAAATTAAAAAAGTTATAAAGAAATAAAAATTGGACAATTTTTCAAAAATATGAAAATTAGTGTTTTACACCGCGCGGGATTCTGAAGTATAAAATTGATCAAAATTTACAAAATTAATTTTACATGGTTTAAAAATGTTCACTTTTGAAGTTATACTCACTTTTAAGAAATTTAGAGAAAAAAATATCTTTTAAATACAATTGTAACAAAAATTTTAAAATTTTAAGAAAAAAAATTAAAATTAAAATTAAAAAAGTTTTATTAAAGTTTTTTTTTTTTTTGAAAATGGATGTATAAGTTATGAAGAGACTTATTTTGAACACGTAAATAAAATTTTAAATTGATATCATAAATAGTTTCTGAGAAATCCTGCGCGGAGGTTAAAATTTTTTGTTTTGTGAAAAATGAAGTTAAAGATAAGAAAGAGATATACGGTTTTCGTTTAAGTTTCACAACTTATTTCTCAATAGCTTCGAAAGTTTTCACAGTATCAACCCAATTTTGGTACCAAAATGCTCATAAATATTGAGGCTGTAACATATACTTTTTTCAAAAAAATTGAAAAATTTTCAATTTAAGAGTCCTGTGACCCCTTAAATATGATGATCGTTAATCACTCATAAACCTTTGATCACGAAATCCAGCAGCACGTCTGGGATGACGTCACTGTGGTATTGGACTGCAGATCAGTGGAAAGGGGTTCTCTGGAGCGAATATTAAGGTTCACCCTCTTGTGATTGGACTGCATAATCTGGATTTTATGTCTACCTGAGAATGACACCTACCTTTGTTATGCTAACAGTTAAATTCAGTGCCGATGGTGTTAAATTTTAATACGACATAAGTCCCACGGTCAGAATACTTCCTACGCTCCACGCTGAAACCTACTACACCATTTCGAATGACTATATATTTTCTACGTTGAGGTAATTTTATGGGGGTGAATCGTTGTTGATTCCAAACCTGTTGTCATGTTTTGAGTTCCCCATATATTGTTATGATGAAAATGGAGTTCAAAAAAGGAATCAGACTGCTCAGAATCCATATCTTATCGAGCACAAACAAAAAGAGTTGAAATGTTGACTGAAAGGGTGCCTCAATCGTCTAAAATCGGTTGAACTGCCTTGTCATCTTCAAGATGGGCAGAAGAAAATACCTTTTGCCTCCACAGAACGATTAGTGGACAGTATGCTCCAAAATGTTGCCACTGCAATATCTGTTCTTGGAGGTTCCACCAACTATTGCTGACAAATAAATGACCTTTTCTTTTTTTTACACAAAGAGTTTCCGATTATTTCTTGAAGATACTGTATAAAAAATGCTAGTGATATATTTTCCCTTCGTAGAATACTTCGATTTCTTGAGCTATTGTTTAGGTCTGATTACAAATCTTAAAATTAGAATACATGAATTATACCTCGAAATGTCATTAAAAATCGAAGTAAAAAAAAAGTGAATCTTTCTTTTTTTAAAAAAACAAACAAAATTCTTTATTTAGAAATGTAAAGATTAAAAACTTGTTTCATTTCAAATTTTATTTTCACGAAAGGTTTAGTCGTTTTAGGATCTCTAAGATATCGATTTTAAAAAAAAAAGCAAAGAAGCTCTTCCGATTTATACTTCAGAGGCCAATCTTACTTTCGGAGTTGGAAAAAGATTGTGTCAACTAGTTTTCATCTTTAAAAAAAAAAGAAAGGAATGAAAACAAAATTGAATTCCAAGCGGATAATCGAAAGAGGCAGTTTACCTAAGACTCGAGGGATTATAGGATAATTCAATTAACCGGTTACACGAAATTGTTTTCATCCAATTCCCCCCACTTCCACGCACACAGAAGAGATGTGCTTCTGAGTTGGAACATTCTATCTTTAAAGAACGTTTTCTATCTTCTTTTTTTTTCTTCATGTCAATGTTTAGTTTGCGTCTGCATCGGAAAAAACTTCAAAATTCAAACTTTGTTAGGGAGCTAAAGAGTTTGAGCTGTAAAACATAGTAGACTGTTTACTAAAATTGTACAGTTATTTAAAAAAATTTCTACATGGGTTTTTCTCGTGTATACAATCAGTTTTTTACTATATGCAAAAAAGTTTGTCAATAGAATATAAATTTGTTTTGTAATTTTAGATAAGTATTGGAGCCCCGTGGCTGAGTGGTTAGTGCATCGCGCTTCCACACCACAAATCCGAGGCTCAAACCCGGCCTGGGAAAGGTTAACACAGCCTTTCATCCCTTCAGTGGGTCGATAAATGAGCACCAAGCTTGCTTGGGAACTCAACACTGGGGGCATCGCGCAGACTTACTACCTGACCGGAACAGCTGCTCATGCACCTCAAGGCCTAAGTTCACATATATTGAGTTGGGAACAGAAGGCCTTGACCCTCATGGGCTGTTGCGCCTCTGAGATAAGATAAGATAAGTATTATGAAAGATTATTTATCATTTATATTAGACATCAGCATTTGGAACGCATATGTTTTGTTTTAAAAAAAAAACTGGGATGAAAAAAATTTTAGATTTGAGAAATAAATTGGTATATATAAAAAGAAAAGCTTATTCAAAATTATGATAGTAACACAATTATTGAAAAATGGGGTAGACCAAAATTTTCTGGAATTCAACGACTCACGAAACATCATTTTCACAGTTTTGTTCAAACATAAAAAAAAAAAAAGTTCTCATAAGATTCTGTGCTGCGTATTGTGCTAAGAGGGTTAGCAAAATGAAAAGATTCATGTGTAATAATTACAATTTTGGTCTATGTGCTACACTTTGCTTCCAAATATATTAAACAAAAGAAATAAATTTGAATATTTTTTTTAAATAAATATTACTATTATTTTAGTTTCGATAAAAAATATTCTTACTGATAAAATGATGTATTTTTCCAAACAGCGATTCAAAAGGAAATCTAATAAAAGGTCGAGACGACCGAGATTGCAATATTCAGCCTTATCTTCAAAGAGGATCAAAACCCAAAATTAAAGTAAAAAGTTTGATTTATTTTTTTTCTTAAGCTGTTAGCCAAAACAAGGTTTTAAAATGTGTTTCCTTAAATAAAAAAAATTCATTTTTTATTTGGTTTTGTTTCAAAATAAGTTTGCATTAAGGGTATATAAGAATTTAACTTTATCTTTTTAAATTAATCTTTTCCTGGAGTCATTTATTATTAAAAATGGGTGTTATATATTTCTTAAGTTATTAATTTTATTCCGTAATTTTCAAATAATTCATAAAAGTATATCGACAATTCATTCGAAGTATATTTCTGTGCCCATGATGAAATACCCTTAAAGAGTAGTGAGACTCTTTAGGATGATTATTTATTATCGAGTTACAAGAAATATTAAAAAGAGAAAAAAAAGATGTGTTAAACATTTCATTAAGGATTATCGTACAAAATTATTAGCAATTTTTTCTGCTTCTTTGTTTGTTAAACAAAAGAGGGGGTTTTTGTCTTTATTTTCTTTTTCCCTTTCTATTGTATATTTAATTTTTTCTTTTATTAAAGAACTCTCCAAATTATTTTGTTCTTCTAAGCCTAGCAAACCTTTTTTTATTACTTTGTTCATAGCCCCAGAGTGCATTGTGTACTTAAAAAAAATAAACTCTGTTCATCTAAGATAAACGGCTTTAAATGTTTTCCCCTTAAATTATTATCCTAAATTATTTTTTTGATTTTATTTTTATTTTTTTCTTTACAAACATCGGAACAGATTTTTTCTCCTTATAAATTTTTTAGTTTCCTTTTTTTTAAATAATATGTTAGAACTTTTTAGTTCTTGGTTACTTAACCCTCCAAGCGGTCTTCACGTAAAATCCTGCCATTCTAGAGATGCTTTTTTTGCCTTGAAGTAAGATTCTCAAAAGCGGTTGAGCCGTATTTTTAAAAATACGGCTCAACCGCTTTTGAGAATCTTACTTGAAGGCAAAAAAATACGTGCGGTGCATTTTCGAAGCATCTCTAGAATGGCAAGATTTTACCTGCAGACCGCTTAGAGGGTTAAAATCGTGAACTAGTTAAGATGCAGCGGTTTAAGGTATCCTACTACGTTCGGAACCGTGATTTTGCAAAAGCGCATAAATGGATAATTTTCATGATATTTAGTGTCACTTAGATTAGAATACATGTATATAATTGTTTTAAGGACAATTTAACAAAAAAAGTTATTTAAATACAATATTTTGGCAAAAATTTAACTTAGAATAATCTTTTTTCAAAATGTTCTCCTTTTGTGAAAAATACTTCTATTATAATAATATTTTGCCTGTATATAGCTCAGACCTCTCTATAGAGGCTCAACTAGAATTTTTGAAATATATAACTTAGAAGTGGGTTTATCCATATTTTACGACAACAGAGGGGAGCAATTTTAAGAAAAAAACGCCAATAATTATTTCAATTGTTGGTAACTCCGAAAATAATGAGAATTTTTCAAAAATTCTAGTTGAGCCTCTGTAGAGAGTTCTGAGCTATATACAGGCAAATTGTTATTATAATAGAAGCATTATTCAAAAAAAGGAGAACACTTTGAAAAAGATTATTCTAAGTTAATTTTATGCCAAAATATTGTATTTAAATAATATTTTTTGTCAAAAAATGTTCTTAAAACAATTTTATACATGTATTCTAACGTAAGTGATTTTAAATATCATAAAAATTATCCATTTATGTGCTTTTTTAAAATCACGGTTCCGAACGTAGTTGGATTCTTAATAGGATTTTTAAAAGATGTTTAATTTGTTTCCTTTCAGAGGAGATTTTTAAAAAAAAGAAGGGGGAAAAGACAATTATTGATGTAGTTTGCATCGATAAATTAATTACGAAGATTTAGATCAAAATTAATTGGCTCCGTATTTTACGCGGGGGGACCCAAAAGTAACCAGAATCGAGCTGCTGTATGCGCATACTTTGTAATTAGGAGTTGCGTGGTTAGAAGTGCTGTTGTGTGGGAGTCTCTCGTGGCCGTTAGTGAGCTGTTAAAGTGGTAAGCCACAAGCTGGTAGGTTGGCTATGTAAAGTGGATTGCTTGTGGTGCTCTGTTGTGTGAATTCCTGTTTCAACCCTCTGACGATTAGTGAGATGGTCGACTACAAAGAACAAAATTTGTGCACGAAATTTTGCTTTCTTTTGGGAAAACTGCAGACAAGACCTTTGGAATGCTCCTACAGACCTTTAATGGTGATGCTTTCGAAAAATCACAGTTCCACGAATGGCTTTCCCGTTCAAACCTATGACCCCGGGGTACCACAGTGATCCTTCTCTATTTTCGACCCTCCATCTTGTCATCCAATTTCTTCTTTTCCTTTCCAGACCACAGACCTATGAATGTTTTTCGCAGTATAGCCAAAACTGGCTCTTGCGCCATAAAATTCCAAACTCAACTCAACTCAACTCGACCCATTCAAACCTGGCAACATGTCAACTGAAGATATGTCACACCTTGGGCCTTCAACTAGAAGAAATGGCGAAAACATTGCCAAAATCAAAAGTGCAATTGATGAAGATTGTCGAAAGACCATTGACGAAATTTCTGAGGAAACGAAAGTGTCGTGGAGCTCATTCTCGACATTTGTGACATCTCTCGCGTTCTTCTTCTAACATAACTCCTACGTTCTTTGACGGCCACGATTAATGGCAAAACTTTTCCAACCCAAATCCAAGAAGTAAAAACGAAGCAAAGATGCAAATAAGATAACCTTTAAAAGGATAGAAAGTTTAGTGAGCAAGGATGGCAATTTAGAGGAAGCTAGTTCGAAAAAGGTAGAAGTGTAATTAGACGGCCTACCCAGGAATCACGGAGACGTCCACCCTCGCTAATCTATACAAGGTGCATACTATTGCACACGAGCCCATCAGTCTACCTGAAAGTAATTGGACCGTTGAGTATTCCTCCAAGGTAGGAAGATTGTATTCTGAACTCTAGTAAATTATTGAATCGAGATTAGGCGGATCTAATTAGTTATATTGATAAGTGATCTAATTGCGCGATCTGAGTTAATTAAATCTGCGTACTTTGGTTTATTCTCACTTAACATAAGTTTGTTCGATATCTCTAAGTAATTTAAGTTAAATTCTTAATAAAAGTCATATTAAGAATTATAGAATGTCTCATCCTTCCGATAATCCCACAGCTCTAACTTACACGGAAACCCCAAGACATAGCTATCGACAGATGGCCATGTCGCAGTGTAACCCACACAGCTTTGAGGATTCGACAGTTTTAGACAAACAACAACGTGGAGCTTGTGCCTCACCCATCTTACTCAACTGATTTGACTCAGTTGGACTTTGTTTGTTTCCAGGTTTGAAAAATTTGAAAAGAAAAGATTCAGTGTTGTGAATGAAGTCAAAATAAATACCCTAATGGCTTTGAACAATAACCTGCTTCAAGAGTTCCAGAGCTGTTTTGAGCAGTGGTAAAAACGTTGGGACAAGTACATCAATGGACATGGACAATACTTTGAAGGGAATCAATATAGTATTCAATAAAAATGCAAATATATATATATATATATATATAAGCTTATTCTCTGCAAACAAGAGATAACATCCAACAATCACATTCGAAAAACACATAGACAGTAGGAAAATCACACAATGAAGGACATATGAGTAACCGAGATTAAAAATTATAAAATGGATGCTGTAGTATTATAAACATTGCTGGCTTAGGACAGCTAATATATAAAATAATTTATGTAAAAGTGGGGTTGAACATGTTTTTGGCCAGCCAACCTTCCCCCTTTATGTAAATAACACTGAGCAAAAACCAATAGAACATAATGGATAGGAATACCTAAATGCATTTCAAGATAGAGGTAACTTACCTAAAAATTGCACTTACAAATGCAATGCAATATATATATATATATCTATATATATATATATATTTATATATATATATTCCAATTCTTTTTCCAGTCCCTTCCTACGTATTGCGTACGTTAATTTTAAAATATCTTATGAAAAAAAAAAATTAAATGTGTTTAGTTTACTAAATTAGTCTTTGCAAAATTATAGAACGATTATGGAATTTTGTACAGCTATTCTAGAATTACTTTTCTAATGTTTTTGTGGCCAGAGTAACCCAGTTATTATGGTCACGATCTCATAGCCAGCAAGTCACGGGTTAGAGTCCTGATAATACTGAAGACCCACCGTGTTGTGTGGGCTGATACACGTTAAATCTGTTGAGGTTCAAATTCCTCCCGTTGGTGTTGTGTTGTAGTTTGGAGAGGAGTGCCAGCTGGTGGCGTTGGAGAATTGACCAAAGCAACGTTTTAGAAAAATGGGCAAGTGCCCTTCGAACAAAGCAGTGCTGTAAAGTGTTTGAACTCCAATGATATAAACTGAATGCACTGGCTTGGCTTAGAAACTGTTCTTTATTGCTTCAATGATAAGTGATTTCTTGAGCAAGTAAATAATTCTTTTATTTTAATACTAAGCTGTGACAATTTTTGCACGTTACTTATCCACTACGTGAAAATAAATACAGGACATTGTAACAATCATTTATTGTATAGGTATGCATGGGCACAAATGACGAGGTGTGACGCAAACAGGAGAAGTAAAAGAAGAAAGAAATGGAGTTATTAGTTGGTTGCGTTGCCGGCAGGGGCAGTAAATGTCTAGCCACCGCTCAACATGATGCCTCTCAGTAGGGAGAAGTGATATTCGCAATTGTATTGTCATCTACGATGGGACACTTAAAGTATGCCGGACTTTACGTATGCAAATGGTAACCTTCAAAACAAAATCAACAAATACTTTCCTTCAAATATTTCGATATAAATCAGTCTTTATTTTATTTTATTTTTCATCCCTGCATGGATTTAAACAGTAAACTGATGAAACTTTTACAGGCAAAGATTAATAAAATTTTATTTACGATTTTATATTACACTTGATTGCAAAGAAAAAAGTATGTCCCGGGGAATTTAACCTCCTCATGCGATTACGGTTTGACCGAAACTCTTTTTTCTTCTTTTTGGAAGGAATAGACATGACATCTGCGAGTGCTTGTTTCGATCAATTGATGCATTTCCCACTGGAATCGTATTTCGAATTCAGTGCCATTTTCTCGAAGCTTTTGTTGTTACTTGAAGAAAACAGGAAATAAACTGCTTAGGTGCTCCTTCTATCCCCGTGAAATGAAAAACGAAGTATTTTTCAGCGTTGGATAAAACAAACATTACATTCTTTTTTACAGTCTAATAATTCTTCTCTTTATATTTCATTCACACGCTGTCTTTCTTAAAGCTACCTTTATTAGATGGATGGCCGATTTTTCAATCAGAAATGATAATCTCTTACAAAACGGATTTGATTTAGAAATCAGTCAGAGAAATTGTTCCCCTTTATCAGATTTCGGAACATCATGTGGTGCGTCTAAACCTGTAAACTCCAATCACTCGATCAATCGATCTAGTTTTCAGACGAGTAAGTGTTATAATTTCCTTTTTAAAAATCATCACTGGGGAGTAGGTGAACAGCGTACGGTATTTTGTTGCGATTGACCGACGAATATGACAGTGAGTAAAAATGTCGCACTATAAAACAGTACGAGAGCTATTGACGACGAACCTTGTAATTTTAAATCTCGATCAAGTAACCAGGAAGACACCTGAGAGGGCATCCCCCCCCCCCTCTCTAAACAGAGGGACTTGGAGGCTCGACAGATTTAACGTACAATGTTCCTTTTTACACGGTGGGTCTTAGCACAAGACTCGTAACAGCGACACGTTGGTCGCAAGTTCGCGACAACAGTCAAATTGGGTCACAGTTCGGGTCACTTCATTCGCATTCATGGTCATTGTTCGTAAGCATCCATAGTCTGACGAACATAGTAGCTCATTGACAAAAAGAAGAGAGAAGGAAGAACTGTTAAAAGTCCCATCATGAAGAACGATTTCTCTTCAAAACTGGCCGTTTGCTAAGAGTTACAGATATTTATGCTGCGAACACTTATATTGAGGTACACAACTGAATTAACCCTTTACATGAGGAAAACAATTTATTAGAAGGCAGAAATATTACATATACATAAAGTTACAGTTAAATGAATTCGCGAATTTATTGACAAGTTTTCCCTCGGATTTGATACATCTGCATCCGTTACAAAACGGATAAGAACAATAATTCGTTCTATTTTTACTTCGGTGTGAACGACGTTGGGTACAAAAAAAATGAAACATACGGTTCACTTCATTTCTTAATCTATTGTCAAAAATCACTTACATCATAAAAACATAGAATCAATATTAAAAAAATGAAATCACGCTAAATAAAGCAACAAAAGTAAAAAGGAGTCTTACAACTGGAATACAAAGCTTTCCCCCCTCCCTCCAGCTTGTTTAATGCATTTTTGTAAAGCAAACAAATTTGTGTGAGTTCTTGACAAAGTTCTGGAATGTTTTCATGAAGAAAAAAAAATTAACCAGTCGTTAAATCTTATGTCATTAAATAACGATTGAGGATTGACCAACCCGCAATGGAATAAGGATACCCACCATGTAGAGGGGACCAATGCAAGATTAATTTGTCGAAACTCAATGTATTCCCGATGGAGTGGTGTGGTAGTTCGGTGGGAGGTGCCGTCTCAGGTGTTGTCCTCTTCATTTGACCGAGGCCCAGAATGACGAGGTTCGTTGCCAATAGCCCCCGTGTTACTTTAAACTGTGACGTTAACCCTCCAAGTGGTCTGCACGTAAAATTCCGCCATTCCAGTAATGCTTTTTCTGCCTTCAAGCAAGATTCCCAAAAGCGGCCGATCCGCATTCTTAAAAATACGGCTTTTTTGAGAACCCCATCTGAAAGCAAAAAAGTATGTGCGGTGCATTTTTGAAGTATCTCCAGAATGGCAAGACTTAGAGTGCAGACCGCTTAGAGGGTTAATATGACTCTCACTCAACATCACGCAAACGAGAGGCCTGAACACGATGAGTATTTAATGATATCAGGTGCAGAAATAAAGTCAACCCTGACCATGACCAATCGGCTATTCGATTGCAAGACATATTATTAGCCAGAACTACTTATGACTTGAAAAAAGAGACTAAGAGGAGGAGAGGCTAGGATGTTTGGGTTATTAAGAAATGCAATGTTTTATATTGTATGCCCCGTTTCTCAATCTATCTTTCATCCAAGATAAATCATTATTTTTTAATTAAAACTTATTTCGTTCTCCAATAAACTTCTGGATTTTTCTGCAATGTCGTTAACAGGTGTGGGCATTCAATCGATCGCGATCGACAGGTGGATCGCCAAGACATTTTGGGCTGACCGTCTTTACTAAGAACTAAGACTCGCATACTAAAACTTATTTGTGGGACACCGACTCCAGGTAGGCTGGAGAATCTGTTTTTCACAAACGATGCGATTGTGTTTACTTGTGCAAATGATTCGATGAATGTGTGTAGTAGACTCATGTACCTTAATTAGAAGAGCGCGCCTAAGCTCATATTTTCAGTTTCGCTAGAGGGGGGAACGGGATCACTGCAATACTAGCCGTAGAAATGAGTTTTTCCCACACACCGACTGAAGGGCGAATAAACTCTGCTAAACAGCTCTTTCCACGATAGCACGGCATCGGCTACTCAGACATTACTCCATATCCCGTGCATCCCCGGGATTGAGTTCTTATGTCGACATCACATCACGTGATGGTGCAGGAATCGGAGTAAGTGAGTAAATACTAACGTCGCCCTATTCAGCTACACGAGGGTTATTGGCAACATCCCTCGACATATTGAACAAGGTTCAAGTGACGAGGACGACACCTGATCTGACACTCCCATCCTAACTTGCACACCATACCAACGGGAGAACGTTCGAGCTTCGGCATATTTAACGTCCATCGCCCCCTACACGGTGAGCCTTCAGCGGTACTAGGCTCGAAGTTCTGACACTCCAGCTACAAGTCCATTATCTTGACCATTAGGATACTGTAGTCGATAGGTTTAGGAAGTGAGCATGTGAAGTATATACGTCGGTTACAAAAAGGAAATATTATAATGAAATAATAAAACTTCAATCCGGCTTTGAGAGTCCTTTTCAAGGACTTACTAGACTAGAATAAGTTGCTACATTCATGACAATGTTCATGAAGAAGAAAATTAAATTATATATCTCTTGAGAAAAACGAAGTTCTCCTTGAAAAATGGCAATTTTAAAAGCACGTAGTTCCGAACCTAAGAATAACGTTTTTAATCTAAAGGACGAAGTACAGTATCCTAATTTAAGAAAAAAGTTGCATTTCATTTAACATTGTTCTCTGGCTCTACCTACCTGGATGAATCTGCATTTTCAGCGTTGAATGTAATTAAGAGTCTAGTGCAAGATTAGCAATTAGTAATTTTATACCGAGATATTTAAGATTTGTGGACAGTATATGCAGCCTAAGAGTCTTCTACTTAATATAACTACAGAACTAACATTAGATGAAAATTATTTATTTTTTAATGTATTTTTAATTTTTTGATAATAAATGCAATATTTAATATTATATTCGTGGCTATCATTATTATGTTTGTATCTTGCATTTTGTTTTGAACACAGTTTTAAAAGAATAAGTTTTTTTTTTATTGTAGCTATGCAAGTACTTGTTCTGTAGTTATTGTTAAGTTATAATAAATATTGTAGACCCTGTGACGTCTTCGATTGGAGTGAACCTCACCCTTCTATTCATGCGAAGTTTTATGGCTCCAAACAGATGTTAGGTGACAACAGCACGTGGCCATGGGGTCATTGTTTATTGTCTGAACTCGGGCAAACGCCGACACCCTATCTGGAAGTTGCAATATCCAAAGAGAGCCCGGAACCCCATTGACAATAGGTGAAGCCTGTATGAAAGAATCCTGTCGCCTCGGTCGGTGTCGAGAGAATGGGATTATAGAACACAGGTGGTGTCATAGACAAGTGTATCCACAGATGTTCCACAAGAATGATGGCACCTTTACATTTCAGACTGACCGGGTATGTATTTGTGTTTGCCGCACAAATAGGTCACAAATGGGGCCCGGGGACGAGGGCAGACTTTTGTGGCCTGCCAATGAGA
>BMAV01011033.1:43163-72063 GCA_019973955.1 Trichonephila inaurata madagascariensis
TGTGTGTGTGTGTGTGTGTGTGTGTGTAGGGGTGTATTTCTTCGCGATGAAGAAGGTAATCCATGGCAATCTGGAATCAATTCGCGTCAGGCTGACACACTAGTCTTCAAACTAAAGAGTGCGTTTATATTATCTGGTAGACAATTTTTCTACAGGCGAAATGTCGGGTGTGAGGTCAAGGACTATTTACCAATTCTGCGGGGTTTTTTTTTTAATTTTAATTTTAATAAAAAATTATCTTGGTCGAACCCCCATAAATATGTTGTGGTGTATTTTATCTATACAAGTGGCTTTTCTTTTGTTGTCTAGGGGTAAGTCACTATGTTCCGGATCTTGATATTCAAAGAAATAAGCAGATAAGAAAATTACTGTTTAATGAAACATTAGATTATTTCCAATTAAATACTGATTACAACTTTATGAGTTATTTCACGGAGCATACTCTAAATCGTCGCTAAGCTTTGCGACACCCACGTTGACCGAAAAACGTGATCTCTCGTTCGTAAAATGGAGCCTGTTCCTCAGACGTCTCTCTCGCTTCCTGTCGCTTTCTCTTCTCCTGAAAACCCACAGTTCTGGGGGGAAATGCATATATTTGAAGGTAGCGCCATCTATTGGTGAGGTTGTAACCTCACTGATCGGTATATATTTATATTCCTTAATACTTTAAATCCTACATATATAAGTATATATTTAATTTTCTTAATCTTTCATAATAAATCACAACTATTTTAATTTATGAATTTATATCAACTGATTTATCTAAAAAAAGAGACATCAACTAATGATGAATTATTTGTATTCTTACAATAATCAGTCAAATAGTCTAGGTTAAATTGAATTCAATATATTTCAATGAATATTAACCGATTATTTCCTTAACATAAAAAACAAAGTAAAAAAGTTTCTTATTTTTGCATTTACATACAGTATGATGTTTTTTTTTTTTTTTTCAAAATAAAATAAAGTATCATAAAAGAAATTTCCATCTCCAAGTCCCTAATTATATTGTTGAGATAATTTTTTGAAATCTTAGTGTTTTATGTTTAAAAAAAAGCTACCGATATGAAATTTTATGATATTTCTTTAAATCTTTAAGTGAAATATTTAAAATGAGAGGTTTACAGAATAAAAAGACATTAGAAAGCTTTGATTTGCATACAAAAATATACAACCTCTGACAATAAAGTTCGGGGAATTAAGTCCGAACGGCCACTGGCGAAACAAAACACTGCACATGCACAGTGGCAGATGTTGACGATCTGCCCCCACCTTTGTTCAGTTGAGACTCATTTGTGTTCCACGTAAGGCTTGCTTTACAAAGAGCTTGTTTAGTACGTTGGTGTTTAACTGAGAACAGGAAAATGAACGCACAAATGATCAAGTTAAAGTTTTGTTTTAAGCTTGGCAAGACATCAAAGAAACTTATGCGATGCTGCTACGTATTTTTGAAGATCAAGCACACTGTCATGAAGTGTGTGTACGAGTAGTTCGTTCTTTTTCAAGAAGGCCGAGAAAGTGTTTCTGACAACCCCCGTACCGGATGACTAGTGATCTGCGTCAGTGACGAAAACATTGAGAAAGTGAGCTGATTAATCACTAAAAATCGTCCATTAACTGTGCGCATGTTAGCTGATGAACTGTAGATTAACCGTTAATCCGTGCGACAAATCGTTAACCAGAATTTAGGAATGAGGAAAACGCGTTATGAATATTGTCAATATTCCTAACATCCAACGAAACGTGACGACGTTTTTGAACTCCATCCCAAAAGAAGACTTCGTGCTAAGTTTCCAGGACTTGTATACCAGATCTCAGGGGTGTATAGTTATAGGAGATAACTATTTCAAAAGACAGTAAGGTAACTTTCGTTAATATTTAATCTACGTTAATGTTACAGGATTATTAACCGAACTTTACTGTGAAAGTTTGTATATTATACTGTACATTTTTCAAATGTTATGTTGCGAATAACAGATGGTAGAAGCTAACTTATTATGTTTATTCTTGTTTTCATGTTTTATGTTGTTTAAGAGGGTACATTGATTTAATAGCAAAAATGGATCACTTTAAACATAACACTTTATTTTACACACTGTGAAAATTTGCACTAAAATAAGCTAAAATTATTGATTTATAATGTACATAAAATATATCAAGAAAAATAATTTTAGATTTCTTAAGGTACTTTCCCTTATTTCATTTATCTTATGTTAATCTTTTTGGAATCATTTTTGAATCAAATATAGGTTTTGAACAGAAAATAAAAGTTAATTCGAACATACTATGTCGAAACAATCTTTTCCTGTGGTCCAAGATTTGCATGTTGGAGACTTATAAAATCCGCCTTATCACAGTTTCACTTCCTTTTCTGATAGGCTTACTTTCGATTTGATTATACGTTGAAAATGTTTCCTTTCGCTCTCCATTCATTTTGTAACGTAATGCATTCATTATCATACGACAAAATTCCGTTAACGTTTTCGAAGTTTTACAATTAACTACTCGAGAGAAGTATTTTAAATAGTCTTGCATATATACAACACTGAAGACGGATTTCGCATCACCATGTAAGAAAATTTCATGTTCAATTATAAAGTTTTATTTTTAGCTTTTTTTCAATTTTTGATATAATTCGAGATATTCAAAATTAAACTTAATTATTTTTCTGTGGTGAAAGAAGTGCGTATTTAAAGAAAAACATTCGCATATAAATAAAGGAATGAAGAAATATATTTAAAAAAGATGTAAGGTTTTTTTTTCTCATTTTAACTTAAAGAAATAATAATATTTTTTTAAAGAACGATTTTTAGTAATTTTTCAGTATTAATGTTCTAATCTGTTAATAAAATGAATGTTCTGAATAAACATCAGTTTTTGTAACACGATTCCTCTGTAATTATTAGGGGATTTTGGAAAAATTAAATTCAATGAAGTTAATTACTGTAGTAAACCAAATGTAGATGTAATTCTGATTTTCTTTTCATGTGTTTGAATTTTTCTTTTCTAAACTTAAACTAAGATTGTTCAGTCTTGAAAGTACAGAAAATCTATCTTTTAGCAAGAAAAAAAATTACCATTAATAAAGATCCAATTTTGCTTAGTTGGGAAATTAGGTAATAATTTATCGACCATTTTTTAGCATTAAAACCGCCGACTAGTGAAATGTAAGAAATATTTCCCAACGATTTGGACGCATGTGTTACCGTTGAACAGGTATTGGCACGTAGAGAGTAAAAACTACCTTCGAAAAACCATTTGCAGCAGACGTTCTTGAACTGTGATGTGTGGATGCCTTGGGTCCAAAGCGCCTTTTTAGGGGGTTCGTGAAGTTCTCTCGTTGCATGTTGAGATTTCCCTCTTTTTTTTACTCTGTTGTTATTGTTTGTTGTTTCTAATGCCACCTGTCTGACGTGGTCCAATCGAGGCCCACGAAATTCATCGCGTCAAGGGGCTAGAAGTACGCCTGCCGTTGGCCTTGGCCTTGAGCACCATACAGGTGACAGTACGAATTAGCTCGGTGATATTCCCCGAATAGATGATAGATGGCGACACCACCTATCTCCAACTCCACAATTTAGGCATGAAACTGAAGGAGAGGGAAATATTCTCCAGTTCCCTGCACTCCTGATTCAGCCCACAAGACTTCAGACTCACTTATTTAACGGACACGTACTCCGTGTGTACTCGGTTTGTTTACTCTGAAAGCTCTCATGAAAAATTGTAATGTGGGTGATTCTAGAAAAAATCACTGGATTGCCCCCAGTGAAAAAAAGTAGTAGAACATGTATTTCGATCTATATTTTTTTCATTTATTTGAAATTAGTATTTTGTAATATGTTTAATATATATGTTTAATATTTTCTTAACCCTGTTTGTTGTTCTGTTCGAGTCTATATATAGATTACTTAGCTTTTATCTTGAATAAAAAATTTATTTACATCTTTTGCGTTTATATAAAGGCTTATGAAATCATGAATCAAAATTCGATTGTGTAGGATAAATTTAGAGACAGGGTAATGCCTATAACCCAACATCGCAATCTAGATATTATAATTTTCTTCATCTTCTTCTCTTCTTCCCTTTACTTTCTCTCTTTGAGCAACAGTGTCGCGGTGGATTAGTTTTCTTCTCTATTGGAGGAATGCAATCAACAAAGTGTCTTTCAGACAAGAGTGAAAAATGAATGCTCAGCAAAAGAACGTCCTCTTTTTGCAGAAAATTCCACTGAGTGGTATTTTTCAACGATTCGCAACCATAAAAAACACATGTAAAATCATTTTAGGAAGACCGATTGCACTGTGTAAATATTCACAGTGCCCGAGCTACACGCGGGATGAGCCAGGATGGTACATTTCGCCTGCTCGAGCTCAGCTCGAGAAATTCTAGGAAGGGGCTTACCTAAACCAATTCATTATTATTTATTTTAAAATATTCGATGACTAAAAGTTTTTTTTTTTTTATAATTTCACAAATAATGGTCTTTCAGGATTCTCTCTGGCATTTCGGTATTTCTCCTGGTTCTGGGAATTTCTCGAGTATCTGGAAACTTGACTTCCCCGTGTGACCCCAATGAAACGTCCATCACCTTCTTGAACGTCGCAGTGGATATGATCAACAAAGCAAAACTGAAATTTCCCATATGTAAGTTCACTTATAGTGTTATCCTTGCTTTCAAGCCTCAGAGGAAAAAAATACTGCAAAATTAAGTAATTTATGTATATCAGCGTTTTTCAAACTGTGGGGAGAAGAAGAACTTCGTAGAATTATTAAAAATTAGAAACTTCGTAGAATTATTAAAAATTAGAAACTTCGTAGAATTATTACGCTCCCCCCCCCCTTGGGGGCCGTAATAATTCTACGAAGAGGGTGCGAGCATATTGAAAATTCGAAAACATAAGGTTAGTTAAAAAAAAATTATTAATTTACTTAAAGTAAAGAAGCAAAATACTTTGTGATATAATAAAATATAAAATACACATTTACACTGATATAATACACTTATAAATGTATCAGTACAGTACAGAGTATATTTTATTATTAATTTACCTATACTAAGTTAAGAGCAAATTTGATAATTATCAGTGACCCCATGGGTTTGTATTAACAATTATCTCGATAATTTGCACGGTTTATAATTAATTCCTTAAATGCCGATTTAAAGTGACGCGATTCGTTCCTAATGCAACCGTTTTCCACGTAGAAGAGCGTATTTTGATGTTTTTAAGGGAGGAATAAATAAGGGGGGGGAGGAATAAATAAGCAAATTCTCTAAAATAATTAAATCATTCGAAAAAACTGTCAAGGTCCTTTTACCGCATTCCAAAGCCTTCGGAATAATTTTATGAATAGCCCTGCACAGAAAACATCTTACTTCAGAAAGACGTATATATACGTCCAGAAAATTAATGCTTAGGCTGAGCGCGACGTTTATATACATCGGGGTCACATAAGAGGTTAAAATCGTATTGTAGCTTTAGTATCAAAGCATAGTATTATTGAATTCAATACATTGTTATTGTATAAAGGGGGGCGCGATGACAATGATGATTGAATAGTGGGTCGTGTATATTGAAAGTTTGAGAAGCACTTATGTATATCATTTCATAAAGTATAACAGTATTCTGAATTTTTCTCACAGAATATTATGGGAACAAATAAAATAGTTTTTTTTTAGAGGAATTATAGTTTTTAAAAGAACTGAAAAACACGCTTTTACGGTTAATCGAACCAAAAAGTAAAAAAAAAAATAATTTTTAATATAAGAATAAAATTATTTATACTAGAAAATTAATGTCATTGTGGTAAAAGCGTGGGGTGCTGCTCTATATCAATTGTTATAATTTCTTACTAGCTCTAATCCGATATGCTGAGTTAGTGTAAAAATTTAGAACAAAGCACCCCGCGCTTTTACGTGGTAAAAGCATATCGAATAGAGCTAGTAAGAAAAATTATAGCAATTGATATAGAGCAGCACCCCACGCTTTTACCATAATGACTTTAATTTTCTCGCGTATAAATCATTTTATTCTTATATTAAAAATTTTTGTTTTTACTTTTTTTTTTTTTTTTCGATTCACTATAAAAGCGTGTTTTTTTAGTTTTTTTTTAAACTATAATTCATTTTTTAGTTCGATTTATAATAAAAGAATATATTTTTAGTTTTTAAAGCTATTATTTATTCATACATTTCTTTTGTTATTTTAAATTTTGGCCCGCGACCGAAAAAGTTTGCCCATCCCTGAGTTAGAAAAAAAAATTTTTTTTTTCACAAGCACAAGTCATTTTTTTTTTATTTCCATTTTCAGAAAGACTGGATAAAAAAGTTTCTGACGCTAAAAAAAATTTTTCGCTTTTAGGGTTACACTTTATCTTTTAGTCGCTAAATCTGGAATTAGTCGCCAAATCTATAAATGCTATAGTGAGTTAATCGCCAAATCTGGAAATCGTTATTCCTGATTATCCTGACCAGGACAATGGCACAAGTGGGAAAAATTTCGAATTAATCTGACCTTTTAAAGTGGGTAAAAATCGAGTTCAAGGATTCCTTTATATACAAGTAAAACTTTTAAAAGCGTGTTAAAAATACTTTTGGTTAAAGTCTTTATATACACGAGGGATGCGTTCCGAAAGTAAGGCTTTTTTTTTAAAAAAAAAAGAAGGTACACAAAGGGAAACAAACAAATGACTTCAGGAACCATATTCATTGCTGGTTCAATGACGGAAGGAGAATGATTGTTGAAGCAATAGTGCGTGTGCTGAGCACCGAAGAAGATAGAGTAGCAATAACCAGGCGTGCCCGAGGATGTTCGGGTACAAATGAAGAACGGGAAACAGTCGTGGGCTGACAACATGATCGCCAATGGAAGTACGTGCAGTTATCCATTATAATTGGACACTTTGGACTAGTATCCGCGAATTATGAAGAAGATAGAGTAGCAATAATCAGGCGTGCCCGACTGTGTTTGAGTACAAATGAAGTACGGCAAATAGTCGTGGGCTGACAACATATCGCCAATGGAAGTACGTGCAGTTATCCATTATAATTGGACACTTTGGACTAGTGTGCCTGTTCCAAGAACACCTAGTAACCGCGAATGATGAAGATGTCATGTCTCGTCAAATGGTTTTTCGCTAGTGATGCATGTTCAGTGAAGGAAAGAAGAGTGAGGAGGATAAAGGTCTAAGTGGGCGTCTATCAATATCCACATAAGAAAATAACATTGTCGGCCTAATTATCAGACTGCGTAACTCCACCGGTGTTACTGATTTGAAATAGGAGTGCAACGCGCCAAGCGCTTTTTGGCGCGATTCCTTAATCCTTTTGTTTTGTCTACGCAATGCCTCAGTGTGCGCTCGGCTTTTAATTTATTCCTCGATCAGTGTAATCACTAATTTTTTTATTTCCTAATAAAACTAGATTTCAAAAGGAGAGGTGGTGGCAAGATTTTAACATAAAATAAATACAACAGAAAGAAATATTAATGTATTACACTTCCAGATATAAATTATTTACACTATTTTAAGTGTTCATTGCGTACACAAAATTTGTAACAATGTGTTACTTTTGCTGAGCAGAGATCCCGCGGAAAAAAACCAAAACAAAAAACTAACACTAATATACATTATCCCCATGGCAACCACATTACCGCACGATAAAAATATCAAATAAACCATATTGTAATATTATCGCCTATCTTGGCGAACATAAACAACAGCTTGGCGCCTAGCCCTGCTGTATCAAATTAGCATCCCAGATGGAGTTACGCAGTCTGATAATTAGACCGATGACATTATTAGAGTACAGGACAAGGTGTCAGAATTCTCAGTGATACTCTGCGCTACTCCACAATTTTATCAATTTTTGAAAGGATGGAAGAGTTGATAAATTTGTAATGAACTTTTTTTGACAAACAACTTCAGAATTATACACATTTACCAAATTATGTAAAAATCTGAAGGGTAACTCTAAATATAAATTTACAGTTATTTTGTAAATTATTAAATGTCATTGCTGGAGATCATGATAATGCTTTTGCTTTTGAAAAACTTTGTAATAAATTTTGCCTTATCAAGCCTTGATTCTCGAATCCTATTTTTCTGGTTCTGTGGATGATGAGTAATATTAAATTCTGAGTCTTAAGGCGGATTAAGTCTCACAGATAACGTTGGATCCGAAATTAAGGTATCCGACTACTCTAAAATCAGGATTTTTTCAAAAATTGACAAATTTTTTTTTTGATTTTATTTTATAGGCTATCTTATTAGCTTAATAAAAATACCAAGCTTTTTATTTCCCATTAATTAGAACAAAAACTGCAAGTGTTTTAATAAAAGATGATGCCATAACTTTACACAAGATGTCAAACTTTAAAATGCGTTTTACTCGAATTGTATTTTTTTTTCGAAAAATTCAAACGGGGACAGCGATTGCTCAAAAAGTTTTGAAAATAATTTGCTGAAATTTTTTGTGAATGTTTTCTATAACAGTAGAAGTGTTTTGACCTTCAAATTTATCAATCAATGTTTTACTTCAAAATTAGCAGTTATTTATGTGAATATAATTACTGTGTTTTTAAGCCATTTCATATAGTCACTAAGATAGAGTGCTTTAGTTTTTGTAAAAATTAAAATATCTATTATCCTGAAAGTCATTTCAAACATGAATAACA
The DNA here is from genome assembly GCA_019973955.1 of Trichonephila inaurata madagascariensis. NCBI lineage: Eukaryota > Metazoa > Arthropoda > Arachnida > Araneae > Nephilidae > Trichonephila > Trichonephila inaurata. The sequence goes on from BMAV01011033.1 coordinate 51,836, forward strand.
AAGTAACACATAAAAATTGAAAAATTGAGAATTTGTTCAAAAATTTTTTGTACAGAGCGGGCCTCGTTTATGTCATTTTTTGTACATTTTCACCAGTTGTTTCCCCTTTTAATAATAATATTTTTTTTTCTATTTTCAATTTTGCGTTTTTTTCCTTAAAATATACTAAATAAATCTAAAAATCACAAGATCATCCCCATATCTTCATTTTTTCAGAAAAAAGTTGTCGTAAGTAGTCGGATACCTTAAACAGATATAATAGATTTTTGAATTTACTTGTTTTATTCTTTCAAAAAATATTTATATGCTTAGAGCAGTTTATCTAACCAATATGTAAATGAATATAAATGTCTCTTATAATTAAGTGAAGTTTGAAGAATGCCCAATTATATGCTAAAAAATATCTTCTCAAGAAAAACTTTCCTAAAACAATCTCGCTGTGAGACAAGTAATTAAGATCCAGGAAATTTAACTATCGTTCTCTAACATTCTGTCACAACTCGTGGTATATTCTGTCTATCTTCTTAACATATCCGTTTAAATAGAAATGCCAATTTGAATATTTTCTTCTTGTTGGCGGTTTTTTCATGTCAAATAACACCAAAAAGAAACTCCCGTGGTTATCTTAAGAGAAAACACGAGTGAGAAAACGCTACAATCCTTTTTTATTTTCTTCGTCGTAAATTTACTATTCCTCAATTCAAACCTGCAACACATATTATATAACGAATGGCTTTATAATATTATATAATGGCTTTCTCTCTGTAAGGATATGTGTTAATTTTTTGAAATCTTTAAGGTTCCATTACTCCAGAAAAGGAATCCAAGCCGATGGACTGTGAGGACATACTGCGCAGTGGTTGCAACAAAAGTGGCGTGTACACCATCTGGACAAACAGCAGAGTGACAAATGGCAGGCCGATGAAGGTTTTCTGTGACATGGATACGGGCGAGGGAGGATGGACAGTAAGGAATAATGTCTTTTAAGTTGTCCTTTTCAGGCAATGTCTCATTCTTTTCATTGTGTGAGGGTAACACCTTTCAAACATATTTACTACGAAATATGGGTACATCTTATAACTAGTATTCCTCAGAATATGGCAGAAATATCTACTGTTTTATGCTGTTTTATGAAAGACGTGGTGCCATATAAGTTATCTAAAGAAGAGGGCTTCGCTAATAAACACAGATTTATCACTACAGGTCTGCACCGAATGGCAGAAAAAAATCCTGAGCATTCATTTCATTCATGATGAGCAGCAATACAATATGGCAGGGTGTGCTATTGTTTGGGCCCACCCTGTTTTGGCTTGAGGGCCACATTGTGGATCGGAAGATACCGCGGAAATTCTTTTTTAAAGAGCCGGATAATCTTTTTAAAAGAATTGCGTTCATTACTTATGTTTGCATTTCAGAAAAGGTACAAATTGTACCATATGCAAAAATCAACAAATACAAGTTTTTAAAAAAGTAGAGGCAATTTATTACTTTATAGTGCTAGTTTCATAATCTCTATAGCTGCAAGCGCATTTACTTTTAGAATCGGTTTAATGGAACAAATGTACTTATCACACTTTTATGCAATTTTTTTCGAATCAGGGGGTGAGATGGCTTTGTAAAATTCTCAACACAGCCTGCAAGTTAATGTCAGCCAATTTGCATTTACTAGTATATTTACCCTTATTTAATTTCATATTTGAAGCAAATTTTTCTCAAAGATATATGTTGGCCCAATATGAAGAACATATTCTGTTTATTTGGATATCTGACTGTCTTGGCTGGATGTATGTGACCCGTTCTAAGGTTTTCAAAAAGGATTCGAAATCACCTGTTACTACCCTGTGCAATCTGGCGAGCGAGAGAGTTATATTAAAGTCACACTATAAAGTAACATGAGGATTACTGACAATTGTCCTCGTAATTTTTAAACCTCGGTCTTGAGGAAGACACTTGAGCTGACACCCTCCTCTCCTAACTACCGCACCCCTTTCCCTACATGGCAGGTCTTCTCTAACATTAGGCTTGAACTCATGAGACGCCTTTCTCGAGCTTATGATTATAACCATTAGACCACACAGCAGCTCCTTGTGTGATCCAGAAAAAACAAGCATTACTTCAAAATATCGTAAAACAACAACAACAACAACAAAAAATTAACACAAGTCAATAAAATTCGAAATCTAACACAAATTTTAAAAAGATTGACAGAATATTTACGTATTTCAAATAAAAATTATACTTTTTGATTGAATTTCTCTTTTATTTCTCGGTACGTGTGTTCTTATAGTTCTTTTAAAGTAAATTCTTTCACAGGTGATTCAGAGAAGAGGAAATTACAACAGATCCGACAGTTACTTTTTCAAGGGCTGGGAACATTATAAAAAAGGATTTGGAGACATTGATAAAGATTTTTGGCTTGGTGAGGTCATTTGCAATTCCTTTTCATTCTGGCGTGTTGGAAATAAGACATAAAATAAGTTAACATATTTCGTTATAAGTGTATTACATTTTTTGAAAAAATATGTATTGTGTGGGTTGTTCGGAAAGTAATTTCGTTTTTTTTTTCTTGACATAAGATTTGATTGTATGTTTTCACACCCAACATCACACTTAAGCCGCATAATTATTATACAGTTTGAGTGCTGATAAAGCAAAACTTGCTTGTTCAAAAGTCCAATTGATTCAATGCAGTTATTTTTGGATGGTGCCCTTTCAAATATGGAGATTGAAGAGCAGAATTTTTGGCATATTTTACTTTTTTTGCTATCGAAAGGTTAAAAGTGCTGTTCAAGTAAGAAAAAAACAAAACAGCCAATGTGTATGGAGATGTATTCGCGGTATGCCAAAACTGGTTTGCTAAATTTCGATCCGGCAATTGTAATGTTAAAGATGCAACATGATTTGAATGTCCAGTGGAAGCTCTCTGATACACAATAAAGGCATTAGACATTCAAAACTGGCGAATAACAAATCGTGAGATCACTGAGAGGTTAAATCTATCGAATTCAACTGTTTATGGTCACTTGAAAGGCCTAGGTTGGACTTCAAACCTCGACATACGGGTTCCTCGAACAGAAATTTTTGTCGTCGTGTTGATGCCTGTGATTTGCTTCTCTAAGTCAAGAAAACTATCCATTTTTGATGCGCATCATTACTGGGGCCAAGAGATGGGCTGTCTATACAGTGTCAAACGCAAGAGATCATGAACCGGCTCAAAATCTTTCGAAAGCGAATATTCATCAAAAAATGTGATGCTATCTGTTTGGAAAAATTCAAAAGAATCTTTTTTTTTAAAAAAAAACAACAACAAAAAAGGCCAGAATTGATCAGCAGAAAAGGTTTAGTGTTCCACCAAGATAATTCGACACCTTATACAAGCTTGGTAACTCGCTAAAAGCTTTTACAGCTTGAATGGGATATACTGTCACACCCTCCCTGTTTTCCAGACATGGCACCTTCTGATTATTATTTGCTATGGTCTTTTCAAAATTGTTTAGTCTGTAAAACCTTTACTTAATGGGTGGAATCATGCTTCTGCCAGAAAGATGGCAAAATGTATTAGATCAGAATGTACAATATATGATTTAATAAAACATTTCTTCACAACATGAAAATTGCCTTTCATTTTCAAAAAAAAAAGCGAAATTATTTTTCGAAAAACCCAATATTTCGAATCACGAATTTAATAGCAGTCTATCTTGTATGATGGAAATAATTAAAGAAGACTTTTGTTAGTTTATTGGATATTGAATGGTGTATTAAAAAGATTAAACATGGTTAGCTTAGTGTCGTATTTTTGATTAGAATTAGTTTTCTTTTTTTGAATCAGTGTTATATTTATTATTTTAGAAGGACTCTAGTTAATTTAATTGCTCTCTGATTACTAATTATTAATTAGTGTATAATATATTAATAATGTAGGGTGTTTATATTAATAATGTAATTGTATAATATATTAGTATGACAATATAACCAATAATATCCAAAATTATATACTTTTTTTTAAAACAACACAAAAATAAAAATAAAAATTCTTCAAAGCTGCCATTTATCACCCTTTATGTTCAAATCCTCGATTAACTGATGGAAAAATTCCTTCAGTGCTTATTTTAATCATTTAAATTTATACTTTCATATTTTTTTAAAATTAATTAATGAGACTGGTAAAAACCATTTTTATGAGTCAAGCATATAAGAATTTCATTTGAATTATTTTTAGTTATACTTTAAGCAAATAATACAAAAAAAAAAAAAAATTTAAGTCAATTCCTACTTAAGTTAACAAAAGAAAATTTTATATATATATTTATTTACTCTTTATTAAATAATTACAATTAATATACATTTGTATACACATATGAAAAAATCACGATATTAAGTGACAAAACACCTTTTAAGTTAACCTTAAAAAATTTTTAATAAATTAATAATAATTTTTAATAATTACATTTTTTAATAAAAGTTTAATATAACAGATGAGAATTGATCTTAAAACAGTGTAAAAGGAATGTTAGCATCTAACTATGATATAGTTCAGGTTAAATTAATCTTCATCACAAATTTAACAAAAGTTGTTTTGTCCAATGGTGCTGCCATCTATAGAAATAATATCGACTGAAATATATCTCAAAAACTATAATTAATTAATTAAATTTAATTTATGAATAAGTATTTGAAAAACTGTATTATAACAACACAAGTGCCATCCACTACAAGTTTAAAAAAGTGTATTTGAACATCAGTGGAGGAATGAAAAGTATTTTATTAACGATTGAAAATTTGAACAGGAAATACAAATAAATGTTTAAAGGGAGTGGATGAACTAATAGTAGGAATTTAAAAAGGTTTTCAGAAAATGTAAAATTTTGAAGACCACAATTCATTCAAAAATGAAAAAATTCCTTGAAATTGTATAAATCTTAATTGTGCCGATAAGTTAGTGAATAGCTCTATCTTTAAGTATAATACTTTTACACTGTTGTTGTTGTTACTAATGCCACCTGATCGGCAAAGGCGAGATCAAGGCCCACGAAATTCATCATGGTAAAGGGCTAAGTGACGCGTGTCGTTAGCCGTAGCTTTGAGCACCATGTAGGTGACAGTACGATTTGGCTCGGTTCCACCCCAATTTAGAGGGAGAACACTCTGGGGGTGGTCAGAGGCCTCATACCTCTCTTCCCCTTCCACGAACCACACGAGAGGACTTGCGGCTCGACGGCTATTTAAAGTACCCCCATGCCACAAAGGCACTATACATTTACAAACATCCATGTCTTCTCCGGGATTCGAACCCAGTCCCTACGGCACCGCAGTCAGCGTCGCTAACCACTGTACCGGTTGGGCGACACTTTTACACTAAAGAAGTCAAAACGAAAAAAAAAAACAATAAATATGATTTAATCTTCATTTTTATTTCATTTTGTTGTGTTTGTTGTCACATCGTTTCAAATAAATTGCTAGAGAATGAATTAAGAAACGATACAAAGAACACTGTTCTCTCTTGCAGGGAATGACAACATCTTTGCTCTAACCAATCAGCGCCTGTTATTGTGTCCCAAAGCAATATTATTATACCTAAATATAGGTATTCATTTGAGGTAAGTAAATTGGGCTTACCTTCTTTAAAAAATCCGGGATCTTTTTATCTTCTTTTTTCATTCGGGGGAGGCATATTAAATCACAATGAATCAAATGAAGAATCCTAATCTTGACATACACTCATCTATTTTTAATTTTAAACATATATATATATTAGTTACATAATGACTACGCGACAAAAACGAAGAAACACATAACGCGCGAACAGCAAACAGTTAACAGTTAACAGAGAGAAAAAAAACATGACATCATTTCACTTCATTTCATTCCGTGCGGGCTTGCGCAAAACGGAAATACAGATGGGAGTTTCGCATTTCGCAACACCTGTATTCGATTCGATTCGATTTGAAGGCCATGAACGGAGAAAAGCGATATGCCCTGTACGACACCTTTTGGATAGACGACGAAAATCACAAATACACTTTGCACATCCAAGATTACAGAGGAGACGCAGGTACGATGAATTCCATCACATTCTCTTTTTTTAATATCCTCATCGAAAAGGGCTCCAACCTTTATAATTCAGAGGGAATATCGTTAGGGATTGCGATTGCAGGACTGTAACAAATTGATTCAATAAGATTTTTTTTAAAAAATATTCTGTTTAATTTTACCAAATTTGCATGGGGTAAGATATTATTCATAAATAAATATAGAAAACATACTCTCAGAAAACAAATTTCTATCCTAAGAAACTGTCACATCAATGATAAGTTGCTTCGTAAAGGTTCGTTATGCTTTTGTGTTTCTCTGACAACCAAAATCATTGATAGGGAAGTTGATTGTATTTGCAATTTTCTCTTTAAATCTTATTAAGAGCTTCTACTTTTTACAAAATGCGCACTACATTACAGAAGCTGTTACACATGTTTAATATACACACATACTTCGTACTTTTAACAAGAAATACTTTTCGAGAAATTTGCGGAATAAAATATTTTGGGCCACATAAAAAACAAATGAGTACAACCACGATTTTATAATGAGTAGTTAATGATAGAAAAAAATCTGTACATACACTATTCTTATTGGAAATTCCTATAATTTCGCTTGCGTGTCATATACTAACTACTCTTAATTCAACATTATTCATGCTGAAAACAGCATTTATTGGCTCAATTCGGGATGGATATTGCCAGTGTAAAATGATTAAGACTGCACAGCACCCTTTTCCAAAGCCTTTTTTTGGAACCATAACAGTAAATATATATATATATATATATATATATGATTTATGTTTTATATTCAGATGGTATTCTTAAGTTAATTCTGAAAGAGTAAAAAGTCAGTCTGCCCATCCATTATCTTAAAATTTTACAAAATTAAGAAGTTTTGAAGTGTTTTTAAACTATTATAAAAGGCTCAATTTTTAAACTTCTTTAGTCATTTTAAGTGATTTATGTTTCTTACGTTATTGCAAACAAAAGTTAGTGTGGATTTAAAAATCTGTTTCCTTGTTGATTTTTAATAGTTATTTTTCTAGCTAAACCTGGAAAAAAACATGAAAAGGTTTAAAATATTAACTTAAGCATCTTTTAAACAAATAACTGGAGATCTCAGACCTAAATCTATGCTAACTGTTATAGAAAATACGTTTGGGAGTATCTACAAAAAATTTCAAGACTATTTTAAACAGAAAAAAAAAGCCGTAGGGATTAGAAACCACCTACATCCTTAAAATTAAAAATCCGAGAGAAACGTAATTGAAGTTTGTAAAGACATAAAACAAAAACTAATTATGCATGTAAAGCTCTAATTTTTTAATATAATATTTTCCATTTTATGTTCTATATCAAAACACTACTTCAATTAATTATGGCTGAAAACATTTTTTTTAATTCAAAATATATTGCTGTATAATATTGATAGTGTTTGTTACGACGACAAGTTAATCAGCCTAATCTCAACAAAATATTTTCACACAAAAGCTTCGAAACACAAAGTATTTATGTACAACTTAATAATGATACTAACTTAAGCTAACAATCTACAGATTTGTACATAAAATATAATTTATGTAGGTTTAAATTAGGGAAATTAGCTACAGTTTTAAAGTCGCCCAACAAGAACTCAAACACCACAATATAGTACTAATATATGTTTACTATAATGTGTAGTTTGTCACATCATGAAAATATTTAGTTTTATCTGCAATACTTGTAATCAGAATTCTTGTATACGAAATCTTATTACAGTATCAATGAAGGACTGGTTTTCGATGTATCGTTTTCAGCAGTATTGCATCTGTTCCAAATATTATTTCTCATAGAAACCTGAGAAAGTTTTGGCCGCGCATTTTCACAACAGGAAAAAATTATTGGAAAAACACTTCTAAGTTATACAAACTATTTTTTAAAACAAAAGTTGGCCTTGAAATCCAGCTTAATTAAGTTATTATAATAACTCAAAAAACTCAAAACATAATCAATCAGAAATGATTTTAGTAGCGAAAATTGAAATTAGCAGCCATTTAACAATGAGAGTATCTTGTGCTGAAAAATATTTTTAAGTAATTCAATTCAAGAGGGGGAAAATGGTTGAACCCTTTATCTACGGCATTATGATTTAATGCAAATCTTTCATGCAATATTTTTTTTCAATATCTGCACTGAAAATTAAGGGATATACATAAATTAAATACTTAAGGTATTCGACTGGGTTCAGACACAATTTTCTAAGATATAACTTAAATAATTATTTAATTGTTATTTTTTAATTAAGTATGTTGCAAAACCATGAAAATGCAGCAAGAAGAATTTTTTGAAAGCTTATTTTTCAAAATATTGAGAAATTTGTACCAAAATATTGCAAAAAATTGCTCTTTTGCTAACAACTCTAGAAAAATATATATCACAAAAATAAATAAAATGTTTGCAGGGATACAACTGTTCAATGGTTAACCATGATGTCTATTAAAAAAACTCAAGTTTTACAATAAAATTATGAAATACAGGTGTTCGACATAAAAAAACACAGAATATTTCTGAAAAAAAAATTTTTCATATAAAATAACATTAAAAAATAACTTAGTTTTAAAATTATCCTTACATTTTAGCAGAAAGCATTCATCATATTACAAAGAACAAACTCAAAAAATTCCATAAGAATATTTCTTTTACTTTAAGAAATATTACTCTTACCGTTAACCATTATGTTCAAAAATAACATTCTTTAGAAAATGCAAAATAAAGTTTATATTTGCAATAAATTTTTTTAAAGATTTAGGAGGGTATTAAAACTCTCCAGATTTGTATGTTGTGCCTTCCTGAACCTCATATTTCAAACTTTTACATTTTTGAAAGGCCTTTCTTTTTTTACGAGACAGTTTTCTTATCTGGTTTAGAATGCCTCATAGAACCAACAATTCTCGTTTTGTCAAGGTACCAAAAATATCCTTTCATTTCAGAACATAATTTTATTCCTAATTTTTGAAGTAGAGGTAATACGCCGAACATGCAAACGAATAATCCTCCTATACTTGAAAATGCTTTCTTACAAAGTGTCTTTGTTTATGCATTTAAATCAGCAGTTGCACCACAGCACCTCTAGTTTTGTAATTTGCTTTTTACTACCGTAATATAGAATGACCTGGATATGGATGTTTTTCCTATTTCTGATAAAGCCTGATTTCACCTGAGTGGTTCTTTCAACTCAAAGAATAACAGGTTCTGGAAAGCGGAGAATTCACATAGTTTGCATCATACCCTCTTGCATGATCAGAAGGTGCAGTGTATGCACGTAGTTCATTATTGACCCCATCTTCTTTCATCAGACGTTAAATTCGGAGTGTTACATTTCCAACATTTTGAATTCATTTGTGGACACATTAACTGAGAAGGAGAAAATACCTATAGTTACTTCCATCAAGATGGTTCAACTGCCCATATATCCCTCTCCACCATGGATCGCATTTACAGTCTTCACTCCAGACAGAGCTGTTAGCAGAGGTTAATCTGGTCTTGGCCCTACCTGGCCCCTTAGGTCATCTGATCTGTCAGTGTGTAATTACTTCTTGTGGGAAACCTTCAAGTCTGTGTATCGCAAGACCCCTCATAGACTTCAAGAAATGCAGCAGAGCATTTCTGATGAGACTGCAGTAATTCCAGTGGTCCAACTTCTATCTGTCTTCCTCAACTTGCTGAACAAGGCCCAAAAGTGCCAAGAGATGAATAATGATCATTTTCAACATCTGCTATATGGAGGCTATCGAACTATCTAGTTTCCTTTGCCATGTTTCTTTGTAAACTGGAATGTTCTCCGGGCCATGTCTAAAGAAATAGCCTTATGCTGATGCTACTAACTGAGTTATAGAAGATTAGCGCACGAACATCTGATCCCAACGGACAATAACAAAGGCTGCTTGGCCTGATCTGAGGGTAGAATTATGTCAAAGCAAAATTGCTTAGGTTTCCATTTTATATTTTGATAATCACACACATCTATATAAATACTACTACATTATTATTATTGTTCATACCATACCATAAAAAGCACAGTTTTATTGCATCTGCACAAATGTACGTTAAAAATTATTTTACGAATCGATTCTTTATATGTGTTTTTTTTTCTCGTCTTAAAACTTTCTGAGAGACATTCTGATGATTATACCAGGATACGTCAAAAATAACATTCACTTTTCGTTCTACAGATTTATTACACAAGGGTAGGTGACGGTTAGATACTCATCTGTTGAGTTGATGCTTCTCTGGTCAAGTGTGCAGTCCGCTCAAGGAAACTTTGAGAGGTCGCCGATTTGCCTTAAACAGGGGCGTTCGGGATACGCTATAAAAGTGCCTTCACGACCAACAGAAAACTTTCTATCAGAAGACATACGGAGTCTCGTACCTAGCTAGAACAAGTGCATTGATTATGGTGGAGACTATATCAAAAAATAATGTACCTGTTGTTCACATGTCCCTGTTTAATAAAGTTGTAGAACGAAAAGTCTAAGTTTTAACTTACCCTTGTGTTAAGAGAGAAATCCTTCGTAAAACTGTTTATCTAAATTTTCATTATTCCAGAATCTTCGTATCCTTAATGATTTGTTTTCATTTCAGCGGCAAAAAAATTCCGGTTAAATAAAGGTTAGAAATAAAAATGATTTAAATAAGGAATTTCTATTTAAATTTTAGTGATTTTTTTTTATGTGTAACCTTCCAAAAAATATGCTACCAGTTTTCAAAAAAAGGTTTGATGAAGTTTTTATTTCTTACTAATTCGCAACAGATATTTACTCTTAAATGTATTTTTTTCTTAGGGGACTCCATGATACGAGTACATGACAACCAGAAATTTTCCACTAAAGACCAAGATAACGACAATAATAAGAACACACATTGTGCAGACTCTTTCAAGGGTGGTTGGTGGTATAATTATTGTTATACTGCCAATTTGAACGGTCTGAAATTGAGAGGGTTCCATAAGGGCAATCATACCGGAATAAGCTGGAATGATTTCAGAGGAAACGAAGAATCTTTGGATACAACTGAGATGAAGATACGGCAGCGCAATTTCAGTTGAAAAAGAATCTTGGAGAAGCATTTTTTTGAAAATGCTTAAAATGTAAAATGAAAGCAATTATGCATTTTCTCACACATTCCGTTTGATAAAAATATGATATACGAGAATCTTTTACCTTAGTTTCAGTGTATATTGTCACTAAATGGAAGTTTAAATTATACCTATGATCTAAGAAGTCACTGGGTATTTAAAAAACACACACGTTAAAATCCAATTTCTCATCACTATTAACATTAATTAAAAACTAATTGAGAGCAGAGTAGGATGTAAAATTGATTAACTGCCTTGTGTATTTTTAAGGTATCCGACTACGTTCGGAACCGTGATTTTGCAAAAGCGTGTTAATGGATACTATTTATGATATTAAGTGTCACTTAGATTAGAAAATGTATATAAAATTGTTTTAAGAATAGTATTACAATGAAAAATTATTTAAGTACAATATTTTGACAAAAAATGAACATAGAATGACCCATTTTCAAAATATTCTCCTTTTGTGAAAAATGCTTCTATTATAATACTATTTTGTCTGTATATAGATCAGACCTCTGTACAGAGGCTCAACTAGAATTTTTGAAATATATAACTTAGAAGTGGGTTTATCCATGTTTTACGACAACAAAGGGGAGCAATTTTAAGAAAAAAACGCCGATAATTATTTCAATGGGTTGTAAATCTGAAAATAATGTGAATGTTTCAAAAATAAAAATTGAGCCTCTGTACAGAGGTCTGATCTATATACAGGCAAAACATAATTATAACAGAAACATTTTTCACAAAAGGAGAACATTTTGAAAAAAAGGTTATTCTAAGTTAATTTTTTGCCGAAATATTGTATTTAAATAATTTTTTTTTTTTGACAAAATGTCCTGAAAACAATTTTATACATGTATTCTAATCTAAGTGACACTAAATATCATGAAAATTACCCATTTATGCGCTTTTTTAAAATCACGGTTCTGAACGTAGTCGGATACCTTAAGTTATGAGAATAATTATAAAAAATATAAGTATTCTTAATATGCATACACAGAGATTTGTTAAAATATTGTTACGCAGATCGGGATTCAAGGATTTTATGCTATTAGTCTCAAAGAGCAGGAGAGTTCTTCCGGAGCGAGTAAAATTTATTGTCGAAGAACAATCCTTAGAAATGCAAGATACAACCGAAAAATTTGTAAAATAAATCCCAGGTCTACACACCTTCAACAGCTCACAGACACAGTTACCAGTGTCTCGAAATTTAAAAAAAATGTAATTTATTCGCAAACAATCCCTCAATCAAAGCAGCTGTTCAGCTGCTCAAGACAATACTCACTTCACTTCAGAGAGTGGCTCCTATTTATAGTCCTCACGGATTTTTCTCGTTAGGTCACAAAATCACTATATTAATAGATTTCTCAGTAATTTACCGAAAGCATCCATATGATCACCAACTCACTAAAAATAATGCCAACTTGGCTCTGTTGTCGATATTTCGCCAAGTTTCCATTGAATCGGCATTATAATGTAAAGAATGGTGTTTCTTGCGAATATTACAATTCTAACATGAAAAAATACAACAGAACGTAATAACGTATATAACACATCCAGATATATAAATTATTTACACTATTTTAAGCATTCATTACACAAAATTCGTAACAATATTTATCTATAAATTTCTAAAATTAATCAACTCGTCCGGAGGGGGTGGCAAATAGCCGTCCACGAATCTTATGAGGCCTTCAAGGAGTACTTTTGTAGTCCGCCGAGGCAATCAGCGAACCAATTAGAATGTACACCAACCAGCCAAACACTCCTGTTTTTTTTTTTAAAAAAATATTTTGGGGTGCATTAGTCTCATTAAGCTTGTGAGGAATGAGATTCTCTTTCATTCCCGCCTAGAGATGTGGAAGGAAGGGAAAGAATACCAGCCATATCCAAGAACAATCTATTTATTGATCATACAATTAGCAATACAATTCAAGTAATTTCAAAGAGAAGAAATGCTCCCAATCTAATCAATATGTGGATTAGTAACGAGGCACGCCAAGTGTGTGAAGACTTTAAATACCGACCTACCTAATTCTAGATCAAATCTACTTTCCAGGTTATTCGATCACTAATTACACTGTAGTGACCAATCGTCACTTTAATTCTTACACTTCTCCAATATCTGAAATATACTATAAAATAGAATAATACCTGATCAGTAGCAATCTATCCTATATCTTCACTTTCTCTCTTTCTAGCTTGAAAACCTAGACTATATATAACCAACCTAATTTAAATAATCAAGAGTTTTTTTTCAGAGGGTTGGGTGTGAATAAACTCAAATTGATAGACCAAAGATTCCCGAAGAGTATTATATTAATGAAAGGACATGGATAGATCCGTCACCACACCCTCCGTGAAGAAAACGTGATTTATCTGAGGGTCTTAACGACCCGAGGGAGAGAGAAATTACGTTAATAAACTTTAGCATTTAATCAAGAATCGCCCCTACTAAATTTTACTCTACTTCTTGCCTAGAATTGAAATACACAAGACTACGCAAAACAGCAATTAGTGTAAATTCATATCAATGTAATTCAAACATCTCTTGTACATAAAATCCCTACAGTCCACCCCATTCGGGCAAGAACCAAGGAAAAACCTCGTAAGGAATAAACCCTATCCGTGCACACTACTTAATTACTAACAATTACTTAAATACTAATAAAAGATTCCTTCTTACACCAATTTTCACGACATCCTTCCAAAAATTCAGGGTCAGCGACCCTGAAATGAAAATAGGATCAATACCCGCGCCAAAAAATATCAATTGGCACTATATATATGTGGGAATCCAACCGAAATCTTCCAAAAAGATTGGATTCTTCAGATGGCGGGGTTTTTATGGCGTGGTGTCTAGGGGTTTTTAGGGTGTATTAGTTAATTTTGAAATAAAATAGACAACATAGTTCAAGAAAGAAACTAGTTGCAACTAAATAATTTATTAAGAATTATAGGGGAGTATTTACATGGGGAATATTTCAAAAGAATAGGAAAGTTAGATAAGTATATTTCGGAAGAATATGAAAGTTAGATCACATTACTTTAAGGGAGGCAATTGAGATTAAATAGAACTCATTAGGATGCTATTAAGACTTACCGCCTGGCGCGGACGAAACGATAGAACTAGTTATGGTACTATTAAGATTTACCGCCTGGCGCGGACGAAACGATAGGACTCGTTATGGTACTATTAAGATTTACCGCCTGGCGCGGATGAAAGTGCGCTGACGCGCGAAATACGACTTCTCTCGACGGGTGTTAGTGGGCCTCTGGCGAAAAAGGTTCATGTCGGCATTTTTAAAAGGGACGCTAGATGGCGTTGATGTGGAATACTGTTTTGATTAGAATTGCCGACCTCGGTAAAGGATATGATCTAACTTTTTACAAATGGGATATAATATATATATATATATATTGACAACATTCAAACTTATATGTCTAATACCAATCAGTTTAAATATATATACTTTCACATAAATAAAAAGCATCTGGTTTTTTCATTAAACTCCCCATCCATTCATGCTGCGCTGTTAGTGTTATAATTAGTTTTTCCTATTTACGCCGTGTCCCCAAACGAGATATTATATACCTATATACATCAATGCATAAATACATACATAAATATATATAATTTTTAAACATACAATATTATAAACAAACAATACAAGGAATTTTCGCACAATAGCTAAGTCTTATCTGGTAGCAAAACAAATGTAAGTAAACAAATGTTTTTAACTTTTTGGATTAAAATTTCGTATGCAAAAGTTCATTTTTTAATAACTAGAAAAATGCACTTAACTCAGTGACAACTTTTGCACAGTTAATTATTTTGAGAAAATGAGACTTTCTCTTTGCAAAAATAACCTGACTGCTTAGAAAAAAAAGAAACAATACAACCTGGCCATCCTTCTTTAGATTCTTTCCGATGAGTCTCCACAAAGCACCTCTAAGCTTATCGATTTCTGACTTGAGCGGTTCTCCAATTGATCCAGGCTGCATCGATTCCTCTGCTCGTTATGGACTCCTTCTTGTGCTGCTCTCTTGTTGCGTCGCTTGTAGGGTTGAAGTCCGCTTTTCCTATTCCTTGCTGTTTCCACTCCTCCAGCTCTTATTACGTATGGGCTTGGTCTTCGAGATGTCGCTGGCCTCTCGTTGCCGCGCATCTGGTTGCGCAAGGGATATGGACGTCCTGGATTGCTCTTGTATTCTCCTGGTTGCGCAAGGGGTATGGACTTGACCTCCCAGGCTGGACTTGTCTGGAACGGACTGATCTTTCCTCGGCCACCTCAACTCCTCGGATTGAACAGGGACTGGGCTTTCTGGACAGGACATGTCTTCCGTTGGCCTCTTCTCTCCTGGTCCTCTTCTTTGTTGATGACCCTGTAGGAATTGAGGTGGGGACTCTCCTCTTGCTCTCCTCTTTGTGGTTCCCTGGGGACTTCTTTTGATGTTATGATCGTCCATCAATAAAGACGGACGGTGTCTCTTCTATCAGTTGCTTATCCTGACTTCCTCCTTTTTTTGTCTATGCTACCATTTATTTGTTGAAGATTCAGTGGAATCTTTACTCCTCCTACACTTACCTCACCATTGCTCCACATTATTGCTCTCCTCAATGGCTAAACCTATACTGTCTTCAGCTTAGATCTGCACTGCTGTTATATATCTGTTACTATTCTCAACTTCTATCTACTGCTGCCCTAGATCTATTACCATCAAGTCCTTCAATCTGTGCTGCCCCAGATTCATTACTATCCACAATCCTTCAGTCTCCTCAACATCTTCATCCCTTTCTCTTGGGTGATAAATCAGTACCTGATCTGCATTCGCTGCTGTCTGTTTACCCATTTTCCAAATAACGACGTTGTTATTTCCAAATACGTTATTGCAATCCCTAGTTCCAAAGGTAAAATTCAGATGAGCACACAAGAGCTCTTATGAAAATTTATTAGCACCATACCACGTGATTCATCTTGCTTCCACCAAGATTCATTTAACTCTAACTTCCTTGTTAAACTCAGTTTTGAAGCTGGAGTAATTAAAGTCAGTGGTTCCCAAACCTACTGCGTCCATGGACCCCGTTTTATATCAAAAGTTTGGCCATGAACCCCCAAGTGAAATACGTTTAACGCGAAAACGCTTGAAACGAAATGTTGGTTAACACGAAAGAATACAACGGTCCCGAAAAACTAACATATTTTTCTCTTAACACGAAGCAAAAATCGCTTAACGCGAAAAGGTTTTCCTTCTGGGAATGAGCAAAATGTGGAAAACATCAGGAAGATATTGAAACTGAGCTGACACTTAATGAAATGTTTCAGAAAGTTTTTTTATTATTGGGCTCTCTCTAGCCTACTATATCATTGGAAGAATCCGCTACAGAAGATGAGGATAATGTTTACCGCTCCAATTACTACAGACAAAGACATTTTGGGGTTTCTTCAAAGCTCAAAAAATGTCATTGATACAAATTCTTACGGTGAAAATGAAATGAAAAATACAGCTCCTGGTCTCACGTCATCCAAAATGAGGAACATCATGAAATGCATGCACAATTATTTAGACGCACATTCCAATGGTATAATGAATTACAGTGAATTACAGAATGGATGACATCGAACCATTTGTTCACAATTTAATGATACAAAAGACAATACAATGAAATATATTGGATTATTTTCCGACACTTACATGTATATGTAAATAAGATGTACTCTAATAAGCAATTTTGTTCAATATGATAAATTCAAACACGGTACTGCGCATAACAGAACATCGCAATCTAGACAGTAGAATCTAATTTCTCTTCCAATCTTCTTATTGTCTCTCTTTGAGCAGCAAATAATGCATTGTCGTATTGGATTAATTTTCTTTTTTCGTGAAATATAGTCAACAAATTGTCTTTCAGACAAGCGTGAAGTGTAGAGCTCCGCAGAAGGATGTCCTCTTTTGCAGAAAATTCCACCGAGTAGTACTTTTTACACTGGTGTGCAAAACTTAAGCAACAATGTAAAAATTTAGCAGATAGCCATGATATTGCAGAAAAGGAGGTCTGGAGATCAGTAGAGGGAACACGTAAGTCAGTAGAAACGTCATGCGTATGCAAATATCAGGAACAAAACGTCAGAAGCGATGTGAGCGTACGCAAAACGCGTGATGTCGGCGCGCGCTGCTCAACAGTAGAATGAAATGAAGGACGGAGACGCAATTCACCATATTCTCTGCAAGTGCCAGTGAGTCAGTTCGTGAAATATGGCTAGAAGAAATCATCTGGATGACTTCACACGTGGAAGAATGATTGGAAAGCTGGAGGAGGGGCGTACTGTCACCAGTGTAGCTGCAGAGTTCGGAATCAACAAAAGTGTCGTTTCGCGCGCTTGGAAAGCGTTCCAAACCACAGGTACAGTTGTTAGAAAGGTTGGTGTGGCCGCCCGAGGACGACAACTGCAGGGGATGACCGATATATCATCCTGCAGGCGAAAAAAGTTCGACAGCAGTCAGCAAGCGCCATTGCTCAGAAACTCTGTACAGCAACAGGTCGACAAGTGTAGCGGTTTACTGTGGCCAGACGCCTTCACAAAGGGGGCCTGTTTACCCGCCGTCCTGAACGCTGCCTCCCGTTGAAAGATGGCCAGCGAAGCCACCGTTTACAGTGGAACAGAGAGCACAAAAACTGGACAACTGATCAATGGAGTCGTGTTCTCTTTACGGATGAGAGTCGGTTCAATACCAGAAGCGATTCTCAACGCGTTTTGATTTGGAGAGAGATCGGGACCCGGTTTTATCCCAGTAACATCAAGGAAAGACCTCGTTACGGTGGTCCTGGAGTTAATGTCTGGGTTGGCATTATGCTGAACGGCGGAACTGAGCTTCCCATTTTCGACAGAGGGTCTGTAACCGTTGATCGCTATTGTGAGGAGGTACTTCTTCCCCATCTGCATCTTTTCCGAGGTGCCATTGGCCCAGACTTCATCTTTATGGATGACAATGCACTTCCACATCGCATTCTTGCTGTTGAGGAGCTGCTGGAAAGTGGATATCACTCGAATGGATTGGCCAGCGTGCTCCCCAGATTTAAATCCCATCGAACATGTGTGGGATGCTTTGGGGAGACGTATTGCCACACGCTCACATCATCCGGAGTACAACCAACAACTCAAACAGATGTTGATTGAGGAATAGGCACTTCTACCTCAAGAAATGTTGCACCAGCTGGTTCTGAGTATGCGGAGACGGTGCAAAGCAACCATTGTAGTAAGGGGAGGACATATACCATATTAAGGAACATCTGCTTGTTGTTCTTCCTGTTGGATAGACAATCATGAGTCACGATACTGTGCGTTCAATAAAGCTTGTTTTTGTTTGATTCCATACCGTATGCGTTGTATTCCTTTTTTAGCGCCGATGCTTTCGTCATCCTTTACGTACATAATACTCTCCCTCATTTCAGAATTTCCTGTCTCTCAGATGATTTTTCGTGAAGTTATGGCAATAAACCCACCTGTTGCTTAAGTTTTACACACCAGTGTAATTATTCGAAACCATTAAAAGCACATGTCAAATAATTCGGGGCAGACAGATTGGATAGTGTTAAATTTTCATAGTGCTCGAGTTACTCTCAGGATGAGCCTGGATGGTACGTTTCGTCTGCCCGAGCTCAGCTCGGGAAAGCCGGGAAGGGGTTAAATCTTTCCAGCAATGACATTCAATAATTTACAAAATAGCTTAATTTTATAAAGATGTTTGTCAAATAAGAGGTCAATTACAAATTTATCAAATTCCATCCACTCAAAACTTGATAAATTTATAGAGTAGTTCAGAGTGCCACTGAGAATTGTATCGAGTGCCACATGTAGCACATGTGCCATAGGTTGCTGACCCCTAGTCTGTAATATTACAACTTAATGTATAGAAAAGCGGAGAGTTCCATAAGAATTTAATTTTTAATCCGATTAATAAAGAAAAATCGGTATTCTGCTGAACTCACTTTATGAGGAACCATAAGCAAAAACTCTTCGTTTTTAAGCCTAACTTTCAAGTTTTTTTTAAGTCTTTTCTTTCACTTCTCTAGTTGTTTTCAAGTCTTCTTATTTATAATGTAAAAGACAATGAGAAGATCCGTCAATGGAGTTGAAGTTCACTTAAAAAGTTACCGTAAAATCCGGCGTATAACGCGCGCTTTTAACACAACAAATAAGATCAAAATTTACGCATGCGCATTAGACGCTGGGTATGAAAATGAGAGATTTAAAAATAAAATTCGGATGAGCAAAATAAAACTTAAACTTCTACAAAGATCGGAATACTGTTTATTTAAAAGAAATCTCATATATATATATATATATATATATATATATATATATATATATATACCTTATGTTTTTCTAGAAATATACTATGTTTTCAAAATCTTGGGGTAATGCCTCGAATAAATGGTTCTAAAACATAATAGCATTGCAGGCGACCATTATGCGACTTGTGTCAAAACTTAAAAAAAAAAATTTTAAGTCAATTCCTACTAAGATCAACAAAGAAAACTTTTTATTAAGGGAGTCCGGCACCTCTATTGGAGCCCATGTTAAATTGCGTAAGTTTATGTACCTTTTCCACAGAAACTACTTATTTCTTATGAATAAAATTTTTACAGTAGATTATGCGTAGTATCAAAAAAAACTTAAACGGACGGTTTTGTCTTTCTGTTAAAAATTAAATTAATTATGAATTTTTTTTTTAAAATTGCCCTATGCTTTCCCTTAAAATTTAGTTTAAAAAAAAATCATATCTAAAACAAATCGCTAGATATATCTAATTCCCTTCGTTAAAATGTATAAACATGTTAAAGGTCTTCTCACCAAAAATTTAAAGATTATATAATAAGTAGTTTTTGATAAAAACGTACACAAATTTTGAAAAATATTACATTTTGAGAAAACAGGCTTTAAAGTAAAAATTTGTAATTTTTTTGAGCATTTACTTTTATTAGTACTCTCCAGAAGTATATGAAACATTCTTTTTACTCTCTGCTCCTACAAAAGACTCTTCTAATTTTCTTTTTTTTTTTTTTTTTTTAA
>BMAV01011033.1:72163-85813 GCA_019973955.1 Trichonephila inaurata madagascariensis
TAAGACGTTTTCCCTGGGCTACACGAATCCTACGTGTATCTAGTTTTTTGAAGCATGTCACACGGTTCTATATGACAATGTTTTAAGATCATTAATGTTGCTACATGACTCATATTGAACTGTGCAATAGCCCTACTTACCCCTAATTTTAGAGTGTTTAATTCCACAAATGTAGATCTTGGAATTTCTGACTATATGGTGTTATTATTTGGGTTCTGGTTCTTTCCATGTAAGCATTTTTTTAATAGTATAGGATCTCTCTTTCTCTCTCTCTCGCCTTGATCTCTAAAAATTTATTCCATCGAATTCATTATGACCATAGTGTGCCTTTCGTTACATTCAGTCTTTTCTGTCTTTTGAAACCTACGCTAGGCATTTAAAATTGCAGGACACAGTCCATGTTGAGGGCTCCCGTTTGAAGACAGAAGAGGAAAATAAACCTCCCAAACAGCAGTTTTCATGTTGTGCAGATCATTGATATTATTTCTAATGGTCATACAACAATATCTTTGAATTTTTTTGATATTAAAACGTCGGTGAGTCGGTTACGACCTCTTAGACTTTTTCCATCACTTAACTTTTTTCCCTCTGTTTCGCTTTTAAGATCCAAAGACGTGTCCCCATACACTTTTGGATAAGCCCAATGTATTCTAATTTTTCCCCTTGAACATCATATGGATTCATGCTCATCAGAAACTTATACAAGGGGAAAACACAGGTTTTCCTAGCAGAGCTCATTTGATGCATGTCAAGCAGTAGCTTCATTTAAAAAAAATTATAAAATTCCTTCTAATTATCGTATTTCTTCATATCATATATCGTTTTAAACAGAAATATTTGAACTTTTAAAAAATATTAAAAAAATGAAAGTCGATAATTTTTTGAAAATTCAAGTGCCGGACCTCTTAAATAATTACAATTAATATAAATGTGTATATATACATATGAGACACAGAATCACAACATTAAGTAGTAATTAACTTTTATTAATTATCATTAAAGTATCGTATTGCCATCCCAAAATATATAAATGTATATAAAAATGTCATCCGTGTATATAAAATTTCAGTTCAACTGAATGCTTTAAAACGTGAGAGAAAAAAACCTTTTCTAGTTTTGACACAAGTCGCCAAACGTGGCTGTATTTTTATTTTTTAAATAATTAGTTTTAATCAATTAATTTTTATTAATTATAATTAAATTATTGTATTGTCATCCAAAATAATCATGTATATTAAATTTCAGCTCAATTGAGAGCTTTAAAATGTATTTTAATAATGACTGAAAATTCCACCAAGATAAATAAATAAACAGGTGAACATATAAACAAATATATAGAGAGTGTGAGTTAATAGTGAGTTAATAGTAGGAATTGAAAAAAGGGGGTGCGCGTTATACGGCGAATATACCTTAAAATTAAAAAATGCAGCTTGAAAGTATAGGTGAGCTTACTACGCCAGATTTTATGGTACTTTTTTTATTTTAGAGACTACCCAAAAGTATAAAGAGGAATCAAATATGTACCACAGAAATCCAAGAGAGTTTTTAGTAAGGATTTTTCCACTCAGAAGTAAGAAAATTTTGTGCTTCCTAAATAAATAATAAGATTTAAAAATAAATTTTCAGAAAATGCATGAATTTATTACATTTGATAAAATATTTAAAAGAGAAGTGATGCTTAAAAATATAACTTTCTTAATCTTCTCGCCCCCCCCCCCTAAATGAATCAAAACTATTTTGAATAATGCATTTTTTTATATTAACTAATTTATCCAAAAAGAGGGAGATCAACAAATTATTTATTGATTGTATTCTTATAAATAACCTGACAAATAGTCTAGGTTAAATTCAATTTAATATATTTCAATGAATATTAACCAATAACGGCATTAGCATAAAAAACACATTCTTATTTTTGAATTTACATACAGAATGATGTATTTTTCAAAATAAAATGAACTGCCATATAATTTTCCATCTCCAAATCTCTAACTGTATTATTGAGATATTTGAATCTCCAAAATATATTATTGAAATAATTTTTGAAATCTCCAAGTTTTATGTTTGAAAAAAGATACCGACATAAAATTTTGTGATATTTCTTTGCCTATTTATGTGAAATATTTAAAATGAAAGATTTACCGAATAAAAAGACATTAGATAGCTTTAATTTGCACACAACAATGCATATTTTTCAAATGCATTTTTCAAATGTTATGCTGCGAGTAACAGGTAGTAAGCTGGCTTATTACTTTTATTCTTGTTTTCATGTTTTATGTTGAGAGTGTACATTGATTTAATAGCAAAAATTGTGATCTAGTGTTTTAAATGTTACACTTTGTTTTACATACTGTGAAAATTTACACTAACATAAACTAAAATTATTGATTTGTAACGTATAATATATATCAAGAAAAATAATTTTTGATTTCGAAAAGTACTTTCTCTAATTTCAGTTGTCTTATGTTAATCTTTTTGGAATCGTTTTTGAATCAAATATTGGTCTTGAACAGAGAATGAAAGTTAATTTGAACAGACTACGTCGAAACTATCTTTTCCTGTAGTCCAATATTAGCATGTTGGAGGTTTATAAAATCCGCCTTATCGCATTTTCACTTCCTTTTTCTGATAGTCTTACTTCCGATTTGGTTATACGTTGAAAATGTTTCCCTTCGCTCTCCATTCATTTTGTATCGTAATGCATTCATTATCATACAACAAAATTCTGTTGACATTTCCTAAGTTTCACAATTAACTACTCGAGAGAAGTATCTTAAATAGACTTGAATTCAACACTGAAGACGCGGATTTCACATCACCATGTAAGAAATTTTATTTCCAATTACAAATTTTTACATTTAATCGTTATTTTTTTAATTTCTGATATTACACGAGGCATTCAAAATTAAACTGAATTTTTTTTTCTGTGGTGAAAGAGGTGCTTCTTAGAGAAACTCATGGTTTTCATTCTCATATAATAAGATAATGTAAAAATGCATTAAAAAAAATTCAATATACAACGTTTTTAAGTTGTTGTTTTTTTTTCAATTTTATTTAAACAAATTATAATATTTTTTAAAGAAGGGCTTTTAATAATTTTCAAATATTAAAGTTTTAATCTATTAATAAAAAGAATGTTCTGAAACAATATCAATCTCTCGTGATAAATTGAAATTGATATCATCGTGATAAATTGAAAGATGCGCCATCCAAGAAACGATCACTAAATTGTCACCAATGAAAAAAGGACTCTAACATGTAT
This sequence comes from Trichonephila inaurata madagascariensis, assembly GCA_019973955.1. Taxonomy (NCBI): domain Eukaryota; kingdom Metazoa; phylum Arthropoda; class Arachnida; order Araneae; family Nephilidae; genus Trichonephila; species Trichonephila inaurata. The sequence goes on from BMAV01011033.1 coordinate 75,426, forward strand.
TTCGATTTGTATATTATTTATTTACTTGAAATCAGTATTTTGTAATATTTTTAATTAGAAGTTTACTGTTTTTTTAAAGGAAAAAGATGTGTTAAAAAAAGTATGTATTTGTAGCAGAAGCAGGATTATTGAGGAACCTTTAAATGACTTCGCCATACTTTGTAAGTCAGCGAGGGATGTTCAAAATCTTGAAGTCCGCGATGTCATGCTGGTACATAAAGGGGAACCGTGGCGATTGAAAGTTGAAGAAAGCTGGTTTTAAGAATGCAGGAGTTACACCACTAGAATTGTGAATTTATTATTCGTTTTACAGAATTTGTGCAAAAACAACGAAACCATTGGGTAAAGTTCAATGGGGAGGTTCCCAATGCACTCAACAATGGAGAATTATATCAGCATCTCTATTTTGTGCTCCATGAAGACTGGCTTACGGGATGTGGCAAACACCCTTGGGACATACGGTGTCGTGCTCAATTATGTGGATCAATTATGACCACTCATAGTTCAATACAGTGCCCATAAAACATACGTTGCTAAACTTCTTTTTGATTATTTGTTGTCCCATTTTGCGAAGCCACTGGTTATTGCATAAGGAACAGGTGTGGAAATAAAAATTAGCTTGCAATTATTCGTACAAATGAGAAAACCAGATAGAGAAAATTTCATATGAATTTTACAGTTTTAAAAGGATATCTCCAACAGGTGATTACATTGGAAAGTTTTACCTACCTATCAATAGTTTTTCTACAGTACAACGCTTGTTAAAATAAGTGGGGAATGCTTCTTGCACACTTCTTTAGTAAGAGTAACGACTATTAGTTCCATGAAAATGTGTTTACCAAAAAAGTGATTCATTATGATTAACTTTCATAAACAGAGAGACAAATAATTCTGCTTATCTCGCTCGTAATAATATAGAATCATTGAATATGAATAACAATATATAGATTAAGAATTCTTTTGAATAAAGACCTCAGAAATGTGGACAATTATTACGAAATTTCTACTCTTTTAGAAGAAAAAGTTTTCAGAGCATTTTGCAAATGAAAATGGAATTTTCAAATTAAATTTTTTTTCATAAATTTTGTATTATGTTTTGCAATTCTGGGTTGATTTTCTAAAAAAGATGAAAAAAGGAATAATGAATATTTCTATTTCCTGGTATATTATTTATTGCATAATGACGATAAAGGTCATCATTCTTTGCGTGTGTGCAAAGTTTTTCTATTTTCTTGAAAACAAGAATCCCTAACACAATGCGCTACTGAAAAGAAATGAAAGTATTTCTTTTATATTTTATAGGAATATTTTCTGTTGAAATTCAAATCTAAAAAAAAGAACATGCAAAGCAGATATTTTCACAAAGTAGTAAAATAAATCTATTTAATGATCCTTAAGAATATATTTATTATATCTTCAATTTTAAATCTAAAAAAAGAATTTGCTAATTATATCATTAAATATGTATCAGTTCAATAATTTCTACGATAATAATGAATTAAGATTATTTAAGGTATCCGACTACGTTCGGAAGGGTGATTTTGCAAAAGCGTATAAATGGATAATATTTACGATATTTAATGCCACTTAGATTAGAAAATGTATATAAAATTGTTTTAAGAATAATATTACAATAAAAAATTATTTAAGTACAATATTTTGACAAAAAATGAACATAGAACGACCCATTTTCAAAATATTCTCCTTTTGTGAAAAATGCTTCTATTATAATAATATTTTGCCTGTATATAGCTCAGACCTCTGTACAGAGGCTCAACTAGAATTTTTAAAATATATAACTTAGAAGGAGGTTTATCCATGTTTTACGACAACAGAGGGGAGAAATTTTAAGAAAAAAACGCCGATAACTATTTCAATGGGTTGTAACTCTGAAAATAATATGAATTTTTCAAAAATCATAGTTGAGCCTCTGTACAGAAGTCTGAGCTTTATACAGGCAAAATATTATTATAATAGAAGCATTTTTTAGAAAAAGAGATTTTGAAAAAAAGGTTATTCTAAGTTAATTTTTTGCCGAAATATTGTAATAAATTAAGGTTTTTGTCAAAATGTCCTTAAAACAATTTTATACATGTATTCTAATCTAAGTGACACTAAATATCATGAAAATTATCCATTTATGCGCTGCTTTTTTAAAATCACGGTTCCGAACTTAGTCGGATACCTTAATTATTTAAATAAATTCACGTTTACTATCATTTATTTTTAAAAAAAAGTGTTGATTATTAAATTTTTTTTCAAAAGTTTTGTAAATTATGGTTTTTGAAGGATTCTTTCTTGCATTTCGATACATCTCCTGGTTCTACAAATTTCCCGAGTATCTGGAAACTCCACTTCCCCATGTGACCTCAGTGATACACCCATCACTTTCTTGAACGTCGCTGTAGAAATGATCAACAAAGCAAAATTGAACTTCCCTATGTGTAAGTACAAATAAAGTTCATGCTCCCATTAGATTACAATGTATATTTCTCCCATATCTTTCGACTCACCTTTGGGAAATAAATGAACAAAGGGGAAAATACTGTAAAATTAAGTGATACCTATTTGTCGTTTTTGTGTGTGAAAAGATTGTAGGATTCTGAATTTATGAAAAAAGGATAAGAAAGGGTATGAAAATTATAAAAGTGTCTTAATAAAAAGATATGCTTATGTGATTTAAAAAACAGTTTTGATTTTTCATTAAATATATGTTACCGTTAAAGTGTATAATTCAGTCATTTCATAGAATAACTCGCTACGTCATGAAATAACTAGACAAGTCAGTTAAAGTACATAATAGATGAAAAATTCCATACTTTACCAAATTATTCTATGAAATAACTAAGGATAGACCGTTAAAGTGAAGAATAAACAATTTCAAAGATATTTTAAAAATTGATTGACCGTAAATAGATAAAATACCTCAAAAAATACATTTTATCTCTTTTGGGGATTAATAATTAATAAATAATAAGAGAAAGCAGATGATATAACTTATTATTGCTCATGTGGCTAACATTAGTTAAACAGAAAGGGGGAAAAGAAAATGTTGCAAAAATAGATTATACTTAAATATTATCAACAAAAATACATGCTGTGAAAAAAAAACCCGTTGCTTCATAAAAAAAATTATGTAAACATTTTAAAACAAAAATGTAAGAGAATATTAATTTAAATGTTATGAGATACCTTTGTTTTACTTTTCATTATTTATTAGAGCAAGGATTGTTGTGATGATACTTTGGATATTGGACTGTTTATTATTTTTGAAACAAGCCCACTTTTTACCATAACACATTTTTTTTGCACGAGCACTTTTTAAATCCTTGTCCAGTACTGCAACTTTGAACGGTTGCAACAGATCGAAGCGTTGTGTCATTATTTGTAACTTATTCAATGGAGATTAATTCTCGCTGACACATAGTGAACTGATATATAGAGCACAATTGATTTATTCGACCATATCTAGTACCTAATTTTAAAAATCCTTTCTAAAGCAGCTAGAACCGGTTCAAAGTATTACCGGTATTTAATAATTTTATGATCAAGTAATCGTTGTTCTATAGAATACCTAGTAAAACCGTAGAAATTAATAATTTTATATACTTTGACTGATTTTTCTAGTTATTTCATGAAATACCAAGTTATTCAATGAAATAACGGATTTAACACTTTAACGGTAACATATATATACACTGAAGTGCCAATGAATCAGGGATAACAAGGGCTATGCAAAATGTGTAGCGCTGCGCATCATTTATGCTCATATTAGAGCGCTGTGGTAACTGCATTTATAACGCGTAAGGTGGTTGTTCTGAATTAGTTGTTGGAAATCTTGGTAAGGATAAACTGCCTGATTTAGACGGCTTCAATCGCAAACAAATCGTAGGTGCTTGTCGCATGAGTCATTCAATTTCCGAAATCGTCAGACAGCTAGAATTTTCAAGGCCGACAGTGTCAAGAGTATACCAAGAATACATGGGCGTTGGGAAAATAACTAGCAATCGGCAAACTGAAAAGGACAATTAGACTTGTGCGTCAGGCATATTGCGCATAGCCAACGAAGCCAAACATTAGCTCAAATTACCACCCAGCTCAATGACAGTGCCAGTCGTACAGTCAGTAAAAGGAATGTGCAACGCTCGCTTCACCGTATGGGTTTCGGAAGCCGTCAACCTACGAGAGTACCATTGCTCAATGTTCGCCATTGGGCTGCACGGCTTGCCTGGTCAAGAGAGCACAGAGACTGGAATGTAGAGGATTGGAAATGAGTAACATGGAGTGATGTCTAGATTCCGAATACTTAACGCTGACTAGAGGCTGAGCATATGGCGTCAGACTCATGAAGCCATGGATCCTGCATGCCAGATTGGAACTGTACAAGGGCATAGTGGCTCAATCATGGTTTGGGGTGTTTTTTTCGTGGCACTGTTTGAAATCTTTGGTGCGCGTACCAAACTCCCTCAGTGCAATTCGGTACGTAGAGTTGCTGGGTGATAACCTCCATCCGTTTATACTGTTCTGTTATTCGCACGGTAATTGAGTTTTCAAGTAAGACAACTGTACCTCTCACCCGGTTGGTTACTGGCTGGTTGGATGAGTATTCCTCTGACTTTTCTGTCATAAATTGGTCACCTAGAAGCCCAGACTTAAATCCTATTGAGCATGTTTGGGATGTTTTGAAACAGGGCGTAAAAGGCCACCACACAGCTGAATCATGAAGATCACATTCCTGAATTATGAACAACATTAGCCAATATTTGGCAAGTCATTCCCGTGAAAAGTTTCTTGAAACTTGTGGAATCTATGCCTCGTTGTTTGGCAGCCGTTCTCAAGGACAGAAGAGGCTACACTCGTTATTGGGTAGGTATCCCTAATTCAGTGGCACTTCAGTGTATATTGCATGTGCTATTTGTGGAAAACAAAGTACTTTGTAATAAGTTTTGGTTATTATCAAATCTGTTTCCTGTAATTCTTGTGTTGTGGTTATTTTGGGTGAATTCTATTGATAAAAAGAGAGGCCGCGGTAGGCCAGTGGTCAAGGTAATGGACTCGTGGCCGGCGTGTCAAGAGTTGGAACCTAGTAGCGCTGAAGACTCGCTGTGTAGGGAAGCGATGCACGTTAAATCTGTCGAGAGCTCAAACGTCCTAACATTGGTGTGGTAGTTAAGATAGGGGGTGCCAGCTAAGGTGTCGTCCTTGTCACTTGACAATGGTTCAATATGGCGATATCCATTGCAAAAAGACCTCGAGTAGCTGAACAGTGCGACGTAAATATTCACTCACTTGATAGAAATAGAATCTGTTATATTAAATTTTCATACATGAAGCGGATTAAACCTCTCAGACAACGTTACATCCAAAAGTATAAGCATACTTAATAGAAGTTTAAATGTACGTGTTTTATAGTCTTGATAATAATATTTATATGCGTAGAGTGGTTTACTTAACCAATCTATTAATTAACATAAGTATCATTTATAGTTAAGTGTGTGATACTCAAGACTTCTCAAAACACTTGCCTAATTCAAAATCGCTGTGAGACTATTAATATGATCCAGAAAATTTAATGAACTTTCGCTAACCTCCTGTGATCACTCGTGGTATTCTTGGGTAACCATCTCTACTTTTCAGATCGGTTTCAGTAGAAATGTCAATTTGCATATGTCCTTCCCTAAGCGGGGTTTCTAATTACAAACAACATAAAAAAGAATCTCCAGCGGTTGGCTGAAGGGAAAACATACATGAGAACCCGTTATAACACTTTTTATTTCTTTCGTCGTAAATTTACAATCCATGTCTTCAAATCTGTAATATATATTATGATAAAAAAAAAAGTAAGGAAGTGAAGATATGTGTTAATTTTTCAAAATCCTTTAAGGTCCTGCCATAACTTCGGAAAAAGAATCTAAGCCGTTGGACTGCGAGGACTTGCTTCGTAGTGGTCACAACGCCAGTGGTGTGTACACTATCTGGCCGAAGAGCAGAGTGACCAATGGCAGACCAATAGATGTCTTCTGTGACATGGATACGGGCGAGGGAGGATGGACAGTAAGGAACAGTGTCTTTTAAGTCCTTTTTTCAAGCATTGCCCCTTTTTAATGTGTGCGAAGGCAAAACATTTCAAACACATTTAAAATCAGATTTGGGTTAAATCTTAAAATGCATTTATTGCACTGGGAATAATAGAAGTTACCGTTTTATGAAAAGCGGGGTGTCATATAAGTTATCTAAAGGAAGAGGATTTCATTCTAAAATATATATATATAAGCAGCAATATGACATGAGATGGTATATAATAGAATTATTGGCTCATATTTCCTTGATAGAAAGCTCAAACTGCTACAGTGACATATTTTGATGTAAAAATACTTTCTGAAACCTGAAATTTAAACATGACAACTAAACAATGTTCAAATGTTGTTCCAGAAGGATCGGAAACCCTCACAGAGGGTTCAATGGCAGGACAACGCGCGCGCGAAAGATGTTCTTATAACATCTAATCTCAATTATATATACAGGGTGGCCATAATTAAACTGCAAGTGTTCAAGGGGTGCTAAAGAGAAAACTACTGGGAATATTCCAGTGAAATTTGGTATCTACACGTTTCAGAACATGCACAAGTCAAATATACAAGAAAGAAATCGCCATTTTCACCCAATAGATGGCAATGTATCGAATTTCAACGCCCACCAGTGGTATGTACAACTTCCAAAACCAATAGACAGAGCATAATGATATTTTAGGAGGCATATAAACAATATAAAACATCCCTTACAGTTTATCAAAATTCCTTACAGTTCGCTTCAGTACAGTATCATGTAATCAAAAATTATATAGCGTAAATTAAGATAACAAATTAAACAATCCATAAAGATGTTTCGGAAAACAATTAAATCATTATTTATTCAATAAAATTATCACATGATGTGCTCAATATGCCAACCACCAAAAGCAACCACATGCTGAAAACGTAAAACCGCATCGTCCCCCCCCCCCCGTCGCATTTAAAATCTCTGTTGTAACACACCTCACGTGTCTGGTTATACTAGATTTCTCTCTCAATTCAGCAACAGAAGCATGTCATTCTCTATAAACCATATCTTTCAGATGTCCCCACAGATAAAAATCGCAAGGATTATAAGGTCCAGTGAACTTGGGGACCAAGCGTTTTCGAAACCTCTGCTTATAACTCGGTCCGCACCAAAGGTATCATGTAGCAATTTTTAACAGGTTTAGCGACGTGAAGGGTTGCTCTGTCCTGCATAAATATCGTGGTTTCTAAACAATGTCTCTCGAGAAATGCTGGAATCAATTGTTCCCTCAACATCGCATCGTAGCTAGTCCCTGTGACACTACAGCGTTTGGGAAAATTTAGAGTTCGGGTCTCAAAGAAATATGGGTCCACAAGAAAATCACAAGTCATTCCACATAATTGTTGAATAATTGCTACCATTCTGATAGAATATCTTCATTAAGGTATCCGACTACGTTCGGAACCTTGATTTTAAAAAAGCGCATAAATGGATAATTTTCAGGATATTTAGTGTCACTTAGATTAGAATACATGTATAAAATTGTTTTAAGGACATTTTAACAAAAAAAAATTATTTAAATACAATATTTTGGCAAAAAATTAACTTAGAATAATCTTTTTTCAAAATGTTCTCCTTTTGTGAAAAATACTGGTATTACAATAATATTTTGCCTGTATATAGCTCAGACCTCTCTACAGAAGCTCAACTAGAATTTTTGAAATATATAACTTAGAAGTGGGTTTATTCATATTTTACGACAACAGAGGGGAGCCATTTTAAGAAAAAAACGCCAATAATTATTTCAATTGGTGGTAACTTTGAAAATAATGTGAATTTTTTAATAATTCTAGTTGAGCCTCTGTAGAAAGGTCTGAGCTATATACAGGCAAAATATTATTATAATAGAAGCATTTTTCACAAAAGGAGAACATTTAGAAAAAAGATTATTCTAAGTTAATTTTTTGCCAAAATATTGTATTTAAATAAAAACTTTTTGTCAAAATGTCCTCAAAACAATTTTATGCATGTATTCTAATCAGAGGGACACTAAATATCCTAAAAATTATCCATTTATGCGCTTTTTTAAAATCACGGTTCCGAACGTAGTCAGATACCTTAAACAATGCACGTTACTTCTTTTTCAGAGTCATTATTGACAATTACTCAATGTGGTCTTGTTTTTATATTGTTCGATGGGCTTAAAATTTGCATATATGCTGTCGATAAGCATTGAAACACAGCACAGCGCCATCTATCGAGTAAAAATAACGCTTGGGGGGTGCATATTGGATTTTTGCACGTTCTGAAACGTGTAGATACAAAATTTCATTGGAATATTCCCGGTAGTTTTCTCTCCAGCACCACTTTAACGCAATCAATTTAATTATGGCCACCCTGTATATAGTGCCGGTGCTTCCACCGAATATTGTTTGGGATTCTTGCTTTGTTTTAAATTACGTTCTCTGAAGAACTAAAGATTGTTATTGAATGGACACTGCCAATTAATGCTCTTCGTGATTATGTGACTATTTTTAAAAAAACCTCTACGGCAATGCTTGAATAACAACGGATGACATTTACAAGACGTTACTTCGTATTCCTAAATTGAACTTCAAAAACGTTTTAATGGTGTAAAAGCTTTAGAACTTATTGAAAAGTTTTAAACAATTTTTAAAAGAGAAATCATCAGATATTTTTGCAGCATAGTTTTAAATATAATACTAACAAAACGCTTCTTGGCATACAAGCCGATACTAAAACATAATAAAATTCCTCAAAATTTACTTTCCAAATGAGGTCCGTATTTCATTTTTGCATTTTATATTGTATTGCAGTGCTTTAATGTTTTAATACAACGAAAATATGAGTGTAAATTCACAACATTAACATTAACATTTTTATAATAAAATACTTTTAGGTTTCAAAAAGAGTTTTTTCCATTTTCTCCAATATTTTCCATTCGAAAATAAATACGAAGATACTAAATTATTCCTTTTCATTATTAAAACCAATGTAAATCTCTCTGTGAGAAGTTAATCAAAAATTCATTCCAGCTTCAGAGTAATCGAAAATGTATATAATTGTAGTAATTAACCTTACAGAGTTGATACAATAAAACTAGTGTTGTACAAATAATTTGTTTCCTTATAAAAATCTCCATTTGACATACCACGAAAGAAAATCCCATAGACCAGTGTTTCTCAAACTTTCAATACTGGCGCCCCCCTTTTCAATCACAATTTTTATCGCGCCCCCCTTATACATTAATAAATTACTGAATGCAATAATAATGCATTTTGATGCTAAAGCTACAATACACAATCTTAATTATAAACCGTACAAATTAATAACATAAGTATTAAATTTTGTATATGTTACTTTTATGCAAAAAAAAAAAAAAAAAAATTAAATAATAGGATAATTATTATGTTATTTTTCCTTTCTCTGATTTTTAAATTGGAACATATTGCAAAATGCGGTGGCTGCTTAGAAGACAAAATATAGATATCAGCTAAATATAGAAAAAGAACTCAGAGGGTCAATTTCTAAAAAACTGCAAGACAAGCCCATGGAAGTCGCTAATACTTATTAAACTTGTTCTTAATTCAGTATTAATATGATAAGTATTAAATTTTTTATATATGTTACTCTTAAGTAATATATATTTTAAGTAAATTATATATACTTTTAAGTAATAGGTTAATTATTTTATTTTTCTCTCTCTAATTTTTAAATTGAAACAGATTGAGAAATACAATTTAATTAAAGATTTATTTCCTTCAAGATCCATTTCTAAAACTACAAATGTCATTAATAAATAGCCTAATCTATTTTTTGCTCTTTATCATATCCATTTCATCTGGCATTCTCGCGAACGTACATGTGAGTCTAGGCAACCTAACAGACGTCTGCACAAAACATGTAAAAATGCTGTACTTCGTACAATTCTAGTCAGTCTTGGCCGAATCGATTAGCTACCGAATCTCTCTTGAATGTACATTTCATAATTCACGCGTTAATTATAATTCACGGTATTAAGTATTTACGGCAGTGGATTAAAACAAAATCATAGATATAGTTTTAAATCACATCGAGCATTCGACGATAATAAAGCATCAACAAGTACACAGACGAGGGCAAATTGATAGCAAGTTACGAATGGGTTAGGGATCCATTTCAAAATACTTCAGAAGGGCTCTCAACAGCCGAAAAAGAGATCTTCATAGATTTCACATCCAGTGACGAAATTAAAGGGCAATTTTGTAATAAATCGCTCTTTGAATTCTGGATAGAGGTGGATGCTGAATTTTCTGCACTGAAAACAAAAGCATTTCGTATACTATTAC
>BMAV01011033.1:86213-102526 GCA_019973955.1 Trichonephila inaurata madagascariensis
GAAAGCTATTTGCAAGCAAAACTGTCACATTTTGTTCACGTTTTTGTAATTTTAATATCCTTTGATGATCGACAAATATCCTGTTGAACTTTTTCTTGCTTGTGTCTTTTTGACAGGGTGAAGTGCATTTTGCGGTACCATTATGGCTTCATATTTTCTTGAAAAAGTTCTTAATGTAGCTATTGAAAATTTTCCTTTCGTTTCATGTTTATTGCTTTTCTCAAATTTACTTTCGCTATCATGATTAATATGCATTATTTCAGCAAGTGTTTCCCTTGTTTGTTCAGCTTTAATTTCCTTTCAGAGAGATCACAGATGCCTAATTCTTTTTTTAGATTCTGCTCATTTACATTTATAAACCATAATCAGTCGTACAACATCACAATTAAAACCACTAAGTTATTCATAGGGGAAAATGCAGCATGTTCAAGAAAATATTTTTGAAAAAATAGTGGTCTTGCCGGGAACTCGGTCTATTCTAATACCTTAAGATTCTAAAAAAACGTTTGCCACTCCCAAAAAAGGAGATATGTTATCAATTCATTTTAGCTCCCATTAAGACTGACATATTAGAGGATTCTCTGTCAAGGTCATTGGTAACAAATAAACAGTTTTCTCAGAATTAACGATTTTTGTATTATATGTTTCAGTATACTCGTAAAAATAAATCTTGGCCAATTAATTCTTCAAAGTGCTCAATATGCTTATCCATGTATCAAAAAACTCTTTCACATTGTGAAAAAATAAGCGCAACAGAATTATATAATTTACAACTTCCCTAAAAGAAAGGGATGCAGGTAACCATACCAGTAAGTTCGAATGCCAGCAAAAGTAATATTTTAAGTTAATAGAAACGTAACAAAAAAATCTCTCATCGTAGGATTACAGCAAAGCAAACAAAATATTTTTTTTATTTAGTTATTGGATCAAAGATAGCTAATGAATGTTCAAAGTAGAATCTTTTATTTTTGATGATCTTTTTTCACCAGATGATATATATAAATCATATCAATGTAAATCTGTATTTTTTTAATATATCAGAAAGTATTTTGTTTTTTTTTCATTCAAGTAAATTAATTTTTTTTAACTTTTTATTTTCGATGTGCTCGCGCCCCACAGTTTGAGAAACACTGCCATAGACAATTCTTATTTTTTTGGGCCTTCTAAAGAATCTCTATGGTCACGGTAGCTTAGTGGTTATGGAAACGAGCTCATGGCCGGTGTGTCATGAATTCGAGCTTAGTGCCACTGAAGACCTGCCATGTTAAATTTGTCGAGGCACAATGTCCTTCTATTGGTGTGATATAGTAGTTACAAAAGGAAGGTGCCAGCTCATGAGTCATCCTCATCAGTGGACCAAGGTCCAAAATAACGAAATTCGTCGTCAACAGACCATTTATGTCAGTAAAATTCAACGGGTGCCCCCTTGGTAATTCAGTGAATATCTAAACGGTATTCCAGTTCCCACCGAAAGTTCATGACATGTCTTACTCTTGTAGTGGTATGATATCGATATAAACCAGTAATAGCCTCTCCGCAAGAACGATCGTTTTGGCGTGATGGCTAAGATACTCGTTTATGGGACGGAAAGTGCTCAGATCGAATCCTTCCTTCATTGGTGACCCTGACCATGCAAAAGAACCGCAACAGTCATGGCACCATCTATCCATCGCAAATGTAACCAAACCATCAGACACATGATGACGCAACCTACAAAAGCCGTCACACATGAATGACGCAACCCACAAGCCGTCATGCATGAATGACGCAATCCACAAACCCGTCGCACTCAAAGTGACGCAACTGCTCACACGCTCGCCACGAATATGGTATCGTTCGATTGCCTATTCACCAAATCACTGGCATGAGGGGAGTGAGGCAGTGTGAAATAAATATAAACTAGTAATAGCCTTCATGCAGAGACGATCGTTTTGGCGTGGTGGTTAAGATACTCGTTTTCGAAACGGAATGTACGCAGATCGTATCCTTCCTTCACTCTTTATAAGCATACGACCTAAGCATTTTATGAAGAATTTTTACCAAACTTTTTTGTGGTATTTGAAGTTCACTCGAAGTTTCACAAATTGATTTTGGATTCCGTTGAAACGTTTGCCGAACGTATTACACAATTGCTTCATTCTTACTATAGGCTTGCCACTTCTAGGAAAACCTGAACACTGCTTATTTCTCTACACATTTCATACCATCACTTTATTGATTTTGCACCAAGAGATTTGCTTCCATGAACAACCTCGAAATTTATGCTGAACATTAATGGGCAATTTCGTTTCATGAAACCAATGAACACATTAGTCGTCTTTCCCTTGAATCGACATCATTTCGACAAAAATGATGTATTTCTTATAAATGTTTTCTCGAGTTACTCTTGAAGGAGATTAATGCCCTATACATACGTAGGCAGTTCAATAAGTAATAAGACTAATTTTACTGCCTCGAAACTACTCATCGGAATGTTAATTTCTGTGGCATAAGAAAAGTTTGTTGTCTGTATTAACAAAAGCTACCGATAGATGGCTTGTACAGACTCATGTTCTTGAGTATCACGTGCTTGAACTGAAGCGTGTTTGCGGGCGCCTCCGAGACGCGGCCAGTTGTCGAAATGGAAGCAAAAATCTGCATTGGAGACCTTTGATATGATACAATATGACTAAAGACTGAAACAAGAAGGCGACAATATCTTAAAACGCTTCATCACAGCAGAAAACGCTTGGTTGTATCACTGATCCAACCATAAAACAACAAAGCAGTGAACGAAAGCAAAAACCGTGAAATTGGTTGGTAAAGTTATGGCCATATTTTTTTTATTACGAAGGAATTGAGTAACTAAGCGCTGTCAAACCCGGTACTACCGTAAGCGGATCATGCTACACAAATGTCCTGCGAGCAATAATACAGCACTGTAACGATTATTATTATGACACCAGATGATGACGTCGGAGACGGAGAACGGATGGTGTTACTGCCTGAGATAGTAGGGGAGAAGGGTTTTCTAGAATCCATTTCCCCTACGTACCGAGATAGACCCCTCTAGAAAAGGACATGCACGAGATCCGTTTTGAGGGTCCCTTCTGAAAGCAAAGAGCAAAAAAAGTGCTCGGAATGTAAGAATGTGATTTAGATGTTCTGTGAATAAAATTGTATAGATTTATATCTCTAGCCTGACTGTGTCTTTTCGTATCCAATACATTACAGCACGTTAAAAAGAAACGTCCATTGCTCCTAAATGGCTTCCTATTGCACCATGACAATGCCCGACCACATAGTACTCGTTGTGTACTGGATGTTTCGCAGCAGAACAACGGAGAGATTTTACCACACCCTCCACACAGTCCCGATAAAACTCCATGCGATTTCTGTCTGTTTCCTTAACTTAAGAAACCATTACGAGGCAAACGTTTTTCAAGCAACAAAGCATGTGTAAAGGCTGCGTAGGTGATTTTGATAAAGCTTTCACCAAACGGACTTGTACATGCTTTTAAGAATTGGACAGAACGTTGGGATGAATGCATTACGTGCCACGACGCTATTTTGAAAAAGACCATGTAAATGAGGACGATTAAAGGTATTCTTTTTTTTTTTATAATTTTAGTCTTATTACTTATTGAACAGCCCTCGTATATAGAATAAACAAAACTATTAAAACTCCAATGATACAAAAGTTACATTATTATGTTAAATGGTTATTTTGTAATGAATTTTTTTACAGTTAGGGCATGACTTTTGGTTCGTTGTATATGTCTGATAGTTTTTGGAATTTAAGTATTAAATCGCACTTTGAAAATTCGTTTCTAATATCAAAATGAAAGTAAAAATGATTAGTCATCTATTTTACCAAATTCTGGTCACTAATTTCAAAACTGTTAAATTTTTTAGCTCACAAGTACAGCTTTCTCTGGTGTTCTTCAGTTGTGTAACTTCAGATAGTCTCCATTGACACACCAGCCCATCTTGAGCAATAAGGGCGCGTACACAGATATCAAATATGAATTACAATATAGTATGACGACATAAAGATTTGAATTCTCATGAAGAGGATTTCAACGCCTTTAAAGGCAATGAAATGAATCTTATGAGACCTGCAATCCATAGAGGAAACGTTTCAATGTTTTCAAAAATGGAGCTGAGATAGCCTTTTAATAGGAGATTAATTCTGTTTAAAACATACTTTAGAATATAATAAAACAAAAGAAACAATTTAACGTACCTGAATAAAATTCCAAATCTAACATAAATTTTGGAAAGATTGATAAAATATTGGGTTGCAAAGAAATAATTAAATTCAGTTTTTTAGTATGAAACTTTTCGGCACAAAAAACAATTGAATATAATTTGTCAAATATCTTCCATTCTGTTGAATTACATGTTACCATTTTTCTGGTAACTTCATGAACCTGCTCTCATTGATTCCCTGGTCCGTAACAGCTAAAAACTTGACCAATTTTATTCGAGGTCATCGTTATTGAAATTTTTACCATTTGAAAAGTTTTGTAAAATCCAAAATAAATTATAATCAGATGTTACAAGGGCGAGGCTTTTGGGAAGAGGCGAGATCACTTCACAACAAAGTTAAAATAATTGAGTGCGTCTTCCTAAATATAATAAAGATGCCTTAGATTTGGATCATAATTTTTTTTTCGATTAATGTTATAGTAGACTATCCTTTTTTCATTCCTGACCTTGCAGCATGAGATTATCATTTATATATCCGTTTACGAAATCTTCTATTTAGTATAGCTTTCAGTAAAATTAATGATTTCAAAGCGCACTTAGTTGAGTTTTTTGTTGGTAAGGAATAGAAACTCTATGAGCTTGGAATTATGAAGTAGCCAGACAATTGGCAACATGTAATCAAACAGACCGGAAGATAACGGATTGAAATTTGTTTATTGCACAGAAAGGTTTTACACTAAAAAAAAAACCCCGAAGTTATTTTCTTACTAATCCAGTATATACTTATTACAAATAATAATGTGACATAGCCATCTGTCTATAGCTATGACGTGGGGGTTCCGCGTAAGTTAGAGGTGTGGGATTATCGGAAGGAGATGAGACATTCTATAATTCTTAATACAACTTTTATGAAGAATTTAACTTAAATTACTTATATAACGAACAAACTTATATTAAGTGAGAATAAACCAAAGTACGGCCGTTTAACTAAGTCAGATCGCGCAATTAGATCACTTATCAAAATATAATTAAATATCTGCCTAATCTTGCTTCAATATTAAACTATCGTTCAGAATATAATCCTCCTACCTTGGTTGAAGACTCAACAAATACTGATACTTGCAGGTAGACTGATGTACTCGTGTGCAATTGTTCCTCCTTGTAATTATTAGCGAGGGTGGGCGTCTCCGTGATTCTTGAGTAGGCCGTCTAAACACAATTCCACCTGTTCCGAACTCAGCTTTCTCTAAGATTGCCATCTTTTCTCACTAAACTTTCTATCCTTTTAAAGGTTATCTTATTTGCATTGTTCCTTCGTTTTTCCTCTTGGAATTGGGTTGGAAAAGTTTTGCCATTAATCGTGGCCGTCAAAGAACGTAGGAGTTATGTTAGAAGAAGAACGCGAGAGATGTCACAATAATTACACGTTTTGATTATGCTTCACTCTTATTTCTCGGCGTCGGTAGCTGTGGCGTAACGAAGAATATTAGGGCCTCCCTGCAAACTCAGGTTTAGAGCCCCAAGCCCAAATACGTACTTAGCGTTAATCAAGCTTTGGACTCCTTAGAATCCCTGCCCCCCCCCCTCGCAATGCGGGGGTTGCGGGGGCGTACGTTACGCCACTTCTCTATAGCCCAGGGGTCAAGGCCACAGACTCGCGGCACATGTGTCATGAGTTTGAGCCTGGTATTGCATGAAACCCACTACGCGGAGGGGGCTAACGCACGTTTAATTCGTCGAAGCTCAAACGTTTTCCCATTGGTGTGGTGTGTAAGTTAGGAGAGGGGTTGTCAACTCAGGTGTCGTCCCCATCACTTAACTAAGGTTTAAAATTACAAGGTCCTTCTCCAAAAGACATCGTGCAGCTTTGTACTGAGACGCTAATATAAAAGTCATGTTTACTCACTCACATATTTCTCCTTATTTCTCGCAGGTGATTCAGAGGAGAGGAAATTACAACAGATCCATTGATTACTTCTTCAAGGACTGGAAAAGTTACAAAGAAGGATTTGGTGATATTGAGAAGGAGTTTTGGCTAGGTGAGGTCTTTTGTAACTCATTTTCACTCTGGAGTGTTAGATATTAGTCACAAAAATAAGAAAACACATTTCGTTATAAGTTTTTGTTATATTTTATGAAGAAATATATGATTTAAATAAAGAATTACTAGCAATCTTGTTTAGTATGACAGGAAAACACAGAGATGGCTTTGTTTGTTTGTATTTGTTGGATATCAAATGCTATATTTAAAAGGCACCATTGTAAAAATACGGTTAGTTTTACAATGATGTTTTATTGTTGTTTTTTTAAATTTGTTATTGCTTTAATTTTGAAATGAGCTAAATAAATTTAAACAATTTAGCATAATACAAAAATACATTAACAAATGTGTGAGATAATGTAACCAATATATCCATAATTACACACTTTTTTTAGAACAACAACAAAAAAAATCTTCTTTTTCAGAGCTTTTATTTATCACCCTGTTTGTTCAAGCTCTCATTTAACTAAATAAAAAATTCCTCACATGATTATTTTAATCATTAAAATTCATACTTACAGTGGGTGGTGTGGTTGGTTTGTCGCTGGCATTCTGCACCCAAGGTTGCGGGTTCGAACCCAGCCCAAGTCAGTGGATTTTCAGGATTCAGAAAATCGACAGCGGCCATGTCGCATAATTATATGGCATGTAAAAGATCCCTCGAGTGTCTGTTTGGCTCGGGAACTCTCGGCAAAACTAAATTCTAGTTCAGGTTCGCATTGTCAGAGCTCATGTGCCTCCCTCTAGGGAGGAAACAGGGCGTCAAAAATACCTGTGGTGATAGGTATTTGCCTCGACTGTGCAGCACTAAAAAAAGATACCAGCCTTCTCGGGGTATGTACTAGGTCTGCAATGGTAAGACACCAATCCGCAGCCCATTAAAAAAAATTTTAATTGATTTACATGTAGGGACAATTGAAACAATTTTTTAAAGATTTTCAAGAACAGAAAATAATTATTTGTATTGTTTTCATTATATTTTAAAAACGGTTTTCTCTCTGAATATGAAAATTGTGAATGACATCAAGTCATTCAAAAAAGACAAACGATTTCTTGAGATAGAAGAAATCTGAATTGTATAGATAAGTTAATGAATAACTCTAATTAAGTATAAGATTTTTATACTGAAGAAGTCTAAGTAATATTTTACTTTGTCTTTTCATCTTCATTTTTGTTGCTGGTTGCTGTGTTTCAAAAACTTTTTATTGTATAGTAAGAAACGACACACAAAGAATATTGTTTTCTTTTGCAGGGAATGACAACATCTTTGCTCTGACCAGTCAGCACCTGTATTCGATTCGTTTCGATCTGAAGGCCATGAACGGAGAAAAGCGATATGCCTTGTACGACACCTTTTGGATAGACGACGAAAATCACAAATACACTTTGCACATTCAAGACTACAGTGGAGACGCAGGTACGACAAAATCCGTCACATTTCATTCAATTCCTACTATTAGCTCGCACTGTCTATATATTTATTTATTTATATATTTGTATATTTATATTTATTTATCTTGGTGGAATTTTCAATCATTCATAAAATACATTTTAAAGCGCTGAATTGAGCTGAAATTTTATATACAGGATCATTTTGGATGACAATACAATAATTTTATTATAATTAATTAAAAATTAATTGATTAAAACTAATTATATTTAAAGAATTACAAATACAGCCACGTTGGCTACATAGCGACCAATTTGGCGACTTGTGTCAAAACTTGAAAAGGTTTTTTTTCTCACGTGTTAAAGCATTCAGTTGGACTGAAATTAAAAGGACAATACGATACTTTAATGATAATTAAAAAACCTAATTACCACTTAATGTTGTGATTCTGTCCTATGTATATACATATTTATATTAAGTGTAACTATTTAATAAAAGTAGCTAAAATAAAATTTTTCGTTGTTGATCTAAGTAAGAATTGTGACTTAAAAACTATTTTTTATAATACTTGTTTTTTATTTCATTTCTTCATTGAGAGAATCATGGGTTTATAGTAATATATATCATCTAGGAAAGCGATTTCATGATTTAATTCAATTCAACAAATTAATTCTATGATTTTTAAAAAATATTTTCGTTTAATTTTAATTATTTTGATCAGAAGAAGGTATATAACTTAAAAAATAATATAGAAAACATACTCTCAAGAAAGGAATCTAATTGCCCAAAAACTGTCACATCAATGATAAACTGCTTTGTAAAGATTTATTAGGCCATTGTGACAGCCATAATCGTTGAAAGGGAAGTTGGTTGTAGTTGCAGCCATTTTGGCTGCGGATCACATCCTTTTAAATTTATTAACATCTATATTCTACAAAATACCCAATCCATTATAGATGTTGTTACACATGTTTTAAATAGACATGCTACGTACTTTTAATTACACATGCTTTTTTGAAATTTTGTGACATTTTACGCCACACAAAAAACAAATAAAAGCCTGTAATTTTATTAAGTAGCCAATGATAGAAAACTGTTTATACACAATTTTCATTAGAAAATAATTAAAATTTCACTTGTATGTCATATAACTACCTTTCATTACACATTAATCGTATCGAAAACAGTTTTTATTGGCTCAATTTGGAATGGATATTTCCAGTGTAATATAATTAATTAAATAAAGTTTATTGTTTTTCAATAAATCTGGAAAAACACACACAGCGTTCGATAAATGGAAAATTTCTGCACATATTAGCAACGACAAGAATTGTTACCTTATAGTGCATCCAGATACACCTAAAAATAGACTGGAACAACTAAGTATATTAATGCTCCTGTGTGTTACTAAATGAATTATGAACGAACGATAAGAGCACAAAAGTCTGATCTCAAAAGTAAAAAATCAATTATTGCTTGGCCTGTGCCAAGCACAGAATTTTACCAAAGCAAAGTGTCCCTTACAGCTTACCTTTTTTGAGTAATCACACACCCACACATATATATACATATATTAGTACATTATTATTCATACCATAATAAGCACAGTTTTGTTGTCTCTGCACAAGTATCTGCAATAAATTATTTTACTATTTGGCTATTTAAATGTGTTATCGCCGCCCCACCCAGTATGGTGGTTATGACACTCGGCTTGTAATCGAGCGAGCTCGGGTTCGAATCCCCAGTAAGGCATGGATGTATCTTTAGAAGAAGAAATCGGATTTTCACCGTTTTGAAAGGGAAGTAGCGTACCTCTTCTGTTCTTTGCTGGGATCATCGTTTGTAATAAAATCTGTATTCTTCGATGATTGTGTTTTATGTTCCTGTTTATATATCTATACCTCACGTGTTTCGTATGTATCCCATTAATAAATGAACAACAACAATGTCTTACCGCTTACTCGTTTTAAAACTTTCAGTAAGATATTTTTTATAATTATGCGAGGTTAAGTCAAAAATTACTTCCACTTTTCATTCTACGTCTTTATTAAACAGATTGGTGATGGCCGCATACGCAAGCAAGTTGACGCGTTTGTGGTCACATGTGAGCGGAATTTAAACACAAGAGTTGCAATATCATAAACATATCAGCTCCGCTATAAGATTGTACCAAAGAGGAGCAACAAGAAATTCTCAGATTTTTGTGGTCAGAGGGTGTGAAAGATTTTGAAATTCACTGGTAAATTTTGTAAAATTTATAAAATGTGTTTTATCTTGTAAAAGCGTTTGTCGAATGTTTAAAATTAGCCAATCGAGAGTAACAAAAAATGGGGAGGCTGCTGTAAGAATATCAACCTCAATCACTAACGACAACATTCAGCAAACTCGGGAGATGGTTACATCAGATAGGAGAGTTACCATAGATAGGGTCACATCTTCCGTTAACATTAATAACGGTTCTACTAATCAAATTATCCACGAAGAACACAAACTCCACAAAGTGTGTGCACTATGGTTACCACGAATTTCTACCACAAAAATCAATAGAGTGGGCTTTGAGACCATGTAACACCCTCCCTGCAGCCTAGATCTCGCCCCTTAAGATTTCATCTACCTGGATCGGTGAAGAAAACTTTGAGAAGTCATCGATTTGTCTCAAACTTGGATGTTCTGGATGTGGTGCAAAAGTGACATCAAGACCAATTGAAAAACCTACTACCACGAAAGCATACGGAAGTTTGTGGCTCGCTGGAACAAGTGCGTTGATCTAGGTGAAGATTATATAGCGAAAAAGTATATATCTTATGTTCACCTATTATTGTTTAATAAAGTTATAAAAGGAAAGGTTTGTAAGTAATTTTTGACTTACCCTTGTATTAAGAAATCCTTCAGAAAATTGTTTATCCAAATTCTTATCACTTATATCTAGAATGTTCGTATTGCTAAAGATTTGTTTTCTTTCAGAGGAAAAAAAAGTCCTGTTAAAAATGGTTAGAAATAAAAATGATTGAAATTAGCAACATCTGTTTAAATGTTTGTGAATTTTTATTTGTTGCCCTTTGTGAAATCTACCATCAGTTTTCCAAAATGGCTGTGACGAAATTTATTTATTTCTGATTCGGAACTGAGATTGATCCTTAAATATTTTTTTCCTTAGGGGACTCCATGATATGGGAACATGATAACCAGAAGTTTTCCACCAAAGACCAAGATAATGACAATCATGGCAGTCATTGTGCCAATACTTTAAAGAGTGGTTGGTGGTATAAATCATGTTATACAGCCAATTTGAACGGTTTGAATTTGAGGGGGTCCCACAAGAACAACCATAGTGGAATAAGCTGGCATGCTTTCAGAGGAAACGAAGAATCTTTGAATACAACTGAAATGAAGATACGGTCGAGTAATTTTAGCCGAAAACGGATATTGGAGAAAAGTGTTTTGTGAATGCTTAAAATATGATATGAAAGCAATTGCATTTTCTGAAATACATTCCAATAAATAAAAATATGATAACCGAGCATCTTTCACGTACTTTCCAATGTAATATTACAATGTTGTTTGTAAAAAATGTAAACCATGAAGAAGTCATCAAAATTAAATGTGAACTATGCAGCAAATATCAATTATAGGATGTTACGTAAAATAGTAAAGTTTCAGAGCCACCGCGCATTCCTGACGTGCGCAGGGCCCTCTGAACTGATGCTGAAAATGTATAAATAGAGAGCTGTAGCGGAACGTTGAAAATAGTTAATAATTATTTGTTGGTGGCGAACATTTAGTGAGACCTAAGTATGTCTCCATGACGAAATAAGGAGAAATTCCAACAACTTATGGAATTTGAATGGGGGAGGATTATCGGCCTTCGAGACGGAGGATTTTCCTATCGCGCAATGGGAGATCGTGTGCAGCGGAGCAGGACCACAGTGATACGAGTTTGGAAGCAGCGGACCAACGAGCACCGAACAACTCGAAAAACTGGCAGTGGACGACGGAAGTTGACGTCAGCGCTCGACGATCGACACCTTCTCCGCATGGCGGTGAATAACCATACAGTTTCCTCTAGGCAGAGGACAGAACGTTGGTCTATTGCTACAGGTGTACTAATGTCGGATTCATCGATTCGTCGACGTCTTCTGCACCGCGGATTGCGTGCAAGTTTGCCTTTATACAGGATCCCCCTCCCGGCAAACCATCGATGGTTGTGTCTGCAATGAGCTCATGAGCATAGAGTCTGGCAAGCTGATTGACACCAAGTTGTCTTTTCAGATGAATCCCGCTTCAATTTGTGGGACCATGATGGCCGCATTCGTGTTAGACGCTATGCCGGTAAATTTTGCCTTCCAGAGTGCGTTATCAAACAACATAGTGGCCTAACACCCGGAGTTATGGTTTGGGGTGTGATTTAGTATCATGGGCGATCCAATTTGCTACAAATTGAGGGTAATCTCAATCATAACAGATACGTCCGTGAAGTGCTACAGCCCGAAGTCGTTTCCTTCCTTCAAGGAATCTCTGGATCTATCTTTCAGCAGTATTGTGACGTCTCTCGCGTCTTTCTGATTAACATAACTCCTATGTTCTTTGACGGCCACGATTAATGGCAAAACCTTTCCAACCCAATACCAAGAAGAGAAACGGATCGAATATGTAAATGAGATATACTATAAAAGGATAGCGCGGCAAACCTAGATATAACATAATGATAGCATAGATAGCATAGCATAGCAGGCTCAGAGGTTGTAGTGTGGAATCATTCTGATCAATAGCGTGATAAAGCTTAGTGCGAAATCTTGCTCATCAAGAATTAACAGTCCGATAGTTTTGGAAAGAATAGAAGCCTAGGATAAAGAAGTTAGAATCTTCATATATAAAGTTATAGATTATATTCTCTAGGTCAAGGGACCAGAACTAGAAAAGGTAATATTATATATAAGTAATTAGATAACAGGATTATTTAGGATAATTGAGATAGAGGATCTAATTGCGTGATCTGACTTAAATACGTGATTTAATTTGGGGCTTGACTCTCACTCTAATTAATAATTGTCAAAATTAGAATTTAAGTATTATAAGTTACTCTTAATAAAAGTTGTATTAAGAATTATGTCTCATCATTTTGATAATCCCACACCTCTAGCTTCCGCGGAACCGGCAAGACATGGTCATCACAGGATGGCTATGTCTCAGTATAATGCACGCCCACATGTTGCAAAGACTTTTTGAGACTTCTGTTCAGCCTAACACATGCAACTTTTTCCTTCTTATTCGCTGGATATGTCGCCTACTGAGCACGTGTGGGATTTGGTTGTTTGGCATCTCGCTCGTTATCCGCGTCCTGCAGCTTTAAAAGAGGAACTTTTGCTGCGCATACAAGCAATATGGGATTCTCTTCCACAAGCAGACATTCAAAACCTATTTGACTCCATGCCACGTTGTACAGCAACACTTATTGCAGCGCGTGGTGGCTACACCAAATACTGATTTCGGACACTTACTATTGTTTTTTTTTTCTTTGAAAATTTCGTCATTTATTTGTATTAATACAAGTCCTTTGTTCATTGAATTTCACTTAATTCTGTTGATCCCTTCATGGTGTTGCATTTTTTACAAACAGCATTTCATATTTATAGTTAACTTAATATAATCTTAAATAAGTGTGTGTTTTATTCAGATTCTTAGCCAAATCCTCAAGACTTTTAACTCGTTTGAAAAAGAAAAATTCATTAATCACAAAAAAAATATATTTCTGTACAATATTAGTATTCAATTAGCAGTATTTTAGCTGATAAAATCAAACATAATTATTTGAACAAATTTGCTTGACACTAATGAAAATAACATGAAGTATTACAAAATTATACTTTTTTTATTGTTAAGCGTAATTATTCGTTTATATGCAACAAAATAGATATGAAAAGAAAATATGGACAGCATCAACTCATATCATTGCTGTTTGGTCTTTAAATATATTAACCAGTAAATCTGAGAAGGATATTAGAATATTAATTAGCAGCAATCTTGTACTATTCTTAAATACCTTCGAATAAAAACTGAAATGCTTTCTCTACAAATTTTGACTAGTATTGTAGTAAGCAAATTGAATCGTGAAAATAAAGTAAGAGTATGACAATACTTTAAAACCAACACATTCCCTTGCTTACTTGAAATTTAATTCCTTTTTGCTAAGAATGTGACAAATTTTAGAAAGCTTCCGTGTTTCGTATCACTATCAAAATAAACAAAAGTTTAGTGAGAATTCCAATCGAAATCAAATTTTTTTGTCTAAATCTGCATCTATAAACTACACTAATTTTAACTTTTTAATCGGTCATTTATTTCTAGTAAATTTATATTAAAATATTTTTAGAACTGAAATTGATTTAAGAAAAGAAACTGATTTAGCTCATAAGATAAAAAGTTAATTTTATTTTTAACACCTTTCTTTTTCTTTTTTTGGTGGTATGTTCATCTATCACCGCTCTCATTGGGGGCTATTGAAAAATTAGGATATGTGATGCTTTTTATTCTTTTATATATATATATAGTATACATATTTATAAAATACATTTTGTGAATACTACAAACTGGAAGAAGAATCGTGTATTTTTCCTTTTATTACCTGCAGGTGACAATTTTTTTTTTACTGTTTTTCATGAAATTTTAAAAACACCGAAAATACATTCAGGGTAATTCGCTAACAGACC
Source organism: Trichonephila inaurata madagascariensis (assembly GCA_019973955.1). Taxonomy (NCBI): domain Eukaryota; kingdom Metazoa; phylum Arthropoda; class Arachnida; order Araneae; family Nephilidae; genus Trichonephila; species Trichonephila inaurata. The sequence continues at coordinate 100,543 of BMAV01011033.1, forward strand.
GATAAATTTGCAGTGTATGTAGGAAGTACAAAGACAACTCGGAATCGCATAAGAATGCAGAGTCGCTAATACCGTAGTTGCTATCTATGGTGCAAAGAAGAAGAAAGAGAACAGAAACAACAATACATTAATGGGACAGAAAACATTTTATTGACATGTTGTACTAAAAGAGGTGTTTGAAATTACGACCAGAAGTCGCCTGGCAATTTTGACAAGGGCACTGCGTGGAACTCCTTACGTTCTGTAAGATTCCTGTCATGTCACATATCCTATCGGCAGCTACAAATATTCGCGAGATGAGGTCTTCAACTGAAGGAACGGGCGTCTCGTATACACCAAACTCTATAACCCCTTAAGACCCGAATTATTTTTGTCTTCAAATATTAAGTTCTTCTGGTTATTAGTACTATATAGACCCCAATGACTTTGGGAAAAATAATAAAAAATTCCCGCTCCCCCTTCCCCTAGAATGTAGACGATACCCGCACGATCGTGCGGGTTGAGCGTTATCTGTGAAACAGGTCACCCATGAAATTTTACGAGTTATACATTTTTAGCTCTAAGTTGATGGAAGAAACAATCTTAATTCAACTAAAATTGTTACAAATAAGAAAATTATTGATGTATAATTAACTCCTTTATTAATTCATTACTTATTTACTACAAAAATCTTTTGTTTTGTTTTTTACAAGTATAAATAACCATTGCATTTTTCACAACATGTTTTCGAACTGCTTTCGTAGTTTTCAAATTTGAACTTGAGAGGCCTTGAAATGTCATCTACACATCAAAAACGGCTATACATGTCAAGCCTTTTATCCTGGAATGGTCAAGATAAAAGCCATGACATGTATAGCAGGTGAATTATAACGCTTCGATCTTTTTGCGAGTGGAATTACAACATAGTTATCTTCATCATCAGTTAAAATACTTTTGTTAGTAGTTGGAAAGGCTAATAACGCTTCAACTATCTCTACTTGAATTTTAAGCAATTCATTTTGATTTTTAGAGGAATTTTATTTGATATTGCATTTTATTTGCACATAAACCAAGAATTTGAAACAGCTAAATCAATGTAATGAATGTGTTCAAGAGACTTTTATGGTAGAGAATGATCCAAAATTGCCTTTTCGTTTCAAATATTCCCATGTGTTTCTTCATCACTCTCATCTGAACTTGATTCTCCTTCCAGTATACGCAATTCATATGCTTTGTTCGCAGCATTGTCATCATCCAAGAGATACCTAAGTTCTGATCTAAGCTTAAACTGATTTATTCATTAGTTGAAAAAAAAATTCTGTGAGAATTCTTCTCCTTTTAGACACCTGAAACGGTTTTTAGTTAAAAGTTAACACAGTATTTCATGAAAAATAGTAAAATGTATCAGAAAATTTTATTATTTAAAAAAATACTTATATTTAAACCACACCATACTAACTACCACAGGAAAACCCAGATTTTTTTTTCGGGGAGGGGGGAGAGATATGGATGCAAATATCTGTGAAGAGGATAAAAATGTCCCATACTCCTCAACAAATGTATTGAAAAGAAAATTAATTGCAAAAAGGAGAGAGAGAAAGAAAAAAAAGGGATTCATCCATGGTGACCCCCAAGAAAATTTGGTATTAATTATATAACTATATATATATATATATATATATATATATTTCATTTTCATGTGGGCTTTTATTAAAATTATTAAAATAGAATAAAAAATTCGCGCATGGTAAGTACTTACCTTTAGAGCTGCAGTGATTCAAGTAACGTCCAGTTCGTTTCGTGCAAGTAACGACATCCCGAGCCCATTAATAGAGTACAGTTAATATTTTTTTCTATTTTACAATTATTTAAACATTAATACAAAAATTTGTATCCAAGCAATTAGAAATATATTGATTATTATCTTTTTACAACAGATAAAAAGAAGACGTGTTTTTGTTGTATTTAAAAACCAAGTTAGATTTGCCAGCTGAAAGTAAAACAT
>BMAV01011034.1:0-134611 GCA_019973955.1 Trichonephila inaurata madagascariensis
GCTTGGGAGGATGAAAGGAGCTAAAACAAACAAAATTCCGCGTCACAGGCTTTTCCCAAGGGTATTTCAAAGCCGGTATTCCTTTTCACTCAAACGAAAACCACTCCCACATCCCAAACTCTGCCCCCCCCTAGTTTTTTTGAATTTTGTTCATTCCAAAAGGGAAATTTTTAGAAAAAAGCGTTTTTCATTTTTTATTTCGTGTTAAGAAAAAAAATGCATGAAAATGCGGGGTAATTTCCGGCCCGTTGTATTTAGAAATTAAAAACCGGTATTTTAACCATTTGAAAAGTTTAAAACCCGGGATTTTGAACCATTTGTACAGTTTTGCAATACCGGTTTTCCCGGGTTTTTCCTTTTTTTCGGTTTTTCCCTTTAAAATTTTTTAAAGTTCCATTATATGTTCAGATTTTTTGAATATTTTTTAAATTTTAAATATATAAAAATTATTGTGCGCGAAATTATTAGACTTGTTAAAGAACAGCATGACAATTGTCCAGTAGTAAAACAGAAAATTTTTCACGTTTAAAATATCTTGCAAAAAGTAAAAAAAAAGGGCTAGTTATCTGGTTGTACCAAAAATCTAAAAACCTCACCCAAAATAAAAAAATTTGTTAGAATATTATATAGAAGTATTCAAAAAAAACCTCATGGTTTCATTCTCTTTTAGAGTTATCCAGGGAAAAAATCAAGATTTTTTTGCGATATTTATTTCGCCTAAATACGCAGTTAAGCTGTTTTAAAAACCCCTAAAATATTTTACCCCACAAAATAGACTTAATAAGATTTTTTTTTTTTCATTACTACAGTTTTCTAAAACTTTCAATTTTTACGACCCAATATTCAATCATAATTTTCATCGCAAACCCCCTTTTTAAATAACTTGTTTTGAATTCAGTAATTATCCCTTTTACGCAAAGCTACAATACGATTAAATTTTTAACCAGTTAACGTGATTAACAGTATAAGTCATGAAGAAGTTTTTGAATTTTTTTCGGATCCCTCATGCTAAAAAATAGTGACCCTTGGTGTTTTTAAAATTTTAATTTTTAGAAAAAAAAAATATTCTCGAATTTCAAGATGTTTAGAATATTTTCAGGCCAGTCTGGAGTTAAATAAATAAAAAGTACAAAAAATTTAAGACGAGTCTTTTATCCCCGCGCAATACACTGACTGAAGTTCGCATAACGAATTTATTTATGTGCGACGATAATGTTTTTAGATGTTCGCCTAAAACAGGGCAAGAGCAAAAGTCGGAAAGTTGATTGAAATGGGGTTCCTTCAGCCATGGGAGAAAAACGCGATGCCGACCAGGAGCTGAGCCCATTGATATCTGTTGACCTGAAGTTACCTAGCTATCGAGAGGTGTAAATGCCAATTGCTTGAGGGTGAACCTTTGTTTTAATTAGAGCCCAATGCCGTGCTAACTAAAGAACAGTTTTTTTTTATTATTGAGGTGGGAAAATGAAGAATGGTTTGTGGTAAGAAGACTATGATCAACCCTAGCATCTGAATTTCTTTAGTGTCAAGACAAGTAGAAAATCTTAGTATTGAGGAGGAAGTAAATCAGGTGTTTTTAGGTTCAGTCCAAAATTTTCTGATGGTCACTAAAATTCATAGATATCAATAAAAACTTAAGGTCGGAAGGACCGTCGGTCTCGGAACCTGCGACCGGCTAAATTATTTATAGCCCCGTACACAGCCCCCAAGTATAAATAAGTATTAGTAACAAAATTGGCAATTTTATAAATAACCATTTTATCCAATATTTTAACAGCAACACCCTTGTTTCAGTATGCTCGTTCGCTTGATTTTTGTGATACACACAATTGCGCACTCTCAAACTGGAGCGCCACAGTCTGGTTAAGTGCCGCAGGGGTATATAAAAGCTCGCTCACTCAAAGCGTTATTTGCCTTGGACGTATATATACGTCTTTCCGCGAAGTACGATCTTTTCTGTGCACTACTATCTATAAATTTATTCCGAAGGCTTTGGAATGCAATAAAGGGACCTTGAATGTGTTTGTAAAGGATTTACTTATCTTAGAGGATTTGCTTTTTTCCTTTTTACCCCTCCCAACAATATATCTCCCGCATGTGGGGAAAAAACGGTGGCTGGCATTGAGAACGCAGCTTTTATAGGCAGTTAAGGGAATAATTATAAACCGTACAAATTATCGAGATAAGTCTTATAATTTTTGTATATAATTTTATATATGACAATCCCATGGGGTCAATGGTAATTATCACAAACTTGTTCTTATAGTTTAGTTAAATTAATTATGAAATACATTGTGTGGTACTGATACGTTTTTATAAGTTTATTATATCAGTGTAAATGTGTATTTTATTTTGTCAGAATGTATTTTGTTTGTTTACTTTCAGTTAATCAATAATTTTTTTAAATAATCTTTTGTGTACGACTTTTCAATATGCTCACACCCCCTAATAGAGATCGCGATCCACAGTCTGAGAAACGCTGCATTACTAGACAGGATTCAGGGGTTATAACTAATAGTAATCATCAAGTCGTTACTAGAAAAGAGAAATTCCACCAGCCATTATTCTCTTTCTATGCTTTTAATGATTCTCTGTATACACATATTTACGTTTTCAATCCTGCCTATTGATTCTAAATTTCCTAACATAAGCTCCTAACGAGCGAACAAACATTAGCTACATGTTGTTACAGCAGAGCCAAAGCACAACTGAAACTAACAACAAAATGTTCTTTTTACTAACAATTTCTTTTCACCTCGTGGGAAAGGTAGTTGTGCAGTCGATATCACAAGCTTGTGACTGATAATGCTCAAGTCCAACAGTAGGCTCGAGCTTTGATGCAAATAAAAATTCGGTCAATGCTATAATAGGGGTTAATTTATGTTAAAAAACTTTTATCTCAAACACTCCAAAATAGAAATTAATGCAGGAGATATATACTAGCTAAGGAAATCATCACTTGACTACGGTTCAAAATTACATTGCTCCAAAACTAGTAATATATTCATGCAGCTTCTAAAGAAACACTAACCCCTCGCGTACCATGTAACCCAGTGCTTCTCAAACTTTCTATACTTGCAGCCCAACTTTCAATCATAATTTTCATCGCCCTCTCCCCCTTTCCATACGATAACAGTGTATTGAATTCAATAATTATACACTTTGAAGTAAAGCTACAATACGACTTTAAAGTATCCGACTACGTTCAGAACCATGATTTTAAAAGCGCACAAATGTATCTGATATTTAATGTCACTTAGATTAGAATACATGTATAAAATTGTTTAAGGACATTATATGACAAAAAATTATTTAAATACAATATTTTGGCAAAATTTACTTAGAATAACCTTTTCCAAATGTTCTCCTTTGTAAAAATGCTCTATTGTATTAATATTTTGCGCTAGACCTCTGTACAGAGGCTCAACTATAATTTTGAAAACTTCAAATTATTTTCACAGTTACAATCATTTGAAATAATTATCGGCGTATTTTCTTAAATTTCACCCTTCTGTTTTCGTAAAACATGGATAAACTGACTTCCGAGTTAAGCAGTTTCAAAAATTTAGTTGAGCCTTTGTACAGAGTAGTCCTGAGCTGAATACAGGCAAAATATTAATACTGAAGCTATTTTTTTACAAAAGGAGAACATTTGGAACAAAGGTTATTCTAAGTTAATTTTTGCCAAAATATTGTATTTAAAAATTTTTTGTCATAATGTCCTTAAAACAATTTTATACATGTATTCTAATCTATGACACTAAATATCATAATTATTATCCATTTACACGCTTTTGTAAAATCACGGTTCCGAACGTAGTCGGATACCTTAAGTATAAGTATGAAATTTTATGACATACCCATAGGGTCACTGGTAATTATTAAACCTGTTCTTAACTTAGTATTATTAAATTAATTATGAAACACAGTGTGCAGTACTGATACATTTATAAGTGTATTATATCAGTGTAAATATATATTTTATTCTTTATTATGTCAGAATGTGTATTTTGTTTTGCCTCCTTCTTGTAAATTAATAACTATTTTTAAATAATCTTTTTATTTCGCCTTTTGATATACTCGCGCCCCCCTTGTAGGATTATCACGCCCCACAGTTTGAAAACCACTGATGTATAGGGCACATGCTATGTACAGGGCAAAATCCCATTGTAACCTCTTGTGGATACATGGATTATTTAGGTGTACACAACCAATGTAATTCGCACAGGAAAAATTATAAGGTAAATTTTCTTTTACTGGGATTGTATAAAATTATAAAAGTTAAGTTACAAAATGTCTGGGTTACAAAAATTTGAAAAAATATGAAAATTAAAATTGCAAATCTTTGTGGAATTGCTCAAAAAGTACAATGGAACAAAAAGCTTTTTCACTTGCGTTACATGAGTGTATTGTCATTTTTGTTTCATCTACATCACAGCTAGATAAGTCTGTATCAGACTCATTGTCGTATTCCTCGATTTCCTATAAATATTCTCATTCAGTATCACTTTTGTTGAAATATTGTCAAGAAAAAGTAAAAGTAAACAACAAAAATAGCTGTACAAACTTTAGAATGCGAAACGAAGCATGAAAGAATGTGACAGTCAGCGTCAAACGCAAAACGGGACAACTGAAATGTGTGTCTTAACATCAAGTTCAGTTGTTCCCAGAAACCTCAGATTTCTGGGGATACTAGAAAGTGCAGTCTGGTACGCAAGGGGTTAATTCAAATCAAACTCGATTTGATTTAACTTTTAATAAAACCATGTAAAAAATATGCACAAGTTTCTTTTTATTTACATAAGGGCATTAGAATTAGACTCTACAACCAAGTTATAACTTTGACAAAGTACTAAACCTAGAATTTGAATTCACATTGAAAATGGACAATTGGTTAAGGTATCCAACTACGTTCGGAACCGTGATTTTGCAAAAGTGCGTAAATGGATAATATTTATGATACTTAATGTTACTTAGTTTAGAATACATGTTTACAATTGTTTTAAGGACATTATGACAAAAAAAATTATTTAAATACAATATTTTGGCAAAAAATTAACTTAGAATAACCTTTTCCAAATGTTCTCCTTTTGTAAAAAATGCTTCTATTGTATTAATATTTTGCCTGTATTCAGCTCAGACCTCCCTACAGAGGCTCAACTAGAATTTTTGAAAATATATAACTCGGAAGTGGGTTTATCCATGTTTTACTAAAACAGAAGGGAGAAATTTTAAGAAAATACGCCGATAATTATTTCAAATGGTTTTTAACTCTAAAAATAATTTGAATTTTTCAAAAATCATAGTTGACTCTGTACAGAGGTCTAACTAATACAGGCAATATAATACAATAAAAGTTTCACACCATTTGAAAAAGGTTATTCTAGTTAATTTTGCCAAAAATTGATTTAATAAATTTTTATGTCATATGTCCTTAAAACAATTGTAAACATGTATTCTAATCTAAATGACACATAGATATCATGAAAATTATCCATTTATGCCTTTAAATCATGTTCCGACTTATAACGTTTTTTTGACATGTTTTTTTTTATTTCTAATGGCAGATTATGAACAGTTATTATCAGAGTTCATCTGTCTATCTAGTACATCACCGGAAGCAGATGCCTATTTTTAATGCGGTGCCATACAAGCGGATACCAATCGCCGCAGGTAATTTTGACGCCTAGTTTCCTCCCTAGAGGGAGGCACCTGAGCTCTGATGATGTGAACCTCTACTAGGATTTCATTTTACCTAGAGCACCCCTAGGGATCTCTTTACATACCGTATAATTGTATGACATGGCCACTGTCGATTTCCTGCATTTTGAAAATCCATGGATTTGGGCCGGGGCCGAACCCGCTATCTTAGGTACAGAAGGTCAGCGACAAACTAACCATGCCACCCAGCCTACTTTTATGAAATATAGTGATTTGCATATGCGTTTAAAAATTTAAAATGTGTTCATAAAAATCACCCACTGCGATTTAAGTATATAAAAATAATTACCTCTTGAGGTTTTGAAATGAGTTATAAGAACGTAAAATTCTGAACTTATCAGTTCATAAATAACAATAAATTAGAAATATATATATATACAATCACACAAAAAATGATTCTAAAAAAGTACGTAAAATACACATTTCAGTTATAAGATTTTTTACTTTTTATAACAAAATAATCAAAAAACAATCACACGTTGTTTTTTCTTTTTTAAAAATAAAGAATGTACAATTTTATGATATTATGACTTTCAAACAGAATTTGAAAAGCACAGAGAGTGTGTGAAAAAGTTAAAAGTTTGATTTGTCAAAAAATTCGATTTAATTAAAAAATTATAATCAGAACCTAAATCTATTGAAAAATACGAAGTTTCTTATTAAAAAATATACTAATTAGCAAGCAGATAATCCAATTTGCAGATATTTATAGTACTTTTAAATTTAAAACTATCATAAAATTGATTTTCAGTACAATCTTCTCATTGCAGAGCCTGTTTATCCATTGGGCGCTCGAAGGGGCCAGGGTCCCGGGGCCGAAAGGGTTCAGAAGTTCCCGGATAAGCTTGACTAAGCAAATTTTCTGGTTATAAATTTCGATCATCCAGTGCCAAGGGGGCCTGTAGATCTTCTGCGTCCAGGACCCGAAATGAGCTTAAATCGGCACTGTCTCGTTGAATAAAATGATTAATGAATATAATATTAAAAGTTCTTCCTTGTATTTGATCTATAATCACAAATTAAGACATGAATCATTCTAGTAAAAAAATGATAAAATTTTTTTAATTAATATTTTATAATCTGACTGTAGTACCTATAATTAATTTTAAATCATAAAAAAATCATTTGTGAAAGACTAATACTAGTTTTAAAAAAATACTATTTTCTTTCTTTATATTGATTTCCAAAAAAAATCCATTGTCCTGTGCGAAATTAAATATCTATTTCGAAACGAACAAATGAATTTAACATATTTAGCCTTCCTAGCAAGCAAAAAAATGCTTTTAAACGAGGTCTCTATAGATTATTTTTATCTAATTCAACTAATTCGCATTTGTAATACTTGCTTAAACCATTTTTTTTCAAAAAAAGATTTCTAGGTTATACACACAGCAAAATTTAACTACTGGGTTAATATGCTGGTTGTTACTTCCTAGAATAAATAAAAATGAAACGACCAATTGCACAGTAAATAAAAGCCTTAAACATGTAGAACAGAGAGAGAGAGAGAAAAAAGGGCCTTCTTTACATTATATAAGATGATATATTTATTCTGTAATGGCCGAGAAAAGGAAAATCGCATTATGCAGTACGAGACGCAGTACAGCTTGGAAAAATCAGTGGATTAAATTCAGTCACGCAAAAAGTTCATCAGAAGAGCACTTAGACTGTTTTCCCGCCATAAACGATAATTTCGGTCGAAGAAGTTGTAGTTTGTGGCGAGGAACAACAGTTATTTTTCTAACAACCTTATTTTTAAAGGACGGTTATTTTGTTTGGAGTGGTTGTTAAAGATTTTAAACGCATTCTGTCTTAAAATACTAAACAATTTTGTCTGATTTCCGCCATTACTAATCAAACATTTCGAATACAAGCTTCCGTTTTCTTGATTGTGAATCTGTTTTGTAGCAGAAAGTTTTTTATATATCGTTTGCTTTAATGAATGACTCTATTTTTCAATGCTTAAGGAGTTGGCGGTTATAATCGGAAAAAGAATTATATAATCTATATTCAATTTTTTTTGTTTATTTTAAGATTTCGTATCTTCAGAAACTGCTCACAAAATTAAAGACAATTGACTAATATTCCTGAATGGAAAATATTCTATTGTCTGTAATTTATTCAAAGATTATTCCACTTTAAATTTTAAGGCATATTGTTTCGAAAATAGAGGTATTATGTAGTATTTTTGCATGTCAAACACAAGAACTCTATGTTATCCGAGTATAATGATAGCAATAAAACTGATTAGATAATTAATAGTAAAATTTCTCTTAAATATCTCTCTTCTCAATAATACGAGATTAATTGATCAACCAATGATAAAGGGTCATTTTAAGATTCAACATTAACATTCACTTGCTGTTTCAAAAAGAATTATAAATACTGTTTTAAAATAATAAAAATGAAATATAATTTTATATATTAACATAACAGCTTAAGACAGGGGTATAAGGAAATATATACATGCCATCAAATATTAATTTTGACGTGATTATTGGAAAAAATAAAACTAAATACACTAATAACTCAAAACTCTTTATTTACTACAAAAAAGTTCTTTTAGTACTGTATAGTTGTAAATATTTTAGTTATACGTGTAATTTAAATTAAAGTAACAATAGTGTGACTTTTGTTGTTGCAGATAGGATGACAAATAACTTATATTAGGATTGTAAGATGTTGCTTTTAGTAGAATGCATGCTGAGTTGGAATCATCTGCCAAATGGTTTCTAAGCAATTAATTATTTTTTATGCTGTTCCCTTTTTTGACAAGAGGATTTGTGATTTGTTTCAGAATGCCGTTTTACAGACGTTGTTTTGCGTATCGCTTTTCCAGGGCATAAAGCACACACTGCTTTGTCTCCTTTACTAATAATGCCCTTTTCTAGATTCACCAAGTTAGAAATTCTCTGTTGCACTTACTACCTTCCAATTTTTGTTCTTTTGCTGAACTAGCCAAATTAAATAAGTTAAAAATCATAAATATAACACAAATAAACTTTAAAATATATTTGTGTCAGTGTGAAATTGACTATGCCATGCGTAGACAAATTTTGCATCATAAGAAACTGTAGTCCACAACGTAACTCAGGCAATACAACAACAAACCAGGGTGCTCACGATCACTCGCGTTTGTTCGTAATACTTCATAGTGAACTTTGTAATTTTGAAATAAAAAGCAAAACATTTTGATCAGGCCATTGATGGCATGCGTGCCACTGGTTCGCCATCCCTGGCTAAAGGCTCAACTCAGGCAATACAACAACAAACCAGGGTGCTCACGATCACTCGCGTTTGTTCGTAATACTTCATAGTGAACTTTGTAATTTTGAAATAAAAAGCAAAACATTTTGATCAGGCCATTGATGGCACGCGTGCCACTGGTTCGCCATCCCTGGCTAAAGACTTTTAAAACTCCTTCAAAATGGATTTATTTATTCTAATTCTGATTAGAGTCTAGAGTTGCGATACTTTATATTGAATGAAATGTTTTATGAGTTGAAATTTAACCCCTTAACTACTATACTGTTCGAATTAATTGGGACAAACATGTTTTTCTTGTTTGAGTTGGTATGTGATTACTAGTGATATCCTGAACCACTTAAAATCCGTTATATCTGCCTTTAAATAGTGCAACATATCGACTTGACTATAATTTATTCGTTTTAAGGGGACACAGTACGATTCAAATGACAAAAATTGGTCAAAAAATCAAATATAATTTTTGTAGCCTTAAGTATTCTTCATATACTGTTTTATAATCTCACAAAATTTGAAAGCTCTAAACTTAAAAAACACAGAATTATGATAGATTTTAAGTTCGTTTTTATTCACGTCCCTATGGTAAATCAAAAGTTTAAACTTACTTATCTCAGAAAGATAAAATAAGTAGTTTGTCTTTATTTAAAATGCTAAGGCTTTTTTTTTCTATTGTGCCTAATGTTTTGAATTTTTTTTTACCTATTGCTTATAATACACGTAACAAAAGTTGGTATGCATTTTTGAATCGAAGCAATACTTATTTTTTTAAAAATATTTGAATTCAGAATTTGTATATTTTTTAAGGAATTTTCAATAAGCATTCATAAAAAAAGTACTGCACGAATATCAATCATGTTATCGCACAAAATCCATACCTCATACCAACTTTTGTTATAGATAGTTTGACGTACATGTAAATCAAATTTAATAAATGTAAGTCAACTTTTGTAGGAGGAGTAGCATTTTAAAACAACTTCACAAATTTTAAGTTTTTTCCTTAACAAATTAAATAGCTAGCTTTTCATGAACTTTTGGGCACAAAATCTTTTTTACATAGTATGCACACATAGGAGGCAACAAAAAAATTTTTGAAAATCCTTAAATTAAAAATTTTTGCTTAAATCGTACCATGTCCCCTTAATGTATCAGGAGCTCAGTTGTGAACCTTTCAGTGGGGCAGCTCGTAATTTCAATTTTGCGTTCTGTATAAGACGTGTTACTTTTACTTGTTCAATGAAGGATACTACTCCGAGGAACCGTTCTAAAATAAAACACTCTCAATGAACACACTTCTATAACTGTGAGAGATATAACTATGGCAGTTGATGTGATTGAATTAAGTGTTTTAAGAACATTTTAAAATTCTGGGTCATCGTCTCCCCAAAAAGAAAAGAAAAATTTGGGCACAAGTGGAAAACTGAATTGATAAAATTTTAATAAGAAGTAGCAAAATAAATCCAAGAAAGACAAGTATAGACCTTTGAAAGGATTTATTGGATAGTGATGTTGAATGAGTACCTCAATGGCACGGAAAAAGCTCCTGGAAAGTGGCCTTAAGGCAACAAGTCTGAGGAAAAAAAATATTTCTAAGAAAATAATGAAAACAACCTTTGTATGGGCTAAAAAATAACGATCATGGACTGTTAACGACTGGAAGAAAGTGATTTTGAGTGATGAAACATTTATTTGTGCAGGGATGCAAATCAAGTGCAGTTAGACGAAATAAAAAGTTAAAACTTTGTTACCAAATCACATCCAACTGATTATAAAACACTCTTCTAAACAGATATTTTGGGGTTTTTTCACAACAAATGGCTCTGGAAGCTCAGTTTTTAAAATATATGATACATTTTGTCAAATATATAAAAATATTATGTAGCAGGATTGTTCCATTCATGGAAACATTTGATGGAACATTTCAACATGACTTGGTCCCTAGTCACAATTCGAAATTGGTCCATACTTTTATGCGGAAAATAAAATAAAAGTGCTCGATTGGCTTGAAAATTCCCCAGACTTAAATCCTATTCAAAACTGATGGCATATTCTCGAGAATCGTTTCGCTAAGATGAATCGCACGACAACAGCGCAAATGATAAAAGGGCTATTCTGGTGTGTTTCTAAGATGATGAAATCAAGAACATGTGTGCTACTCTAGTGGAGTCAATGCCAAAGAGGGTTGAAAAGGTCATTTCTGCTAAAGAAAGACATACTTCGAACTAATAAAGAGATTTTTCAGTCTATTTAAGGTATGTAATTATAAAAAGCTACGGTTTTAGAAAAAAATCGCTTTTTCCCATTTCTCCCAATTAATTCGTACAGTACAGTCGTTTGCCCATACACCGTGTGGGCTACGGAAAGTTGGCCACCCTGGTTTGCCCGTACGCTGTATGGGCACTGATATTTTCTTCTTTTTACTTTTGATTCACACATATTTTTTATTCTTATAATGAGATTATTAGTGCTAGTGTTTTTAGGAGATGCAGTTTTTCCATGGTACTGAAATACTTCTCACCCGGGATCTTCTTTGTGATGAAGGCGGGAATTTTTAATAGAAGGCAGAAATTTAAATTCTTAAAAATATTCAAAAAAAAAAGAACAAAGATTGGCAAGGCAATGTGTAATTTGTTTCTTGAGAAGAGATAATATTGGGAAGATAATTAAAAAAAACCAATATAATTACTGTTCCATTGTAATGCAAGACTTAGTATTCAAATTGTATATATATATATATATATATATATATATATATATATATATATATATATATATATATGAAAAAAAATTTGTATAATATATCAAAAACCAGAAAAAAATAGATAATGAACATAACAAGAAATAACGTAATAAAAATATAAAAGAAAAACAAGAAGATTGAATTTATAAAAAAAACAAAAAAAGGGAAATATATAAAAGAACCTAGCTATTCAGAAAGCAATTTCAGACTTAGGACCGAATAAGTGGGGGGGTTTTAAACTAGTTTGAAGGCCCCAAACCCTTTTCCCTTTGAAACCCTTTTGGTAGGAAAACCAAAAAAAAAAAAAAATTAAAAAAAAATTGAAAAGTATATAAAAACTCTCAGAAAAATTAAAAAACCAAAACAAAAAATAAACAATTCTGAAAAAAAATTCTTTCCTAAAATTTTTTTAAAGAAAAAGAAAAAATAAAACAATTCCCCGTTAAAAAAATTAAAAACAAAAATTTTTCCTCCCTTTAAAAGACTTTTTCCCAAGAGAATCAAAGTTTTTTTAAAATTTTTTGAAAAGAAAATTTCCCAAACCCAATTTTTTTAAAAAATGAAATTTTTAAAAATTTAAAAGATTTTTTGAATATTTTAAAAACCAAAGCAAAAACCAAAAGTGTTTGGAACCTTTTGTTTGGTGGTTTTAAATTTGGTTTAGCAAAAGTTAAATTTTTAGGTTAATTTTTGGTTGAAAAAAGAAGGGGTTAAAAAAATTTTTGTAAAAGAGGGAAAGGTAAAAGTTTTGGATAAAAAATTTTTTTCCAAAGCAAAAACCAACAAAAAACTTTTGGGGGGTTTGGGCCCCAAATTTTTTAGGGGAAAATTTTAAAATTAAAAAATTAAAAAAAAGAATTTAATTTTTAAATTTCCCTTTTGGTTATATGCAATAAAATTTGTTTTTTTTGGAAATTTGGGAAAATTTTCCCCTCAAACAAGTTTTATTTTCCCTTTTTATCAAATAGTAAGGGTTTTAAATTCACAAAAAAAAAAATTCATCTACAAAAAAAATTTCCCAAAAAATACGTAAAATTTTATTTTATCTTTGATTAAATTTTTTTTTCTATCACAAGCAAAAACCATTTCGAAATTAGTAGATTATCTATCTGTTGATATTTTCATTAATTCTAATATTTTCAGGATAGAACCATAAGAGAACACAACTAGGGAACGATTAATCAGGAAAGAGAGAGCGGTAAGGCGCTGAAGTGTGTTTAACAGCTTTTGATTCATTGAAAAAGTACTTCGAACACTTGAGATCGCAAATTTCCTTTAGACTCATTCGAAAACTGGGTCTGAATTCATGACCATTGTTTATTACATTAAAATTTTAAATATTTTTTCTGTTATATATATCATCGGCCTAATTATCAGACTGCGTAACTCCACCGGTGGCCCATTTGATATGGGGGGAACGCGCCAAACGCTTTTTGGGGCGATTCCTTAATCCTTTTTTTGTCTGCGGTATGCCCAGTGGGGCCCCCCGCTTTTTTAAATTTTTCCCTTTGATCAGTGAATCACTACTTTTTTAAATTTTTTAAAAAAAAATAGATTTTAAAAGGGGAGGTGATGGCAAGATTTTAACCCTAAAAAAAAATACAAAAGAAAGTAATATTAATGTATTACCCCCAAATTTTAAATTATTTTTAATTTTTTTAAGCGTTCAAATTTGTAACAAAGTGTTACTTTTGCTGAGCAGAGATCCCGCGGCGGGGGAAATTTAAAACCTTTAAAATCCCATCCCCATGGCAACCCCCAATTTTCGCCCCGATAAAAATATCTAAACTTTTCATTTGTAATATTATCGCCTATCTTGGCGAACATAAAAAAAACTTGGCGCCCATCCTTACCCGTATCAAATTAGTATCCCAGATGGAGTTACGCAGTCTGATAATTAGACCGAAGATATATATTTCTAATTATAAAAAGATTTTCTTATTCAGCATTTAAACTATTAAAAATATATGTTTAAATAGCTCTTTTGATGATAATACTGAGACTTTCGGCGAATGCAATTTTTATATGAGCTTTTCTAGCTCTAACCTGTTTAACAAAACAGTAAAATAAGTGCTATGAGTGAAGCAAAATTTGCTTTTTGCCTTATAACTTAATTTTTAGAATTTTACAAGATAAATTGTTAAAGTAGCTTGACTATGTTAGAATTGACCAAGTGTTGTGTAGGTCCTTTCTTTATTAAACAAAGGATAATACTTGAACTTCTTTATTTCGTCCATTTAAATGTGACCTCAAAATAGTTATATAAAACTGAAGGAAAAGAATATTCCTTTTTAGTTATTCGAAACGAAAATTTCGAAAAAGTTTTTTCTTCTCAAATGAGTGAATATTTACGTTGCACTATTCAGCTACATGAGAGCTTTTGGCGACCGACCTCATAATTTTGCGCCATGGCCAAGCGTTATTTGGCCGGAGGATTAACCAGGGGATTTGGGCTAAACCAAACCTCCAACCCAAGAGCGAAAACAAAACATAAAACCGTGCACAAACAGCCAGACGGCACAGAAACAAACCCAATGGTAAAAAGAGTACTGTACAAATGATAACATAAAGAAAAAAATACAGTGTAAAAAAAAAGTAATATAAAAAAAAATTTAAGTCAAATTTTTCTTGATCAACAAAGAAAAAAATTTTTTTTTAATACTTTTTATTAAATAGTTATAATTAATATAAATATGTATGACAGAATCACAATATTAAGTGGTAATTAATTTTTGTTAATTATCATTAAAGTATCGTATTGTCATCCGAAACACAATCGTGTATATAAAATTTCAATTCAACTGAAGGCTTTAAAACGTGAGAATAAAAATCTTTTAAAATTTTGACCCAAGTCGCTAAAATGAAGCCAAAGTGACTGTATCTGTATTTTTTAAAAAATTAGTTCAGCAATTAATTTTAATTAATTAAACTAAATTATTTTATTTCACTCAAAAAAAAACGGTATAAAAATTTCAGCTGAAATAGCGCCCTTAAAATTTAGAAAAACCTTTTTTAAATTTTGACACAAGTCGCCAAAATGGTCCCTAAGTCGCCAGAAATGATGCCAACGTGGCTGTATCTGTAATTCTTTGAATAATTAGTTTTAATCAATTAATTTTCATTAATTATCATTAAAGTATCGTATTGTCATCCAAAACAATCGTGTATATAAAATTTCAGTAAAAATGAATGCTTTAAAACGTGAGAAAAAAAATCTTTTAAAGTTTTGACCCAAGTCGCTAAAAATGAAACCAACGTGGCCGTATCTGTAATTCCTTGAATAATTAGTTTCAGTCTATTAATTTTAATTAACTATATTTCAACTGTCGTATTTTTACCCAAAACAATAGTGTATAGAAAATTTCAGCTCAAATGAGCGCTTTAAAATGTAAGAAAAACCTCTTAAAGCTTTGACACAAGCCTCCAAAAATGATGCCCACGGGGCTGTATCTGTAATTCTTTGAATAATTAGTTTTAATCAATTAATTTTATTAATTATAATTAAATTACTGTATTGTCATCCAAAATAATCATGTATATAAAATTTCAGCTCAAATGAGTGCTTTAAAATGTATTTTATTAACGATTGAAAATTACACCAAATGTAAATAAATATATAGAGGGTATGAGCTAATAGTAGGAACTGAATGATGCCACATAAAAGAATTTAGAGGCAAAACTTACATCTCTCATCAACTGTGGTCCTCAAACTTTATCGGGTCACGGCACCTTAGGAGTTTGAGGGAAGCCTATATTGGGAAAACTACACTTAGAATATATTTTAAAAAGTACCTAAAGTAGATCAATATATAATACGTACTTTATACATAAAAGAAAATTACAGTATTTCTTACTGAAGAGTTTTAGCTTAAAATGTATGTAATTTAGTCGTTAATAATTGCGCCAAATTCGTCTTGGGCTGTGAGGGGCATGAGCAGATCTACCTGACCGGAACATTTGCTCATGCACTTCAGAGCCCAAAATCACGAAATCTGAGATGGGCACAATAGGCCTTGCCCCTCCAATGAACTTTTGCCCCACTGAGTTTAATTTAATTGTTAATAATATTATTTCGTGCTCTAGGTGTCACCTTCTGCATATTTTCTGACAGATAGTTTTATGTATATATATGTTTGCACTTTTTTGCACAAAATAACAAAGTCTAGCTCTGTTAAAGTTGTCAGCGGTAACATTTCATATTCCGCATTTAATTTGATTCTATAACGTAACGCTATACTTTTGTTGCCATATACATTAAAAAAATGTAATCTTAAATATTTATTCCGAAAGACATTTAAATGCTGCTACTGGGTGGCGTAGTTGGTTAGACACTGGCCTTCTGTGCCCAAGTCGGTGGATTTTTCTTGATGCAAAAAAATGACAGCGTCCATGTCGAATGATTATGCGACCTGTTAAAGATTCCTAGAATGCCAGTTTGGCTTGGGTCTCACGGTGAAGTTAAATTCGTAGTACACGTTCGCATCGTCAGAACTTAGGTGCTGTCTTTTGGGGAGGAAACTGCGCGTCAAAATGACATGTAGCAATTGGTATTCACGTATATAGGTCCACATTAAAAAGAGATATTAGTTCAGTGGGAATGCATTAGGTCTGCAATGGTAATTATCAATCCGCAGCCTCATTTGAAGGAAAAAAATATTTAAATGCTTATGTGTAAAAAAAGCCTTCTGATTTATTATAGCACTCGAAAGAATGTTTTATTCATCCATGCTTAGTTTTCTCTCCTGGAAAATATTCTCATATTTTTTTTTAATTGAAAAATTGCAATCCATTTTATACGTTTGAACACAATTCTTTAAATTCAACCCATTTTCATTTAAATTCATTCATTAAAAAATGGTTCGTATTTCAAAACATTGCCCATCATCCTGCTTGTGATACAAATCGTTGGTAGTTCTTAAAATCAATGCATTCATTTTTAAAAATTTTTTACATTAGAATTATTTTAATTTTCTTCGTTTAGGATAGCAATCATGTTGCTAAATAAGAAAACTTCGCAATCATATTTTCATGACATAATTATAGCGCACTGTTAAGACTGATTCATTTAAAATTAAACTGAATTGTAATGTAAAAGCAGGACTCTATATTTTCTAGATGATTCTACCCATAATAAAACAAATAATCTGGAATTTAATTCTTACTTTTATAAAATTTATCATTTTCACAGCATCATTTAAAACGTTTTTAATGCATTCTTGATTCATTTTACAACCTTGATACACTATTCCAAATCAGATGTTATGATTAAACTTCATTTTTTTTTCTCTACTCTTTTGTACGCTTATTAGAATCCAAAATGGGAAATCGGCTCTCATGTACAAACAATTTACGATTCCAATAAAATATTAATTGCTTGACTTGGAGGATCTAAGTCTCAGTTTTCAATTCCATACTCACACATAAAATTTCTTTTTGCAGAATGACCTTTTTAAACCAGCTGATCTGTGTACTTGACCAGTATTTTCAGGCGAAATTAAAAAAAGGAAACCTATTGATTGAATTTTATAGAAAGTTTTATACAGAGCTCAAATATAGATTCTTTACCTTTCTTTTAACTATAAATCTTTTCTTTATCGGACGGACAATTTTATTCTTGTCATAAATTCTATTTTCCTTTCTCGAAAGCGCTCTCTAAGCAACAGTAAGCAATCCAGATGGATAAAATTATTATTTCGGCTGGTGTTATACCCTTTACAATAAAAATAAAAAATTGAATTGCAATTGTTGTTTCCTTACTTTATTAACACAACAATAAAAATTTGCTAAATATATTAATATTTAATAAATGTATATATAAAAGTATGAGAATCAAAATTTGAAAATTAAGTGTTCGATTCCTTTTATGTAGCACTCTTTTCCTTTCTTCTATGGCGTGTCTCAAAAGTATTCGTACACTTGCAATTTTCTAAAAAAAATAATGTTTTTGACTAATAAAAATTAATATGTCGGAATTGTAATTTTTTTTAAATAATACCTGCAACTTGTTCTTATTGGAATGGTATTATCAATTTTTAAAACATAATATAACTATTATTTTGAAAAATTAATAATCAAAAACTACTAAAAAAATAAGCAACAGAAATTCTTCGTGTTGTTGTTTCTAATTCCACCTCTCTGACATGGTCAGATCGAGGTCCACGAAATTCATCGTGGCTACATAATTATTTTAACTATTGCAATTTTTTTTTAAATTTTGTACTTAGTACAGTGCTTCTCAAACTGTGGGGCGCGCCTCCCTAGGGGGGCGTGATAACACTAGAAGGGGGGCGCGAGCATATTGAAAAGTTGAAAATAAAAGATTTCAAGAAATTATTAATTTTTTTTAAAAGTAAAATAAACAAAATACATTCTGTCATAATGAAAAAAACCATTTACACTGATATAATACATTTATAAATGTATCAGTGCTGCACAATGAACTTTATAATTAGCTTAACAATACTAAATTAAGAACAAGTTTAATAATTACCAGTGAACGTACCGGTTGGTCATATGTAAAATTATATGCAAAAATTAACACTTATCTGGATCATTTTTGTACAGCTTATAATTAATCCCTTAACTGCAGATTAAAAGTTACGCGATTCACTTTCCAATGCCACCGTTTTGCACGCATGCACGCATATGTGGTGTATTTGGGGGGGGGAGAAAGGGAACATAAGAAAATCCTCTGAAATAATCTTTCTCAAACAATGTTAAGGTCATTTTATTGCATTCCATAGTCCTCGGAATAATTTTATGGATATTAGTGAATATATTTCGGAAAGACGTATATATACGTCCGGGGCAATTTACTCACTGGCTGAGTGAGAACTTTATATACGCCGGTGGTGAAGTGGTTAAAGTCGTATTGTAGCTTTAGCACCAAAGTATCGTATTATCGAATTCACACACAATACATCGTTATTGTATGGAGGGGGGCGTGATGAAAATTGTGATTGAGTATTGGGTCGCAAGTATTGAAAGTTTGAGAAGCACTGACTTAGTAAGATATCCTTTAGGGTCCACAACAACTTTTTAAAGTCTTGGTATAGATTTCCTCCGTTTTTTGTAATTTCTGCATCGATATTCTGTGATTATTGTTTTTAATTCACATTTTGTTTCATATGTCATGTCTTCTTAGTCTTTCGAATTCTAAACAAATAGATTCTACTGGACTTAATCAAGTGATTGAGGAAGTGTTTTCAGAATTTGGCATACGTTGACACCAGAGGCGTACGTTGAGAGTATACGATGGGGTCTTTATCTCATTAAAAAATTAATTCGTTTCAAATACTCAAAGCTTAGGTGGATAATATAAAATTATCTTTTAAATTTTTTAATAAATCTCATAATTTACAATATCATCAAAAATCCTCAAAATACCTGATCTTGAAGCTGTTATACACCCCCCCCCCTACACACACGCAAGAAAACTTTCACTATCATGTCACTTAGATTAAAATACATATATAAAATAGTTTTAAGGAGACATTTTGACAAAAAAAATTATTTAAATACAATATTTCGGCTAAAAATTAACTTACAATAACCTTTTTTCAAAATGTTCTCCTCTTGTGAAAAATGCTTCTATTCAGTGGCGCACACAAGGGGAGGGTCCTGGGAGTCCGGCCCCCCCAAACCCTCGATTTTTTCTGATTGATTATAATTCTAAGTATATAGTACGTAAAATTTAATTAAATATTTGTTATTAATGATTAATTTTATTAATTAATGCTAACTATTTATTCTATAATTAGTTTTTTACTGTGTTTTGTTCCCGAAAATCGACAAAATCAAAAGGAGCATGATACAAGAATGGTGAACTTTCAACCCCAGACCCCCACCCCCCTTGAAAAATTCCTGTGTGCGCTACTGCTTCTATTATAATAATATTTTTTCTGTATATAGCTCAGACCTCTGTACAGAGGCTCAAGTATGATTTTTGAAAAATTCACATTATTTTCAGTTACAACCATTTGAAATAATTATCGGCGTTTTTTTCTCTCTTAAAATTTCTCCCCTCTGTTGTCGTAAAACATGGATAAACCCAATTCTAAGTGATATATTTCAAAAATTCTAGTTGAGCCTCTGTACAGAGGTCTGAGCTATATACAGGTAAAATATTATTATATAATAGAAGCATTTTTCACAAAAGGAGAATATTTTGAAAAGGGGTCATTCTTTGTTCATTTTTTGTCAAAATAATGTACTTAAATAATTTTTTATTGTAATACTATTCTTAAAACAATTTTATATACATTTTCTAATCTAAGTGACACTAAATATCACAAATATTATCCATTTATACCCTTTTTCAAAATCACGGTTCCGAACGTAGTCGGATACCTTAAGTTTCTCCTTTTTATCTTCTCCGAACTGCTATTCCGTATGAACCAAAAATGGTGAATTTTATGTCATCCCAACCTTCTGTCAATATTGAATTTCTAAAACTTAATTCCGGTATATTAATTTTTATTAGCGAAAATATTAAATTTTTTAGAAAATTTCAAGTCTATGAACATTTTTGAGAGCCACTGTACATATTTTTAACAATCTTTAAAAAGAAAAAATAGGTTTAATATTTTGATCCAAATGTGGATTATAGGAGGAAATATTGATTTTTCCACTTTAAGTAAAATTTTGGGAATTGAGCTATAAGGTTTTCCTTACAAATTTCTGAAGTATTCAATCGATTTTAGGAGTCAACATATGAGTATAATTTTAAGCGTTTTCTTTATAAGATGTTTTTTTTTTCCTTTTACCGAGCAATTTTCAAACTGATTTTTGTTCTCAATATTTATACTGATTATGAACAATCCTTGATGTACAAAAATATTTGATATTAAATTTACGTAATTAAAGTTTTAAGTACAGTTCTTCAGTTAAAAAATTTAACAATAAAGTTTTACTCTCAAATTATTTGAAAAAGTCAAAAATGAATAAATTTTTACTGAGATTAATAATATGTCTGTTTTTAGAAATATTTAAGCTAGTTTTGAAAAGGAAGGGATAAAATGTACTTTTAAAATTTTATTCCAGACTCTTAAAGATAATATTTTGATGAGATATATGTTTATTATAAATACGGAAATTAATACTTAATTAATGAATTAATATTTTAAACTGATTTAAAATTAAAAAATTTTAAAAAATGGAAAATTAGAAGACACTGATATTAACAACATTTTTTTTTTATCAAACGTGGTAAATTCAGTGAATCCTTACACCTTACGCCGCACCTTAGCCAGAGACTTGCATTTCGGGCGAATTGAAGTCTCTGATTGGCTAGACGCTTGACGCTTACTGCCTTGGTGTAAATGCGTCATTATTTACAAAAAAATAATATCATAATTTTTATTGATATAATGAGCTCAAAATAATTCTGTAATTCCTTCGCAAACGATATCCGAAGACAGTGATGTCGGTGCAATAAAAACATCAGTTTTTTAAGCGAAAACGGTGTCCGAAGACAGGGTAAAGCTATGTGGAAATAGTAAAAACGTCAGCTTCCTAAATGAAGACGGTGTATGTAGTAAAAGTAAAGCTATGCGTTAGCATCCTAAGCAAGGATGGTTACCTAAGACAGGGTAAAGCTATGGGTAAGCATCCTTAGCAAAGACTGGTTTCTAAGACAAGGTAAAGTTATGTGTCAGTTCCCTAATTGAGGATGATGTCCAAAGACAGGGTAAAGATATATGGATCCAATAAAAACGTGAGCTTCACAAGCTAGGACGGTTAATACACGGTAAAGCTACGCGTCATCATCCGAAGTGAAGACGATCTCCAGAGACAAGGCAAATGTATATGGATATAATGAAAACGTGAGCTTCTCAAACGAAGACGGTTTCCTAAGAAAAGGAAAAGCAATTAATAATAAAATAAAATAGTTTAATACAATAAAAACGTCAGATTCCACCGTTTTTGCCCTGAAAGGCTTTAATGATATAATCGAAATGCAATCCTACAGTATTTTGAACTTGTTTTTGAGTTATTTCTGGACAGTTTCAAACGAATAGACAGTTTTTGATGTATCTCAGTAATGGAATATTTTATGATTTCATCAATATATGTTTTAAGTGTTGTTAACTTTCTTTATCTAATTAAATAGAAACGAAATTTTTAAATCTGTACAATTAGATGTCATTTCAAATCTTTTAGATTTTAAGGGTTCCAAGGCATACTCGAGATAGTAATATACCAAATTTAGGCTACGTTTTTGTATAATATATATTTAATATTTAATATAGCTTAGTTTTTTTTTGTACGAATTTATAAATTATACTTTAGCTGACTCTCCATAAGTTTTTTTAGCTCCAAAGTTTTTATTTTTGACTGCACATGGATATAAATTTTAGTATTTTGTAAAACATATTTCCATTTAGATACAATTTTTAAAAACATTTCTTAAACACTTAGAATATTTTATACATATATATATATAAGTATGCACAAAACAAAGTTAATGAGTTATTTGATAAAAATCACTGGTTAATTTCTTGAAAAAATTAAATAACAATTTTTAAAATTCTAATATTTTTTCATATGTAAAATTATTTTTAAAATATTGGATACTAGTTAGAGAACAAAATGTTTTGGTTCATTACCCAAGCAATTCAATTGTGTGTGTAAGGTATTAATTTAATAATAAAATATTTCCCGCCAAATTGTTTCTAATTTTTGCCAAGATGGGAATAATATTACGATATGGTTATATTGATTTTTGTTGTTTGGTAATACATTTGCTACAGTGTTTATTTATATAATCCGTACTCTTATTTGGCTTATTTTTATTATGTGGTAACACTATCAATTTTAAGCAAAATTCGATTTTTTTAAAAAATATTCAACCATTTTTATATTGAACGCTAGTCTGTTGCAATATCCTATTTTTGTAATTTCCAATGGATAAGGGGTCCGGGGTTGAAAGTTCACCATTCTTGTATCATGCTATTTTTGATTTTGTCG
Source organism: Trichonephila inaurata madagascariensis (assembly GCA_019973955.1). NCBI lineage: Eukaryota > Metazoa > Arthropoda > Arachnida > Araneae > Nephilidae > Trichonephila > Trichonephila inaurata. The sequence goes on from BMAV01011034.1 coordinate 22,691, forward strand.
ATTTTCAGGAACAAAACACAGTAAAAAACTAATTATTGAATAAATAATTAGCATTACTTAATAAAATTAATCATTAATAACAAATATTTAATTAAATTATACACTTAGAATTATAACCAATCGGAAAAAAATCAAGAGCTTTGGGGTCTGGACCCCAGGCACCGAGGGATATCTCAGATATTACTGGTGAGCACAGAAAAAAATTTTTTTTAAGTCAATTCCTACTTAGATCAACAAAGAAAAATTTTATTTTAGCTACTTTTTATTAAATAGTTACAATTAATATAAGTATGTATATACATATGACAAAATCACAACATTAAGTGGTAATTAATTTTTATTAATTATCATTAAAGTATTGTATTGTCATACAAAACAATCGTGAAAAAATTTTCAGTTCAACTGAATGGTTTAAAACGTGAGAAAAAAAAAAATCTTTTAAAGTTCAGACCAAAGTCGCTAAAAATGAAAAAACGTGGCTATATCTGTTTGGTGGATTCTGTACAAGAAATATAATTTATTTTATGTTTATAGTATGCTTTACAATATTCTTCAAAGTTAACGCTATCAACAAACTATTTCAATCGAAAATAATGGTCTTGAAGGCTTTTAATTTGTCAATAAAATTAAAGCTGAAAACCGAAATCTAAGAGTGGACAAAATTAGCCAGTGGTCATGGCCACCGACTCTTGGCCAATGTGTCATGAGTTCAAGCACTAGTGCCACTGAAGACCCATTATGTAGAAGGGTTGATGCACGTTAAAACTGTCGTAGTTCCATGGTTTTTTTGCACCCAGGCCCTTTTATGGAGAAGGCCAGCTCTAAGCCCTCGCGTTGTCGAGGTATAGAAGTTCGCAGAGGGTTCCTGTTCTGGTGTCGTCTTCATTATTTGATCATGGCCTGAAATTACAAGATCCATCACCAATAGCTCTCGTGTTACTTTTTAGAGCTATATTAATAAACACTCACTCACTTATATAAAAAGAAAAATAATATTTCATGTAGAAACTCAATATCATTTCAGAGAACTGAAATGAATACAAGTATTATTATTGTTTCGTTGCCTTGCTGGATAATAAACATACCGTTTATGGTGTCGCTGTCATTTCATATTTGGCATCTTAAGGTTTAAAGAATGAAGGACACATCTTAAAACGCTACTTAATTAATATTTGGAACAAAAATATTTTTTTTGTTGCTAAAATGTGATTTTGGGGGAATTGTCGATTTATGTAAAAATTTTAATTAATTCTGAATTAAAATGTCGGAAAATTCAGCTGTTGGTGCAGCTATTTTATCGGCTTCGTGTAATATAATATTACAGGTATAATTGTTAGGGATTTAAAAAGAAAAAATCAAAATATTTATATTAGTTATCTTTGGTACATTTATTTCTTTTCGTGTATTCTAAAAACAATTTTGAAACAATACATTTTCGTGTATTATTTTATAATTTATTCAGTGGAAGAGCTCTGAGTCGATTTGAATAATTTGCTTTAAATTTACTTGTTTTTTTATATCATTATAAGGCTTTCGAATAATCTATACTCATAATAACATAGATAAGTCCTTAATATTTCTTTATCCATTTGTTATAATATGATTTTATTAAGTCTACGTATGTATGTGTGTCATATTCTGTCAAGTACCCATTGTTTTAATTTGTTTTAAAATGCCAACAAACTTTTTAGGTATTTGTCCGAATATTATCATCATTCTCTAATGCTGTCATATTTCGGCTTATTACTAGGGAAGCTCTTGGTGTAATAAATGTTCGGTAAGTATTACTCTAAAATATGCTTTTTGTGTATATATTAATAAAAAATAAGTTCAGTCCTAAATATAAAAATTTTGAAGTTTTTATTTTGCATTTTTATGAATATCTTTAAATAGTCCCCATCATTTTCTTGAATCTTTATCTTTAAAAATAGATTTTAATTAATAAAGTAAATATTCTAATAGATGTTGTGATGATATATGAGTTTAAATCCATGTCTTCATTCATTTCAAAATATTTTATGTATTTGTCTGTTGAATGATTCATTTACTGTACATTATTTTCAAAACTTCTTAAATGAACTTTATAATTTATACAGCAATACTCAACTCCTTTTTTAATATTCATATGAGAATTACATTTTATTATAGATATATTTTTTTTCTTCTTATTTTTATAATGAATGGATTTTTTATATTTTTAAATAACCTATTGATCAATTTGAAGGCTACAAATTTTGAAACAATGTATGTGTGTTTTAATGTTAAAGTAAAACTTTAATTAGGATTGCATGCAAGCATATAAAGATTTTTTATTATAAATATATATTTGTAAATTTATTGTATTTGTTGTTTTTTATTCATATAATTTTCTAAAAATGTTTGTAGAATGACAGATAATGTTTTCTTTGGAGGATTTTCTCCCAAAAGCTACGGATTAACATTTATTTGTTATGATAATATCAATGTTCACATTACCTACTGTTTTGTTTCTAAAATAGTAATTTTTTTTTTTTTTTACAGTTTATTATTACTGTATTCCACATGCCATTGTTTCAGTCGAGAAGCATTCCGTCGTTCCTGTTTATCTAGATTTGATAAGAAATCCTTAGAAAAAAAGTTCAATCTATTGTGGATGATGTAAGTATTTTGAAATGTTTTTAGGGGGAAAATACCATGGAAAATTACTTTATTTTTGTCAAACTTTTTAAAATCTTTTTCAGAAGCAAAGCAAATTCATAATAGTTTCATGCTTATAGTTTTTTTTAAATAAGTGATGTGAAAAAGAAAAATTTTTAATTTTACATTAATTTAGGAAGTTTATTATTTTTTTAATTTTTATTTATTCATTTATTTATTTTTTTGTTAAAAACTATTTTAGTCAACCAGAGAAAAATATTTAATTCCCATTAAGCAAAATCTAAGTAAAAAGTTATTTATTAGTTGCTATTTTGTTTGTGTATATGTATAAAAATTAAATATCTAAATAGATTTTTATTTTATTTTTTATAATTACATTCAGATTTTTCTTTTCATCTGATTCTTTTTTTTTTAAATATTTTTGAACAAATCAGGAAATTTCATTCTAAAATGTATGTTAATTCCACTTTAAACAGAATTTTATGTACTCTTCATTCCTGGTTTTGCTTATACATTTCAAATATCATCAGAAAATGGGGAAATTTGTTTTGGACACTTTTTTAGAGTGTGGTAAATACAATACAGGAAAAATTCTATAGGCATTTTGGAAATAAATAAATGTGTTTAAACAATCATGAACTGAAAAATAGCATTTGGCTGAACTTTGTGACTTATTTCTTTAATATGAAAAAATATATGACAAAATTAAAGTTGGTGATGTTTATAACCAAAATTTGCTGTAACATTACCATACTCCTCATATACCATAACAAATTTCATTATATTATGACCATTACTTTGATTTCAAAATGCAAAAATCTAAAACAAGACGGAAAATAATGTTTGTTTTAAATTACTACTTTAAGTGTTTTCTCTTTTTCAATTATGGGAAATGTTGTGTGTAAATAAAAATATTTTATGTAATGTTGGAAATTTCTTTACATTTCATGATTTTTTAATGTTACAGAGTACCTACATGCTTAATCTGCTCTTTGCTTATGCGATATATTTGGCTATATATCTTGGAAGAACCTGATCCTAATCTTGTTCAAAACTATTCTCTTGGTGTAAATACAGTTATATTTTCTGTTCTAATTGAAAGTTTAGCTGAGCCCATCTATGTATTCAGTCAAAGCTATCATTTTGTGAAATTAAAGGTAGTAACACTAATGTATTATCAACTAAATAATTTTATATATTTTTCCTGTTTATATGTTATTAAAATGTGTGTTTGTGTCTGTAATTATGTTTTAACCATCCCCCTCCCTCTTGATTCAATGTATCAGGATAGACAGTTTCATGATTTGTTTTTACACATATATGTGTGTGTTGTGTACCTATATATACACTTGAAGGAGGAAGGTTCGTTCTGGGTACCTTCCGTTCCGAACGCAAGTACTTACCCGATCACGCCAAAACGATCGTCTTCGTGTGATATATAGTTCATATAGATATCACACTGCCACATACTCTCCTGCCAGTGTTTCGGTGAATAGGCGAACAAACAATACCATATTCGTGGCGAGCATGTAAGAAGTTCCGTCACTTGGTGGATTGCATCATTCGTGCATGACAGCTTGAGAATTGCGTCATTTGTGGGAGACGACTTTGAGAAGTAACGGCTTTTTTTGCGTCAATGTTTGACAGCTTGGTTGCTTTTGTGGTGGATAGATGGTGCACAATCTTGGTTTATAAGCTAGTGCTTACAGTCTTGTAAAATTCAACACAAGAGTAATGTTTTAAAGTGACAAGGTTTAATATCTGGAAACCCAATGGTTGAGTCTGGGTGTGAAAATTGTTTGGTGAATGCTTTGCAATTGACAGTATTATACTGCAAGTGAATTATAATGATTTGGGATGTGTTTTCATGATTTGGTTGAAACTTTTTAGTTTACTGCACAAAAAATTTCAAAGATGGAAGCCTTTCTCAATATTTTGAGCAATTCTATGTGTCCACAGTTAGGGGATGGTCTCTTCTTGCTTCAACAGATCATACCCCTGTTCATACTACAGGGACTTTGTAGACATGGATGTTCTGGAATTGGACAGGCTTGCTCAAAGCTCAGATCTAAATCCCATAGAACATTTGTGGGATGAATAAGAACTTTGACTGTGAGCTAGACCACAATGCCCCAAGTCAGTGACAGAGCAAACTAGTATTCTGCAAGAATAGCTTAAAATTCCTACTGCAACAGTGGAAAAACTAATGGATTGCCTATCCCACAGAGCGGCAGCTATTATTGCAGAAAAAAGTAACGTAATATCATACTAGCTCTTAACTTATCCAATGGAAAAGCAAACCTTACATGTATATGGATACATCTGAACATATAGTGTGTGGCGGTGTGATATCTATATGAACTAGTACCAACATCACGCGAAGACGATCTTTTTGGCGTGATCGGTTAAGTACTCGCATTTGTAACGGAAGGTACCCAGAACGAACCTTCTTCCTTCATTGGTGACCCTGGCTGTGCAAAGGAACCGCACCCTTCACGTGCCACTCGGTAGGAACTGTTATTATATTGATATTGTATCCAAAGATTTTTTGTAATTTTTTTGCTAATTTTTCTAGCTGAATCCTTGCAGTTGATTTCAAGATTATCTTCAATGCTTTACAAACCTTGTCTATTGACATGATTTACCAGATCATAAATGCACTGTCATAAACAAATGCATGTCTCCTGCATAATAACATAATATATAGTAGAATGATGTTATACAGTGGGAATATGTGTGGGGAAAAAGTGGAAATATATACACTAAAATGAAACACTCCTATTACAGCAAAGATTATGGGTAGACTTCCTAGCAGTGACAGACTATCACTTTACCATGTTAAAAATCATTTAGCTCACATTATCCTCCCAATATTCTTTTCTATCTGTGAAAGTATGTATGATAACTCATCTAAGTTCTGTTATACCAGGTGAAAGTGATTATTTTGGCTCCAGAACCACATTGGGGAAGCAGAGGGTACCAAAGGGCTGCATGTTTTTAAAATGATTGCATTCGTTAGTTTATTTTGCATTTCAGAAAAGGTATGGAGTGCACCATAAAAATCAATAAATATAAGTTAAAGAAAACAGTGACAGTCTTATTCAATTTATTTACCATGCTAATTTATATCTATAGTTGCATGCTCATTAAATTTTAGAAAGTTAAATGAGACTAATGAACCCAATATCACACTTTTTACTGTATTTTTAAATCAGGAATAAGCTTGCTGAAATTCTTATCACATTCTGCAAGCTAGTGAACTTCATCTTGGTTCTAAGCAAATTTTCTAACTATCTTAATGAGCTACAAAAAAAAAAAAATCTTTGTAGATCATATGCGGCACAAGGACCACTATTTGCCCACCCTTGTGTTATACTTGATTAGCAGCTCAATGTCACTGGTCAATCTGTTATTTCAATTGGTGTCTGGATACTTTTGATTATATAGTGTGGGTTTGTACAAAATTTGTTTTTTTTTATTTAAGGCAAGATTATTCTCTACTGGGAGATTTTACAATATTTTAGAAGTTAAATTCTGAATTAAAAAACATTTTCAATTACACTACTTAAAATTGGTGATTATTGCTTTGAAAATAAATTTTGATTATTGAATTATTTATTTTGTAATATGATAGATGTATAATTTAATGTTGTAACAAGAATAGTAAAAAAGATGGACAATAGTGGCATTCTTTTCGTTGAGTGAATACTTACTGAACCAGTCAGCCTGCCAGCTCGGTTAAGAAAACAAATGCCTATGTGTGCATGTAAAAACCTCTCATTATTTCTATACTATTAACTGTTTTGATATAATTGTAACTGTGATCAATTTAAGTGTGTAAGAATTTGAATCTGTGTTAATCTTTAATGAGTTTGAATTTAGAAACCATGAATAAAAGTTGAACTGAGCTAACTGCCATGGTAATTCTCTTGATCACAGTCTTACAATGTTTATTATTAATTTTAAAAGCATAATATAATACAATTTAAGTTTAAATAAAATTAGTTTAAAACGTTTTTATTTTATATTTAAATTTCCTTACTGATAGTACTGATCTAATTTTCTTCATTCTTTATATTTCTTTAACAATACGTGTCAACACATTTTATTTTGCAATCAATAATTTTGTATGTGAACAGGATCTGTAATTTTATTTCCCAAACTTTTGACTATCAAGGGTTATGAATATAAAATCATGTATTGTATATATTTTTTTATGATAAGGTTTAAGTGGTTAATATTTTTTTAATATCTGAAAATTTTGGCACATCAGTTCACAGTTTTATTACGTGTTGATTAACTCCAATTATATAACAAGAAAAGACACCAGTGTCAAATCCATTTAATTTTGCTTCCTCATTTGTTTAATTTTAAAATAAAATAATTTCTTACCTGCTTTGCTTGTGAAAAGAATATTAAAATGTCAAAAATTAAAATATATTCTTTTGAGTTTTATTGTTAGAGTATAATAGTATTTGAGGAATACTAAATTATTTCACAATCTTCTACAGAATAGTCAGAAAGTAAGTATAAATGATATTGGAAATTTGTTATTATTTGTAGATTAATTCTTATATATATACTCTTATATATAATGTGTTGCATATTTATTTAATACATTGTAATTTAGTAATATATTAATATTTATGTAATTAAACATTATACATTGTAATCATATATACCGTAAAATCCGGCGTATAACGCGCACCTATACTTTCAAGCTGAATGTTTTAAGTTTTATGTATATTCGCTGTATAACGTGCATCCCTTTCTAACGAAGAAATCTGAAATATTAGTATATATTGCTCTTATGTTTTGAAGTCATTTATTCGAGGTATTTTCCCAGAATTTTGAAAAAATAGTATACTTATAGAACTACAACTCTTTTAGTATAGTTTTTTTTTACTCTTTTAGAACTTTAACTTGTTTAGTTTTTTTAAGGCTGTCTTTGGTAAAAGTACGAGAGCTCTAACTAAACGCAAAGCGCATTTTTAAACAGAAAAATGACCCAATTTTTCCATGGAAATTTGCAATATTATAACTCATACCTCTGTTAAAAATGTAGTGTTTTTAAAAATTTCAAAATATTCCGTGAATACTTTCTTTTTTGTTTTAATACGTGAAAGGTATAGGATAAAAAATGCGAAACAACTCGCATAAAAATGGTAATTATGGTAAAAAAAATGCTGCTCTCTAAAGGATAGTGAAGCCAGAATATCCTATTAATTTTTCATTTCTTTTATATCTGAAAAAATGTTCCAAATTTGGGTCGTATTCCTTAACATTAACCAAAAACAGCCTTAAGATAGACGGTATTTCGATGCATGTAGATTTTTTTTATGCTCATCTCTTTTGTTATTTTTAAAGCTGTTGTTTTTATATCCAGCGTATAATGCGCACCCTTAATTTTTGATCTTATTTTTTGTGTTCAAACTGCGCGTTATACGCCATATTTTACGGTATTTACTTTAAAACAACAGTAATTTAAAGTTGAAAACTCGGTACTTTTGAATGGTCTTTTTTTACAATAGTAAATTTTTTATTGATCTTTTTTATCAGCCTGAAAAATTTTGTTTTCTGATTCTTAAATATTACTTGTACTTCAATATTTCATTGAAAAAAAAAATGTACTTACTTTTTTAGGTTGTAATGGAGGGAACAATGTTGACTGTTAGGAGTCTCAGTATGGTTATATGTTTGAGCAGATGGCCTGATCAAGCAATGTATTGCTTTTGCTTTAGTCAAGTATAGTTTCCTTTTCTTTTTGCTGTTGAACTTGTTAATTACAGGAATTAAAATAAAAAAACCATTTACTACATTAAATTATAAATAAAATTCCTGTAAAAATTATCCTTATTGTATCAATTTATAAAACTAAATGCTTTTCATGAAATCATTAATCACAAGTCATAGAAAATAAACATAAACTTATCTGTACTTTAACATTGACTTTACAAGTATATTTCTTAATTGGGATTTTAATTCAAGTGATTAAAATTCAAGTTTTAAAATTTCTTTATGTTATATTATTATTGTTTTTTATGTTTTGTTACATGCTTTAAATAAGAATTGTACATAAGAATAACATAGATTACATTGTTTAATTGTTTGTAAGTAATTTTATATTTTCTTTTTACAGGCTTTGAGCTCTCTTGTATATACATTTTCTTTCTATGCTTATTTTGCATATTATTTGAATTCCCAGCATCATAAAATTTCGCCCTTATTAATAACATCACTACATGATATATTTCCAAAGTTTTCTAAATATGTAAGTATTTGTTTTGAAATTCCAATATAATAGTTAGACTTTCACTATATAGCACTTACCTTTAAGAAATTCTATAATAAAAATGTCCATAGTTAGAAATTGCACAGTCTTTATTCTGCAACTAAAAATACTGTTAGGGAATTATTATACATGAGTTAACCGGACATTTTAAAATACTGACTAATGTATGTTTAACAATATCTTTTCTTTAAATGGTCAATCCAGCCGTTGAGTGCAGAAAAATCATTCACATTATGCTTTTTGACTAGTTGAAGAGCTTTTTATTTAATCAGAGTTATGCTAATGGTGATTTTCTTGGCATGAATAATCATAAATTAGATTCAAGAACAGAAAAAGGGGTGGTTTTCATTGACTTTCTTATTTTTGATGATTTTTCACCACATTATTCACAGATGCCTTTTCCATTTCTACTAGCTTTTGAATAATTCTAGCTAATGTCAAAGTTGAGATTTTAAAACGTTCTGCTAAAGCGTTTTGTGATCCAACATTATTATCAAATTTATGTAAAATGTTAAGTTTTTCACTCAAAGAAAAACAGTTTTGTTTCTGACAATCTGCCATGCTTCACAAATTTTCAAAAACAAAATTTCTCCTAAACCATATGTATAAAAATAAACTCTACTTCTCTCAAAAAGAGTGAAAATGGTAAAAAATTCTTTAATTATTCCCTGCATTATGGAGTGGGATGAGTTAAGAAAGGAATTTCCTGTTCTATTCAAAATTCACAGGATAGGTTACACTTATGACTCATTTGCACCTATTAAGTCTAATAATAGGTTGCACCCCTTTTCTCATCAAATTTTGCTGCTTAAAAGAAAAGTTTTTGTCTATTGAAAAAGTTTGTTAATTTTGGTGTTTATTATTCGTTAAGTAGGGGTTCGATAAATCTGGGTCATATGTATATGTAATAACTTAATACTTACATAAAATTCTAATCTTATATATTTTTATCTTAATCATGATTATGAATACTTTTTTAAAAGTCTCATTTCATTTTACACAAAATGATTAAAACTTATATTTTGACAGATTTATTCATGAATTCTTAAAAGGATAAGATCTTGAATTTTTGATAGATTTATTAGTGATTCCTGGTAAAAGAATATCTTAATAACTTACATGTGGCTTACTGAGTGGTTTGATCTTTTCTCTTAAAAAGTTACATATTTCTAGAAATAACTAATATTTCCCTTCACTTGAATATGTGATTATATGTTGTCTATTATATCTTTTTCTGTTTTTCCGTATATTTAAATGTCGAAAAGCGAATAATCTCTCTTGTTTTTTGAGAGGATGCTGAATTCTCCATTTTGATCTTAAAAGTACTTAAATAATGGTTTGATATATATATCCAGAGATGCTATGATTACAACATTTAAATTTTAACAAAAAGAATACATTTTTGCATCACATTATATATATAGCAGAATAATTGAATTTTAGTGAAATATTTTAGTGGAGAAAAAAAGTTTTTTACTTATGTGTGTTGTAAATATTTAATATGCGCTCTAAAGATTTTTTTAATTTGCTTCTTTAATATTAAGTTTTGGCTTGTTCATTATAAATTATTCTTACTTTAGTGTTCCTTTTTTTTTTAAGTTTGTGGAATGGGAAGACTTATGTTTGTCCTGGAGCTTTTTTAAGCAGACTCTATTAAAACAGCTTCTTACTGAAGGTAAAGTAACATTTTTAAAAGTTTATAATAAAGATTTATTGGTCTTATCTTATTTATAATTACCATATTTATGTGAATCTAAGCACCCCTAATTCTCAGCAAGTTTTTGTGGAAAATGAAAAATAGTTTAGAACCTGTATTTTCTCTAATTACCCCATCCAACACATTGTTTTTAATTCGATTCTCAAACGCACCTGATTTTCAGTAGTTTTAATATTGGAAAAAAAGTGTGGTTTAGATTCAAGTAAATATGGTATATTATTTTAACAGTATTAAGTATTTTTTAATATTTAATTGAAGCAACTTCTTTAAGGAATTTTTCTTATTTGCTGCTGAAATACTAATATATTAACTATATTTTTCTACTCGATATGTTTGTATTAAAAATTGTAATTTTTTTATGACTTTTTAATTCAGTTTTTATTTTCATTAACATGTGTTGGCTCTGTAATTGCACTGGAGTCATTACATTGTTAGTAAATTAAATTTGCATTTATAATTTAGGGATAAAACGGAATTCAATAACTATTTATTGGACCTTTTTGGATGAAATAGTATTTTAAAAATTTGTAATATATGTTCTGTGAAGTCATCCTATATTTATGTATATAAAGTTAATTTGTAACATTTATTATTTTGCATTCTTCATCTGATTATAAAAAAAATACTTAAAAGGATAAAATTTATTGTGAATTTTAGTTACAACTCTTTGCGACTTTTAATTTTGATTAAATGAACATTTTTCAGTCTGTTATCTTTCATTAATACAGATATAAAATTTGCTTCAAAATGTTAATGTTTGTGATTTAGTTATAAAAATTTTAATTATTTATGTGTGCTTTTTACAAAGAATGTTTTTACCTCCATATATTAATCAAAAACTTCAATTGTAGGTGAACGTTATTTAATGAGTTTTTTCACCCTTCTTTCATTTGCTGAACAAGGTAAGTTAATTTTCATGTTTAAACAAGGCTGTATTTTGATCTATATTTTTAGGAATTATTTAATATTTTTTTTAAAAAAACTGATAGCTTTTAAATGTTTTGTGCATTTTATTTTTGAAATATTAAGGGAGTAATCATGATTACTTTTTTACCAGGATATATATATATATATATATATACATCATTTAAACTATTTTTTATTTAAAAAATAAACGCATATACTTGAAACAATAGATTTTTTTTTTCATTTTTACAGGACTTTATGATGTTGTAAACAATTTGGGATCATTAGCTGCTCGGTTCATTTTATTACCAATTGAAGACAGCTCTTATTTGCTTTTTACTCAACTTTTAACCAGAGATAAAAAATCTCAGTCTTTGGTATGTTAATAATTGCTCTATTAGTTGGTTACATTATAATTTCCTTTTAATGTATGCATGTCATGTAATTCATTTAATTGAAGTTGGTTGGGCAAAATGGTGACATAAAAAATTGGATTGTGTTGATGCATAAAATTTTATATCCTATATTATAAAATACTTGTATATTGAAGTTTATTAATATATACTTAAGCTTTTCTTTATATTAACATTTTACATAGCAAATGCTGAAAAATTAGGTTTTTGATGAGACAAAAAACAAAATGCCAATTGATGCAGGGTAAAAATTACTGACATCTGTTTTTTATTTAATTTTCTTAAAAGCAGAAATAATACTATTCTCCAATGCTTTACATTATAAATATAATCAAAGTTGCTAAAACTTTTAGTCTAGTTCAACATTTCTATTCTGATCACACACACAAACTGAGGAAGATCTCTTAGACCCACAATGTCCACCTCCACACACACACACAATGGATACTATCACATGTTAACATTAAAGGTAATGAGATCACTGATAGACTGGCCAAAGAGGGTAGTGAGAATGAAACGACTATTGTCACCTCTTACTTTTCAAGAACTGTTCTCTACTGAAAGATCTATAAACTAAATTTTTTTTTTTTTAATATGGTGTATTCCACCTAGACATCAATGGTTCACAGGAACATCTCCTGGCTCTCTGCTGGAAATCAAATGTGACTGTGGCTCCTAGATTGCTCTGGCTAGATTAACAAGTAGCCACTTGAAATGTCTTTCTTTTGAAAGTGGCAGAAAAATCCACCCCACTTGTAAGAAATGCTTTGACCATCCATCTTCACCAGATCACATTCTGAGATGCATCAGACTTTCTAAGGGGAACTGGACATCCAATCTCTTTATTATTATATATTTTTTGGTCGTCAACAACCTTCTGCAACTGATCTGACATATGTCAGATCGTTCGAGGATAAGAAACAACAACAAAACTTTTAATTCTAACTTGTTGAGCACTAAATATGAAACTACTTTTATTGTTTTACATAACATACTTTATAAAGTGGTCCTTTTGTTTTATACAAAAATGTTCATAGTGTCTATATTTCTTGATTAATGCCTATGTGAAATATTTATGTAACATTTTGCAATGTTCATATTGTGCACATGAAATATTTTTAATATTTACGTACATTCAAAATTCATTGTTTTTTTAGTTTTATTTCATTGTATTAGATTCATACTGTAATGTAAAATTTTATCCAAGTTTTTCCCCTCATTATTTTTCTATTAACTTTCATATTTGTGTTTAATAAATAAAGCAATAAATTGTTTTAGGAAAACATTTCCATGGCTCTCACAGTACTAGGAAATATATTGAAAATGATGATCCTGTTAGGTCTTACTATTCTGATGTTTGGATATTCCTATTCTCAACTGTTGTTATATTTATATGGTGGCACAAAGCTAAGTGCTGGAATAGGTAAGGAAAAAAATTCAAAAATGATAAAATAGCAAAAAAAAAAGTTATATAAGAAAATTATGTAATGGTGAAGCTCAGTGGCTTGGTGGTTAGTGTATCACGCTTCCACACCACAGGTCCGAGGTTCAAACCCCAGGCTGGGCAAGGTTGACTTAGCCTTTCATCCCTTGAGTGCGTTGATAAATGAGTACCAAGCTTGATTGGGAACATAACATTGGGAGTTTCGCGTCAAACTGACCACCTGACCAACATCTGCTCATCCACCTCAGGGCCCAAGGTCATGTATACTGAGTTGGACACAGTAGGCCTTGGCCCTGATGGGCAGTGGCTGGTGGTTAGTGTTTGTCACTTCTACGCCCCAGGTCCAAGGTTTTAGCCCCGGGCTAGGCAAGGTTGACTCAGTCTTTCATCCCTTGAGTGAGTTGATAAATGAGTACCAAGCTTGATTGGGAACATAACACTGGGAGTTTCACGTCAGACTGACCACCTGGCCTGAACGTCTGCTCATCCACCTCAGGGCCCAAGGTCGCATATACTGAGTTTGACACAGTAGGCCTTGACCCTGATGGGCTGTCACGACACTGAGTTCAGTTAAGTTAAACCATATAATGTGATTGATAGTTCATTTATGTCCAAAAAGGCTCAGTGTTCAATGGATTATTATTTTGCAATGAATATATTGTTTCATTCATCATTGTACTTTCCATTTTATAGATTTGATGATGAAAGTCATTGGTATTGTCCAACTTAGTTTGGAAGTTTAAAGGCTGTTAATATAATAACATTATATATATATACACATTATGAATTGTCATAGATATTATATTTAAAACAAAATGTATTTATCGGATTATCATCTTAGTTATAAAGAAATTAGTTAGAACAAAAATTATTGACATTGGTATGTAATAATCAGAAAGTAATTAGTTCTAATTCTTGAAACATTTGTCATATTGATTGGTTTGCAGTCTATTTTTGCTTTGTTTGAATGTCTGTGGCAATATTTTTATTTCATTAAGAATTTTAGTGATAGTTTCATTATTTATTATATTTTTATTAAAAAATATATAAATTTTTAAATGCCAGAGAAAGTTTTCTTTTGTATTTTTCTTTGAGACAAAAGTCATATTTATAGGTATTAGCTTAGCATTTATATTGTGTATATCATGTCTGAATACATGTCCTGTAATCACATTCATGCAATTTCCTTCCAAAGTTATTTGAAAATTAGAAGGAATCATGTATTATTATATAAATTATCAATCAACTTATTTTCTGCAGTAAAAAAAAAGCAGCAGTGGGTATTGTTATGAAGATAACTTCATTGCTAAGTTGTTCATATTTACTAATGTGTTGTAACCTGGCTACTTGTCACAGTTAAATAATATTTGCTATCTTTTTTGCAAATGATTATCACAGTCCAATTATACTTTTTATTCATTATTTTTTTAAAAGAATTGATTGATGTATAAACATAGTTTAACAAGACCATTCTTTATCTGTTTCGTAAAAAAATAAAAAATCAGATTCTGTAAAAATTCTGTATCAGATTCTGGAAAAATTCTGTTCTAGAAACAGATAAGCTACATTTATTTAGTTAGTTCATTAGCATTATATTTTAATTCAATTTAAGCCATTAACATTGATACCAGTTTTGTTCAGTTGGAATGAAAAGTATTAAAATTATTATACATATTCATTTTTTTATTTTTATGGTTATATTATGTATAAACTAAACTCAGTGGCACAACAGCCCATGAGGACCAAAGCCTACTGTCCCCATCTCAGTTTTCATCACCTTGGGCACTGAGGTGCATGAGTAGATGTTCTGGTCAGGTGGTCAATCTGATGCAAAACCCCAGTGTTTAGTTCCCAAGCAAGTTTGATACTTATTTATCAACCCACTGAAGGGATGAAGGTCTAAATCGACCTTGTCCAGCTTGGGATTTGAACCTTGGACCTTTGGTGTGGAAATGCAATACTCTACCTCTGAGCCACTGGGCTTCTATATTTTGTAAAATCATAAAAATAAGTATATTATGGTATATTGTTAATTACACACATTAGGCTGTCATTTAAATTCTTTTGAACTGAGATTAGACTTTTAACAATTCCTGATAGTTAAATATATGTAATTTTTCAGAAATTTAGTTTTAAAAAGTTGCTATGGTAACTTTTGAAACATTAAGCAAATTTCAAACTATGTATGAGCAAACAATTAGTAATTATAATACACTTGTGTAATATTTATGCATTTTGAATATGGTTATTAAATTGTAATTTCTTATTTTAATTAACTTCTGTTTATTGTTTCAGGTTTAACATTAATGCGATGGCACTGTCTTTATGTATTGCTTTTAGCAGTAAATGGTGTATCTGAAGGTTTCAAATTTGCTGTGATGAATCATGTAGAAATTGACAGGTTGGTATATTTTCTGTTATTTTATCAATTTCACCTTTTTTGTTGTTACAAAAAGCATACTTTTATTTTTTATCCTTTTTAAACTTGTTCAATTTTTATTTAAAATTTTATGTATGAAGAGTTTTGTACTGTATTTTCTTGATTTTTTTAGAGGTTATTTTTAGTACTTAAACATTAACTGTTACCTTTTGTGAGTATTTAAAAACTTTTTTAGAAATCAGAACTGCCATATAAATACATCTTGTTACTACACAATTTGTTGTGATTATGTTTAAGTAAGTTGTCTGTATGATTCCTTTTTCATTATTAGAAATTGAAATAATTCATTTTAATGACTTTATTTTCATCAATATATAAGGTAAACTAGATAATGTTGAAAAACAACACAGAAATAAAATTAAACTTCTATAAATTGCTCCAACAATAATAAAAAGTTAATTAGACCGAACATTGCATAAGATGACTTCTATTTTTCAGAAATGTTACTATTTAAAAATCATTCTTTTTATATCCTTTTATATTTTTATTTAGTATAAGAACCAAATGGCTTAATAGATACGTAGTTTACACTTAAAAGTTTGAAACTTGGCTCCTCCAGAGAATCATGATATTTTTTGCAAGAGTTTTTTGTTTGTAAAATTTTTAGTGGGTTGCTTTAAATCCTTTGCATTTTATGCTATGAAACAGAATGAAATGTGAAAATTGTAGTTCTTATTCTCTTATTACAGTTATAGTAGGGTGAGAATTCTACTATTTGTAGCTAATTACCTAATTTTAAAATGATGTTATTTCATCTGAAAAACAAATGTAGGAAATGGTGTTCTGTATTTGTAATTCATTCTATGCTTAATATTTTACCAGTCTGCTCAAAGCCATTCATCTAATTATTGCTTTGATTATATTAAACTTAAAGTCCTATTTTTGCATTTAACTTTTTATTAAACATATACCATTTGTAATTAATGTGTTGTAGCAATATCATCTATATAAGTCAGTAACAGCCTCTGGACAGAGGTCATCACTTTTGTCTAGTGGTATGTTACATGCTTAAGGAACCAAAGGTCGAGGGCTCTGTCCTAATGAATATGTGCCACTTCATTGGTGACCCTGGCTGAATTAAGAAAAACGTAACCTTCTGAACTATCGTGGCGCCATCTACCCATAAAAAGAGCAACCAAAAACTCATCAGACTCACTTGATGCAACATCTCCAATTAACAGCAGCAACACACATTTGCCATAACAACTATATTGTTCATTCACCTATCCATGGACTCGCTGGTGGGGGAGTAATGTAGCAATATCATCTATTTAAGCCAGTAACAGCCTCTGGACAGTGGTGATCACTTTTGTCCAGTGGTATGTTACATGCTTATGGAACCGAAGGTCACTGGTTCTGTCCTCCAGATAAGCCTCTTCAGTGTTTATTTAATTGTAATATTTCACAGTTTTAACATCAATTTTAAACTCCTTTGTTATGACTTTGTAATTATATTAAAAATAGCTTTAGTCCGTTGGCAGGGCCGATCTTAGCAGGTGTGCAGTAGCCAAAACAAGGGGTGGGTGCATGCCACATATAGTTCTGTCAGACAACCAATATTTTTTACAAATTTCTAATAATAAAACTTACAATAAGTTGAATAAATATGCTGAATTTTAAATAAAGTTATTGAAAAATCAAAGTAGTTGCCAATTTCCCAATAACGTAGCATAACTTAAGAAAAATGGAATGTTAATGCGCAGTGGGTTGGTCCACACATAGTCCATTAATGCCTACTCTTTATATACATCCTTCATTTGGTTGCAAAATTCGTGGTAGAGACGGCAATACCACAAGAAAAGGGGTCTTTTTTGCTCATCAGCAGTATTGGTGATGCACTGTGAATCGATGCTTTACAAAGAAACCTCAGAAATTATTTTTATGAAATATGCTTTACAACAAGATCTAATATGCTTAATATTACCTAAGAGATAGGTATTTAAATTCAATATACATTTGGGGATAGAAAAAGTTTTCAATTGAGTATTAGCCTTACAATTTACAAAAACAAAACAGAGGAAAGATTTTATTTTTGTGTCTATTTACACTTTTATTGATGTTTTAGTTTTTACTTTTATACAAGTAGATGCGTTTATAAAGTCAGTGTTAAGTATTAGTCAAAGTATGAAAAATTCTTCTAAAGGGGTGACAAATTAGGTCTTTGCACTCGGGTGGCCGACACCCTAGGATTGGTTCTGTCCCTTGGAGTACTTTTTATTTTCAATGATATTCTGTTAGATTTCTTAATGGATAAAAATTAAGTTTAAAGAGCAGGTTGCTGATTTTGGTACCTTTTTTTTTAAAAAAGGCAATCACCAATTAATATTTATAATGTTATTTATTGGCACAGTTTTAGGATATTTATGATATCACTAAATTTGCTGTATCCCAAAAGTTCATTTTGTCTAAGTGACAAATTTTTATTTTATGGGATTTAGAATTTTATACATATTTGGAAGTTACAATGATGTTTGCCGTAAAAAGAATTGTGATTTCTGGAAGTTACTTTCATTACAAATCAAAACTTTTTTTATATCTCCATTATTGAAAATTTCTCTCTTGCTTTCAAATACTGTGTTAAAACAATCATGAATAACAGATGATACATGACAAATATAGGAATAAATCCTTTTCACAGTTTTATATAAAGTTGTCTAAGAGCTAACATAAAATTACAAAAGCATATGAATATAACAATCATTATTCCTCACCTCCTTGTTCAAAGACTTAAGTTAATGTAATTATTCAGTAACAAGATATATTATAAATATTTCACCTTGAGAATAACTTCTTTGACAGACGTACTTAAATACAAGGTTATTCATAATTCATTCACACCATGGTTTTGGAGTGCTGTAGAAAGAAAACTAAGACAACTAAGATGAGTTAAACTAATGCATTGATGTATGCCATGTGACCAACATACACTTGCCTCCAAAAGTCTGTGTACAGGCAATCACATCTTACGGTTTTCATACTATAATTACTATTAAAATCTTGCCTTAGTAAATAAAATACTTGTCAGAAATTCTTAAAAATTTCCTTTTTCAAACAACAGCAACAAAGTTCACCTTAACAAGAGAAAACAAGAATGACCACCAAATAATCACCAATCATCCGTGCCAAAAGTCTATGTACACTTATTAAATAGAGCTTTTAAAGACCCTTTTTTGTAAAATAATTGCACTAAATCGTGTTTTTAAGTAATTATAAGCTTCTTTTACAATTTATTTAGGATTTGAGATTTGAAAGCTTTTGTGGTTCCATGTCAAGGAGCAGAATAGAGATCGATATATTATTGAAAGAAAATTCATCATAGATCTTCCAAAAAGGGAGACATTTTTAATGCAATTGTTGAAGCTGTTAATGGAGACATTCATTCATTCAAAACATTTTCATAAACTACGAATCAACTAAAATTTTAACATCTAAGCTGAGATCCGGCCGCCCATCTGCAGTGTCACCTCGAGAATCTTGCTTTGTAATACTCTCTATAAAAAAAAATCCAAGACTATAAACTTTACAAATAGCTAAAAGTGTTTCTGAAGTATTGCAAAAAAGCATAACTTTAAACCATAATTAGAAAAGAACTGAAAAAGAATGACCATCATGGCTGAGTTGCACTCAAGAAACCATTAATCTCTCGAGTGAACAGAGCTAAGAGTATAAGAGCACCTTTGCCAAAAAACCTCTAAATAAGACACAAAATTATTGGAAAAATGTAATACATTTTATTGAAATTAATTTTTGTAATTTGGCATCAAAAAGAACAAAAATATGCCTGTAAAAATTCCTGGACAGATCTTAAGAAAGATGATCCTTTTTTGACTATCAAGCATGGAACAGGAGGCATAATTTGTTGGGGGTGCATTGGAAGCCTTTCGGAGGGTAATCTGGAATTTATTGAATCAACAATGTACAAAATTGGTTACTTGAATTTATTGAAGTAAATTATCAGGGCATATGCTGAGAAACTTGCGGTGAGTGATGATTTTTACTTTCAGTGGCACAAAGGTACCAAGCAAATGGCTCACATTGTGAAGTCATCGTGAAGCCATGGCTATTCTGACATGTCCCAAACCGACTCCGTAAGCCAACCTAATCCCCAGACCTAAGCACAATACAGCATTTGAAGGATTTACTCGAGTTAATAATCAAGGAGAATGTAATAACATCCAAGGAAATGCTCAAATTTGTCATAGTGGAAGAATGGATCAAAATATCCACAGGTGAAGCAACTAAACTAGTTAACTCCCTGCTAGATATGTTGAGAGAGTTATAGAAAGAATGAAATAGCTTAAAAAGTATTAATTTTTAATTACAATCCATTATTGTAAAGGTTTTTTTCCAGTGTACACAATGATTTGTCTCACTCTCAAGTTATAAATATTTGTATTATTTTATATAATATTCAGGTGATTGTTGCTTATACTATTTGAATTTACAACTTTAACGGAATCAATAAAAAATAGTACTGATTCAGAAAGACTTCATTTAATTAGCGATCTTTGCTTGAATATGAAATATGATTGCCTGTATGCAGACTTTCAGAGGCAAGTGTATAAAACAAGTGTAAAATATGAAAATAAAACTTGCATTTTTTCTGTATTCTTTCACATGTTTTTTTTACTGTATTTGTCTTAGTCTTTTTACTACAATACTCTAAGCCCTGGGAGGGAATTATGTATAACCCTGTTATTAATGTGAAAGAACTTAATGAATTTTTACCTTAATATGCATTTGAAATGAAATATTACTATTAATTATGTGTAAAAACAGAAAAAAACGCAATTGTTATTTTAAAATAATCTAAAAAGTTGGTCTATTTAATATTATATTGCAGTAGTTTTAAGTTATTACTGTAGGATTATAAGAATGGGGAAAAAAGAAACGTGTATATTTATTATTTAATTTGTTTTATCATATGTTAACATTTTTGCAATTATAATGCATTATGTATTTTTTAAAATTTTCTAGGAAATAAATAAATAGAAATCAAGTTGAAAAAAGAAAACTGTGAATAAAACATTTATTATATTTCTGTGGTTTGCTTTACACTTTTTTCATAAACCATATAACAATTTTCATTAACTTACTAAATGATCCAATTTGAAATTAAGTGTTAAGAAATTGTAAGAAGGTTAACAAGCTAATTTCTTTCATTCTCTCTGTTAAAATACCCAATCGTTCTATTTTTTAAATTTGAAATAAAAAAATTTTTAGTACCCAAATTAAATTACAAATATGTGTGTGTACAGGTTTGTATATATAATAATGAATATTATTTCATCCTTTTTTTTTTAATTTTTGTTTTGTAGTATTAATTATTTAAAAATCATTCTTTTTGACAAGAACTATTGCAAAACAATACCTAAAACATTGCCAAATGTATCAAATTTGATGCTGAAGTAATGTAAATGTTTAATATCTCAACACTATTTATTATCTTTCAAAATGTTATCTCAACTCTTTTTAAATTTTCCTACTGATTCTTTCTTATAAGTGACCTGTGTGTACTAATTTGTTGTCTTTCTGCAGGTACAATAAGAGCTTGGTTTTATTATCTGTTGGTTTTTTGACTGCTGCTTATTGTCTTGTTTCTGTTTTTGGAAGTTCAGGATTTATTATTGCCAATTGCTTAAATATGTTATTTCGAATAGTGCATAGGTAATTTATGTCATCTCTTTATGTAATACATTATTTTAGTCATTAGCTTAGAAGTAGTTGCTTTATCAAAATTCATTTATTAATTCGTGAAAATATAAAACATTAATTTTCTCCTAACAGGATGTATGATATAGAATGTATTATAATTTAGTGTAACATTTTTTAATTAATAGAAATGGTGTTTCTTTCTCAAAAAATTTTATATGCATTTTCTCAAGTTAATTTTTAGGTTTTAGTAAGTTATGTAAACAATTTAACTGCTTAATTTATGTGCCTGATTTTTCAATGAGGTTTTTCTTATGTTTTTAGCATTCATTTCATTCAAGAATATTTTCAAGTTCCAATATATTGGTGGTGGAAAATTACTCCCCATTCGTTGATAGTAACAATTTTATGCGTAATTCTTGGTGTTACATCTATTTCTGAGGTATTTTTTTATTATAAATTAATTTTTCTTAAAATGCAATTTTATTATGTCCTATGACAGTGATGGCAAACCTATGACCTGTGGGTCAGACACTGACCTACAATTGCTAGGCAACCACATGTTTGCATACGCGTGTGGTGTGTGGATTATTTATATTCTATTTGAAATTTTTCAAGCACATTGACACAAAAGCAATTTAAATGCTGCTTATAACCTTCAGTTTGATCATTACAGTTCCAAAGTCACGCAAATGACAACAAATGTATATGAAAGTATGTAGTATTTGAAGTAAAACAAAAGTGTTTACAAAATATCAAATAATATAGTGCATGATTTTACTCACATTTTGTTTGTTGAAAGAAAATCGCAAACCAAAGCGAATAATCATATGCCAAGCATTTTCTTCACATAAAATACACTTTTGTAGGGTTAGGTTCAGTTATGTTTGTTGAAAGTGACTTCCATAACGCCCTTTTTTACCCGTTAAGCCCATTGAATTTTAAAGATGTTTTGTGATAAAAATACTTAGCTAAAAATTTTTTAACTTAACTCTGGGGCAAATGGGCATTAGTGACCCACGCGCTAGTACTAAAAAAATATGAACGAAATTTGACCCACATCTCAAAAAGGTTCGCCGTCCCTGTCCTATGAAATGCTGTTATTTTTTAAGTTTAGATGCTGTAATTTTTTTTTTTTAGTTTAGTTATTCATTTAGATATTGAAAGATTATTATTTGTTACATTAATCTGTTTGATTTTAAAATTTAAAATGATTTTTCAAGAAAAAACACTATTTTTTATGCACATTTGTATATGTGTGAATATGGTGTTTAAATTTATAAAAATATTCTTGTTATAATTTATGCTTGTAAAATTATGTCATGAGCAATAATCATTCATTTTAAAACTTTAAATAAAGGTTCTATTCATTTTTTTAAAAAAATTCTTTAATGTTTTGCAATATTATAAAACTTTTCAACTGAAAGAAATTTGCTTTCCTTTCATACTTTAAAAATTATTTTACATGAATATTTTTTATTCATCCTGTTGTCATAACATTTTATATCTCAGCATCATAGCAAAATTACTGTTTTGAAAAAAAAAATGTATTAAAAGTCATTTTTCTGAGATATTTTCCCTTCTTTTTCTGTAGATATATCTCTGTTGCAACAATATATATTTTTGGATCTGGCATCTACTCTTGGGTGCATGTTGTTTCTTTATATTTCTTTGGACTGTGTGGTATAAAGAAAATGACTTAATTTGTTTTATTTATGGACAGTGGAAAAAAAGGAATTCTCCAGATACCAAATCTAAATTAAATTAATATTTTTTGCTTAAAAATTTTGAGAGAAGCTATATTTTTGTATAATTATATACATTTTTATTAAAAGTTAATGTTTTTCCTAATAACTTATGTACTAACTTTTTAAATGTACATATGAAAGGAAATCTGCATTTTAAAAATATTGTTTAAAAAATATTTATGAAGATCTATCTTTGAAATTAATTTGTCATGTATATGTTTATTTAAAAAATATCAGTACTTATATTTCTATTCAAAAGTGGTATACTACTATGTAATGAATTGATTCCGGTATATAGTCTATTTATGTATATTAAGACAGTGTATTTGTTATATATGTCAATGTATAATAGGTGCCTTATTATTGGGCTTTGAATTTGGCCAATTGTGGAAGATGTAAATCTTTAGCTTATGGTTTTGGTTAACTATCTTGTTTAGTTGAGTAGTGAACAGGTTTTTGTGTAGTCTTTGTTATTGTTTTTTATAATGAAAAAAATATTTTTTCTTGATTACAACAATTTCATTAGAAATATGTATTAATTAAAAATAAATAATTATATCTATATAAAGTATATATTTTCCCTTGCATAAAATGTGAAGAAAATAACTCAATGCCATATAGGTAGAACAAATATTAAACTTTATGTAGTATCTAAAGAAAATCTTATTAATAAAACATTTGTGTGTGACAAATTTAGCACTGAGAAGCTGAGCTTCCACTTTATTTTTTTTTCCTGTCTATCTTTTAAAAATGGGAATCCGTATTACTTAGTTTGAATAGCCATCATTTATCAGGTTGAGGCTCTAGTCCATGGGTGGAAAACTCAAAGGCTATCTTGGGGCAATTAAATAAGAATTAACTGTTGGAACTGTTGGTGGGCCACAAAAAAAAATCAATGTTCAAAGAAACGTAATTTTATTTTGAATACTGAATTATAATAAACGCAAATAAAGGAACAAAATAATTTATGTTTACTTCCTAACACTTGACATCCCTTCTCTTCTACTTTCTTTCTTGTTTTGTGAGAAATTTTGACCTTTTATCTACCGACGGTACTTATAAGTACCACTTACATTAAAATTACATATGGTGCCGTTGGTTGAGTTCAAATGACATCCAGAGATGGAGATAGTACATATATTTATATATTACAGAAAATAAATATTTAGTTAAAATTTTCACTTAAAAGTAGTAATGCGGGTAAATGAAAATTACACCTTTGAAGGTTCTGCGGATTGATGCGGACAACCTTGCATCTGTCCGTTCGCTTTCTATTTACAGAATTTGTCCCGGTACGGGGTTCAAAGAAAGTTTCAGTTGCGATAGGAAGGCGGGAAAGTATGGCGCACTCAGTTACAGTTAAGTGAGGAGTGTAGGAAACAACATAGAATAACCATTTTTACGGATCCTCTGACGATATTTAGCAGGAATATTCTTTGAAATCCTCTCTTCCAAGATATATGGCAGCACGAGTTCTATCATGAGTATTTTAGCGGGGAAGACGAATAGTTTTATAGTAAACTTTGCGTTTTACACTGATGGCGTTTTCAGCAAATTGCGAAGATTGTCATTTTTGTTCCGAAAAATTAGTTAATGTCGAAAGGTCTATTTTATTTTTTTTTTTAATTAAGACCTTAGACTATTTATTGTACCTAAACAGTGTATATAAGTAATTTTACAGTTGAATATCTTTAATTAATTAATTAGCTCTAACAAATTAAATTTCCCAAAGTTGAGTATTTTTTTTTTGTATATCCCTTAATTTTCAATATAGTGATTCAAAAAAAAAATATTGCATGAAAAAAACTGCGGTAAATCATAATGCGGTAGATAAAGTGTTAATGTGTATTATTGTGTGCTGAATACTGGTCAGGCCGCAAAAATGCTCGTTGTGGGCCGCAAATTTGACACTCCTGCTCTAGTCCATTGTGGCAATTTAAAAAGGGACTGTGGAAGGGATCTGTGGGAAGGGGGGTAGGGTAAAATATTGATTTTTCAAGTGATACATTTGGTACCAATCATAGCTAATAAATTTTTGAATTGTGTGAAAGTTTCAAATGATGTAGTTTATTTTATTTCATTGTATGAATCAGTTGATTTTGAATACCTTCTTCGGTATTTCAAATTTGAATAAATTGTGTATCATGAATTATTTTTAGAACTATATTTTGTAATATCGAACAATATTGTTAAACGTTTATAGAATCAAGTTTATATTATTTCTAGTGATGTGTAAATGATACTTGGTCAGTAATTATTCAAGGTATAAAAAAAAATACTTAACCAAATAATCCAGTTAATGAAATATTTCATAAAGAATATGTGTGCTGTTGATATTTATATATATATATGATAGATATAAGCAAAGATATACATGTTTTCTTCTTCAGAGTTTGCACTAAATTAGCTGTAATTAATGATGCAATTACTGATGTAAAGCAGTTTTAACTATAAATATGCACCAACTACAAAAGTAAAAAGGTATGCCCTGCCTTTTTGTACAATCTCTAAATGTTTAAAACAAAGTTTTTTTTTCTCTAATATTTATTTAGATTTTCATATCTCTTCTATTTGGTAAATACTAAAATAATTATATACTATGTCTTGTTTAACATAAATATAAATTTACATCCTTAATTCCTTTCATTAATTATTTAATAAGCAAAATATTAAAATTAATAGTTTCTTATTTTTGAGGTACCTGTTTATAATTTAAAAGAAAGGTGTTTGTAATTAAGATATCCCCAAAAGATCATTTCTGTGTTGGTTACTTATGTATGTTTGTTAGTTTTTTTGTGAATTGTGTTTGTGGCAGTTTATAATATTCAAAATATTTCGAAGAATAACGAAATATCTACATTTTTTCAGTGTCAAAAAGGAAGAGGCATTCATTTTATTTTTCACTGCTTAGAATTTTTGGTTAGTTCTTGTTAGTTTGATTAACAAGCTGAAAATTATGTTCAAAAGGCATCAACATCCCTTTAATGAGAGTTTTTTTTTTCTTTTCACTTTTAAGGAATTATGTTTTTTGTTCGAGTTTAGAAAGTTTAAGTTTCTTATTTCTATGGGGTAAAGGAATTACCAAGTCATAATATTTTAATTTATTATTATCGATTTCCATGCTTAAAATTTTGATCATTATTTTTAATATTATTACATTTATGCAATTTTGCCAAATTGTAATACATCGATATAACTCTTGTACGTTTAAAAGTATTGTAAAAGTTGTTTATATTTCATTTATTCACCGATACAAACTAAAATAATTAAAGTGGCACACACAATATAATTATCAATACATTGCATGAACTGGTAATCTCTCTCTAAATGCCATTTTTGAATCAAAGTGCCAAATTTATTTTTTTAACATATAGTTATCCTAAATATATTTCATAACTATTTAGTATGAATGTATTTCAGTTCTTAAATTACATATATGTGCTTTTTGAAGAATAAAAAGGAAATTTTAAAATTTGATATTTGTCAGGCTTAAATTTTGTATCTAAAAAGTTTTGTCATTTTTTTCGATTAAACTTTTTAAATTCTTTGATAATTGAAACATTATAATACCCAAAAAATAAATAAACATATATTATTCATCAAAAATAAAAATTTAATAAAATAACTGCCAGTAAAGAGTTTTGTTTTTTATATGGATGAATAACACTTCTATGTATTTAAGTAATAAACTTTTGATGAACATATAATGGGAACTCATTTTATTTAAATTTCTATTTGACATCAAGTTTCATGTCATTAGAAATTTATTTACCTATTTTTATGTGATATGTAGGCAATATATTTCTACTTGTTCTTTTTCTTTTTTCTTGGTTATTGTTGTAACTTTTGTGTCTTTTTTATATACTAACTTAAACTTCTTTTCCATATGTAGAGAAAATATGTAAAAAATATATATATTTATCTATTTATAAAGCACGTATTTTATTATATTTTTTTCATTTAGATTTTTAATTTGTGAAATATATATATATCATATAATCAACTGTGATAATATTTGTATGACTAAACTATATTTTCTTAGTTAATAATTAATTAAGCTGTAATTAATTATTCATTGTTAGTATATGATATAATGTGTTATCAAATTAGATGAGATATAAAAAATTGCTTGTGAAATATGTGAAGGTTGTGTTTTATGTACTAAGTAACCTTTACTGTTATAATTACGTTTGATTCAATGATATTATTATTAATTTACGAATTACAAAATAATGTTAGATGAGTGAAAAATTAAATAGTTTTTTTATTTAAAATAATTTTGTTTCATTTGTATTTAATTGTTTTTAATCTTTTGTAAAAGAAAAAAAAGACATTTAAAATAGTTCTTTTAAATTTTGCACATAAAAAATTAATTTTTGTGATAAACTTTTGAAATATTTCCAAAATATACTTTTATAGAGTTCTTATACCTCTTGTTTTAAAAATTCAACAAAGTTTTGACATTATTTACATGTAGAAATGTATCATAAACATGTAGAGAATAAATTAACTTGATTATTCTACCTAAAATTATTCTGTGTTGTAGAATTAATAAAAGGTTAAGGATAATTTAAATGTTTTTATCTTATAAGCAATTTTACTTAAATATCCTATAACAGAATACAAATTAAACTGTTTGCTAAATAAGGAATTATAATTGGTTATTAGAATAAATGGGCAAAATATGTTGGACTTATAAAAAAATACTATTTTACTATTCATTAATAAATAATTAATGAGCTATCTTTCATTTTCTGAATAAAATGTATAAAATATTAGATGTCTTTAATTGTAACATAAACTGTTTGTATATAAAATTGTATATATAAAATATTATTGTTTTGTATAAATTGTTTGTATAAAATATTATTTTCTATATCAATCAATACTTGATTTTACAATAATAATTTTTGTATTGTATAATAATTTTGGGGTTACAAAATGTGCTGGTAAAATTTTCATTTTTAAAGAATGTAACATATTAATTTGCAGAAAAAGCAATTTGTACCTTTTTCTTTCTTTTTTTTAAATGAAGCAATATGCTTACTTTGTATCAAGAATTTTAAATATTTATATTGATGTTTGTTATTAAAACACCCTCACTGTTTTAATTGTTGTGAATGAGAATAAATTTATTCTTGAAACACTGTAAACAGGACTCATATTACCATAAAAAGAAACATTTAAACTTGATCTACATTTATTATAATAGACAAAAATGAACATGGAAAAATGATGTACAACATGATAACACTACATTGAATGAAATTTCTCATAGAATACATTTACTAAAAAATGTTGTCATGCAGTCATAAATTGTTGTTGATATTAAACTTCATCATCCTATTTCCACAAAGCTTTATTGAAGTATTATTTAAAGTAAAGAGTGAAGAAATACTATCAATTAAAATCCTTTAGAGTAATATAAAAAAGTTTTGAATGAATTTTAAACAGGAACACATTTCTGTGAATATACAATATGCTTCGAGTTTTCAGCAAAACAAAGAATCTATCAAGAGTTCATCAATGCTTTTTGAGATGTCTTATTTTACAAATAGAAATTCTCTCAGAGTCAAAAATTTAGTTTACTTGATTACATATGAGTTTTAATTTTCCTTAAACTTTAATTATTATATGGTACACCACATTTTTTAAAAAATTAACCCAAAGCCTTTTTAAAGTTATGTGAAAAAGCATTTTGCAACTGCTTGTTTCTACTGTTTGTATTCAAATTTGAAAACATACTTTTTTTTACAAAATATACAGCAACTAAATAAAACTTCAATTATAAATATTTAAACAAAAAATATGTTTTTTTTTTTGTTTGTTTTAATATTAATAATTGATATACCTGAAACATAGTTATTTGTAGTTTACTTTTGTATTTAAAATCATTGTTTTCATTAAAGGGAATAAATGAAAATATGACTTTTGATATGTAATGATGATTTTATGAATTCTGATTAACAAAACTAAAAAAACTACATTGATATAAAATGTTAAAAACTGTATATGCAATTATAATTTATTTTATGAATATATTTTTTAATGTTATGCTGAAGCATTAATATAATTGCCTTGCACACAAAACATAAACATGTAATGCAATTGATAAATAAGAAATTCTAGTTTGAAAATAATATAACTAAACATAAAACAATAATAAAAAAACTTTTGAATTGTAAATTCTAAAATAAAAGATATACATATATAAGAATATATCATTTCAAATTGAAGATTTTTTTTTTCCTGAGTACTAGCAAAAGTCTTTGCAGAATTGATACCATATTTTGGCTTTATTAATAGACAATGTTTGCAGGAATTAAGATGATTAATAGTTATTGAAGCCACCAACTCCATAATTGTTTCTTGCATTTTGGGCAAAACCTGATGACAATACTCTTCCATTATTGTAATTAGTATTGAAGTTTCGAGATGGTTGAATGAAGCCTACATTCCTACCGTAACCAGTAGATATTGCCTCCTCTCCTCTGTTGTAATTAGAATTCAATGGACGATTACTATCGAAGCCAACATTTTCGTAGTTATTTCTTGCATTCTGAGCAAAATTTGATGTTGCTATTCCTCCACCACTATTGTAGTCATATTCATAATCGTTTGAGGGCAAAACATTTGCATAACCGTTTCCTGCATTTTGTGGGTTATTGAAAGGAGCTATACCTCCTCCATTATTGTAATTTCGCACTGGTTGAAAATTATTGTTGAAACCAACATTATTCGGTCTAGCATTTTGTGATGAAGGTAATATGTTTGTTTCAATAGGACCATTGTTGGTGTAGGCAGGAACTATTTCTGCATTCTGATAATTATCTAATGGCCTATTATTTATTGAAACAGGCTCTGAGAGTCTTGCTGCTAAAACTGTGCCAGTTTGGCCATTGGTAGGTAAAATGTAGGAAGATGACTCGGAATTTGCATATGCTGCTGCTACATTTTGTTGGCTGTTAGAAGAATATAATCCAGAGTCAGGGTTTGAAGATGGTTGTGTTTCAGGTTTTGGCTGCATGTTGTAATCTGCTGATTTTGTTGCGATATTTTGCATATCTTGGATTAAGGCAACTATAGTGCTAACGTACAGTTTCTTAAGAGTTACATCGGAACTCCATCTTGGGTGCTCTTTTTTTATATCGGAAGCAACCGATGTCATAGCCGACGTGAACTTTTTGTAATCAAAGCCATCTTTAGAAACGCTTTCTAAAGCAGATTTCATCAAAAATTGTACTTCCTTACCAACACTTGAATCTGATAATGTATCTAATAGTGAGTTTGATTTCGCATTTTCCGAATCTTTGTCTCCATTACCATCATCTGTTGTTAGACTTTCAGACTGCACTGGAACAGGAGTTGTTGAACTCACGCCAGGATTTGTGATCCTACTATTATCCTTAGACCGAGAAGTTGCTTTTTCATCATTTCCAAGTTTGTCTTTGTGTTTCAAATGTTTTCCAAACGAATCAGGTTTCTCCTCATTTTCTGTTTCTTCACCTTGCTTTTCTGGACGTGAATTTGGTTCCTTAGGTGTTTGGGAGGGTGCTTCAATTCCACTATCAGCTGTTTCGGGTGCATTAATTGGTTGAGGTTGGTTGCTACTGCCATTATTTTCTACAGGTTTATTCACTGCAAGAATTTTGTTATTTGGTTGGTTGTTATTTGAAGGGAATTCATTTGCAGCATTTCTAGCATCTGATTCTGCTACTGTAGGTGTAGTAACCATATTCTTATCCGAGTTTGGACCATCATTAGTTTGCGGTGCATTTTCATTAGCTTCAGCCACATTGACCTTTTTGGTTATTAGAGAAAGGGCTTTTGAATCGTGGAAAGATATTTGGTCGTTTATTTCCTAATGGTGATTCACTTACTGAATCTTCTCCATCTGACGTTGGTATTGTTGACGCCGTCACTTCATTGTTATCTGGTATTAAGTCACCGCCTGATTGGGGAACATTTAAGGAACTTTCTCCATTGTTATCTTGATTCCCAATTCTGCTAAAAGGATATCTTCTATTTCCTGGAAGTGGGGATTGGCGATTAAATAGATTATTTGTTGGATTTTCTCCTTTTACTGCTGATTCTGCTTCTGTATTATCATTTTCTGGTATTAGGCCACTGCTTGATTCAGGAACATTAGTATTTTGATTTTCTGGTCTGTTTAAAGGATATCTTCTGTATCCTGGGAGTGGGGATGGCTGGTTAAATGGATTATTTCCTCTATCCAATGCCGTCTCTGCTGCTACAGCACCATCATTATCTGGTACTAGATCATCATTTGTTTGAGGAGCATTGGTATCTTGATCTCCAAATTTGTTAAAAGGATATCTATTTCCACGAAGTGGTAAATCCCGGTTGAATGGATTATTTGCAGGAGTTCCTCCATTTGCTGCTGGTTCTGCTTTTGTATTATCATTTTCTGGTACTAGGCCACTGCTTGACTCAGGGACATTGTTATCTTGATTTTCGGGTCTGTTTAAAGGATATCTTCTGGACCCTGGGAGTGGGGATGGCTGGTTAAATGGATTTTTTCTTCTACCTATTGCAGTCTCTGCTGCTATAGTACCATCATTATCTGGTACTAGGTCATCATTTGTTTGAGGAGCATTGGTATCTTGATCTCCAAATTTGTTAAAAGGATATCTATTTCCTCGAAGTGGTAAATGCTGGTTGAATGGATTATTTGCAGGATTTCCTCCATTTGCTGCTGGCCCTTTGCTTTGTATTATCATTTTCGGGTCTGGGCCTGTTGACTCAGGGACATTGTTTTTTTTCGGGTCTGTTTTAAAGGATATCTCTGGACCCTGGATGGGGAAGGGCTGGTTAAATGGATTTTTCTTCACCTATTGCAGTCTTGCTGCTTAGTACCATCATTATCTGGTACTAGGTCATCATTTGTTTGAGGAGCATTGGTATCTTGGTTTCCAAATTTGTTAAAAGGATATCTATTTCCTCGAAGTGGTAAATGCTGGTTGAATGGATTATTTGCAGGATTTCCTCCATTTGCTGCTGGTCCTGCTTTTGTATTATCATTTTCTGTTACTAGGCCACTGCTTGACTGAGGATATTGCTATCTTGATTTTCGGGTCTGTTTAAAGGATATTTTCTGTACCCTGAAAGTGGAGATGGCTGGTTAAATGGATTATTTCCTCCACCTAATGCAGTCTCTGCTGCTATAGCACCATCATTATCTGGTACTAGATCATCATTTGTTTGAGGAACATTGGTATCTTGGTCTCCAAATTTGTTAAAGGAATATCTTCTATTTCCTGGAAGTGGGTATGGTCGGTTGAATTGATCGTTTACAGGACTTTTATCATCAGTTGTTGTAGCTACATCCTCATCATTAGAACTTAGAGCATCGTCTATCTGAGATGGCTTGTCATTATTATAGGAATCTTTTCGTAGCTTTTTCAGTAATGGAAATCTAACTGGTCGTTTATTTCTTAATGGAGAATTTCCTTCAGTTGATATTGTTGGTTCTAATGCTGCATCATCGTTGTTATTAATATTTGGACTATTATATACCGGTTCATTATATAAACGAAATCCTTTGTTTTCTGGAATAGGAGGTTGATTATTTCCTAGTTGGAAATCGTTTGTTGAAATTCCTCCATCCGATATCGCAATGGCTATTGCTCCATTTTCGTCATTAGCTGGAATTAGACCATCGATTGGTTGGAGAAGATTTTTATCCTGATTTCCAAGTCTGTTATTAAATGGATGTCTTCTATTTTCTAGATGTGGAAATGGCAGGTTAAATGGATTATTTGCTGAGCTACCTACATGTGATGCGGGGTGCGTTCCCTATTTGCTTTTTTTCTGGTGTTGGTCTCGCTTTTAAAAGGGATTGTTTCCCCAAGTCTTTTGATATCTATTTCCTGACGGTAAAAATGGCCTATTAACTGGATTATTTAAAGGATTTACACCATCCGATGTTGCTACTTCTGCAGTTGTAGAGTCAGTATTATCATTATCAAAACTTGAAGGACTGTCTGGCAGAGGAGTATCGTCATTATTATTGTCGGAGTCTCCTATTAGTTTTTTCAAAAGTGAAAAATTAAATAACCCTTTTTTGTCTGATTTTGGGGTTTTTTAGGACTTTTTCTTCATTTGCCGATGCATCATCATTTTAAAAGTTTTGACCATTATTTATTTGAGGTACATTTTTATTTAGATTTCCTGGTCTGTTGTTCAAAAGAATTCCTCTGCTCTCTGGGAATGGAAGAGGTTGATTACTTCTCACTGGTAAATTGTTTATTGGAATTCCTTCATCCGATGTTGCTGCTGCATTGTCGTTATCGTTTGGTATTAAGCGATCATTTGATTGAGGTGCATTATTATTTAGATTCCAAGGTCTGTTAAAAAGAAATCCTTTGTTCTCTGGCAATGGAACAGGCTGATTGCTTCTGGTTGGTGAATTGTTTATTGGAATTCCTTCATCCAATATTTCAGCTGCATTGTCGTTATTATTTATATTAAGCGGTCATTTGATTGGGGTGCATTGTTAACTTGATTTTCAAGTTTGTTTAATGGGTACCGTCGGTTTCCTGGAATTGGGGAATGATTATTATTGCCTAATAATGGATAGTTTTCTGGTGTTTCGTCATCCGACGTTGCTGTTGCGTCTGCTCCGTTTTCAATGGTATCGGGATTTGGACCAATTAATTGAGGTACATTATCATTACTATCATCAGGAAGCCCTGGTCTCCTATGAAGGAGTCTAGATTTCGGTAAAGCAAAAGGTTGATTTTTTCCTGGTGGTGAATTGTTTACTGGACTTTCTTGGTCGGTTTCTTGGTTGTTGCAGCTGAAATTTCACTATCAGTATTTTTTGTAGGAAGGGCATTGTTTCTATTACCAGGAAGAGGTCTAATGGGTATATGTCTTGAAGAATATCTTCCCTCTTGTGGTGGTTTCTGTGGCTTTAGGTTTGATCTGTTGGGCTTTTGTGTTACTCCCTCAGCAGTATTTTCGTCATTTAAAGTTGTGGGTGGATTTTGCAAAGATGATAAATCGAGATTACTCGGAGTAGCATTACCTTGACTCAACGCATCTGATTTTTCTTGTTGTTGAGATGGGATTTTAGACTTTAACTTAAGTTTTGGAGGAAGCCGTTTGTGTGTACTTGCAGTGTTGGATGATTTGGAATCTGCAGAAGTTTCTTCTGAAGATGGTTGTGTTTCCTCATTATATGACGATTTGAAAGCATCGGTGGAAGACGAATCTTCTGGTTTATTATTCTGGCTTATCTTATCATTAGCATCAGAGTTAGGAGCTACGAGTTTTAAAACGTTTAAAATTTTCTCTGCCACGTTTCCTCCTTCTTCTTTGCAATTTCCTTTGAGTAAGCGATTTCTATAAAATATAGTCATTACTGACTTTGCCATTTTTTCAGCATATGCTTGGGTACTTGCTGCTGAAGGAAGTAAAGAAATTTCTCTAGCACAATTTGTGGCCGCGTCATTGGCATACTTGGATAGTCCGTGATCTTGCATTGCTTTCTTAACAACTTCTGAGCCTACCGATACTGCCAAATCATGAGTTAAATCCTCGTCAAATATTGAGTAAAATTCATCACCCTTTAATAATTTTACAAACATTTCCTCACCAAATTCTACTGCACAGGCCTTGGCTGGACTAATTCTTGATTTTGGTGCTGTTGTGGTTTTTGGCATTTTCGATATTGTGATTTTCTGTAAAGTTGATGCCTTTGTGGTTGGTTTTTATAGGCTTTCTTGTGGTTGGTACCTTTGATGGTTTTTGTATAAGTGGTGCTTTTGTAGATCTAGATTCGATGGATACTTGTGTTGGTTTTGATTCAGAATCTGATTCCGGCTTATTTCGATTGAAGAATGAAAACCAACTATATTTTGGTGATTTACTGTTTTCGGATTCATTTTGTGTCTGTGCGGAACTTGATCCTTCATCGGAATCTGGATTATTTCTATTAAAATTAGGAAACCAACTGTTTGAAGATTGACTTCTTATTGGTACATCATCAGAGCTTGGAAAATTTCGATTGTTTAATGGAAACCAATTATTAGGTGGAGGATTAAACCTTTGCTGTTCTGTATTGGGTTGCAGTCTTTCACCACCGTTAGACAAAGTACTCAAGGAACTATCTTGAGGGGCAAGTTGAGGCTCTGAAATCTGTCCATATTGTGATATTCCCCCAGTTTGTTTTGCATCGAAGTTTGTTATCGGGGCTGAAGCGGAATCTTCGGGCTGATTGTAAAATCCCCGATTTGGCCGTTGTGCATCTCCATTTAATAGCACATTATTTAATGGTCTATTCCTTTGTTGAAATAATAACCCGGGAGAGTTTTGAGTTGCATCTGGTTGATTTCCTACAGTGCTGATACCTGAATTCGGGTTATAGTTTTGAGGAAGGTTACCAAATCTATTTGCTTGTGGCACTGCTGCATTGTATGACT
This sequence comes from Trichonephila inaurata madagascariensis, assembly GCA_019973955.1. Taxonomy (NCBI): domain Eukaryota; kingdom Metazoa; phylum Arthropoda; class Arachnida; order Araneae; family Nephilidae; genus Trichonephila; species Trichonephila inaurata. Next base: position 58,386 of record BMAV01011034.1, read on the forward strand.
CTAGTCTATCAGGAACCCATTCATTATTACCTCCAGAGTTGTAATTTACATTTGGTCCATTATTAAATTGTGTAGCTTGGTTGTCTGGATATATATTAGGTCTCGTACGATGTGGAAAACTTTGGTTAGGTTCTGGATAAGATGGATCCCTTTGAGGCTCATTTGTTGCATATCCTTGATGGTTTTCTGCGGCAAAAGTTTGACGATTGAAAGGTACGTTTTGAGTTGGCTTCCTTTGATTTCTTAAATCCTCGTTAGGAATCCGTTGATTGCCGACGACTCCATTAGTTTGTTGGTTAATGGCTGGGTTAATTAAGCCATTTTCGAGAATCGGAGGTGGTGCAATTGGAGAAGGTTGATTAGGTCTCTCTTGGATTGTTTGCTCACGAGGGATGTCTTGTCTGGGAGAATATTGGAAGGATTCTTGAGCAGAAGGAAACTGAAGTGGCCTAGGGAATGCACCGGAAGAGGGAGCGCTTTCAACAACTGGGTAAGATGGCCGTGCTGCTTGAAAGTATTGAGGCTGAGAAAATTCAGATACTGGAAGTGGTAACTTTTGTACTGGTCCCCGATTTTCCGGTAGAAACGAATCTTGCTGGTTGAAAGGCAAAAGTGGTTGATTACCTTCGGGTGGTGCCTGGTAATAATCAAAATATTGTGGTCCATTGTTGTTTGGCCTAGCAATGTAGTCATAACTTGGTTCAACATCGTAGTCACCATTTGGCGCAGAATCGTCCAACATATCGATGATCATGCGGCCAAGATTATCAGAAAAAATGGAATGTTGTATTCCAGTTACGGAGGTATAGCACTCACCAGCGAGCTTGATAGCTTGTCCAACCATGATATCTGCATTTTGATTTAATGAGCCAACTTGGTACACAATTAAGCCCGATATTTCACCCGCCAAAGCTCCATTCATGATCGTCATTCGTAATTCATCCGGAGTCTTCGTTATGGCATTGGAAGCAGCCAAAATACTGAGTTGCATATCATCCAATATATCAGGTCTAATACCAAACTGCGCATGTTCTTTCAGTTTCGTTGTAAAACAAGTCACAAAATTACGAGCAGTTTCCCTGTTGCACCAAAAACATTCTTTCCCTCCAATCGCAAGAGATGGATATAGAACAGCAATGACGATTATAATTCCAGTAAATTTCGAAAACATCGTGCAAAGCAGCAGATAGTATATCGTTGCTGCCTCTTATGTATAATGCGTTCCCCCTTATGTTTGTGACTTATATATAGGATTAGATGAGTGAAACTTGCTTACGTATTTCCAAGTGCATGATTTTTTTTTCTTTTGCAATATGTACATATGACGATTCAATATAGAAAAATGTCGTGGTTATAGTCTTAATCTAAGATCAGCTGTAACAACCTTCGACTGACGATAAGAATTGTAGGTGCGAGGTAATATCAACATTAGCACGACCCTAATGATATTATGCAGGATGTTGGCGTTTATTTTGTGGACATAAGACAAGTTGCGATGCGTTGAAGATTAGCGAAACAGGTAACATGAATAATTCAAGGGAATGTGTAAAGTGGGCCGCACAGATATATTTTTTAAAAAATTCATTTCATTTCATATTTTACTTTTAATAATTCTGAGTTGAACTGCAATTTTTCATAAAATTTTAAATAGCTTTCGAATTTTTTATGCTTTTTTGGTTAAAAAAATGAACAAGAAGGAAAAATATATTCTGAATAAAATAATTTTGTTTTTATTGACAGCTGCTCCAAATGCACATTTCAAACATTATACATTCAAAGACGTGAATATGAAAATTTAGTAACTTAACACAAAGTGTAATCATATTTTTATTATTTGCTTTTATTAAGATATGGATTCGAATTGAAATCAGTCTATTTTATTATTATTTGTAAATTGTTTGCTGTGGGAATTATTTCACCATTTTATTTATAAATCGTCTGCAGTAAAATAAATTTAAACTAATTTAATTGAAACGAAGCTCGTTGAATTATTTCACCATTTTACTATTATTTGTAAATCGTCTGCTGACAAATAATTACCCATGTAAACTTAGGTTCAACGAAATGAAATTTATCATATGATTTCACCGTTACATGAGTTCAATTTCTAAAAATACGTTTTCTTATTCATCTAGGAATTGTTTCTAACTTTCTGTAATTTTAATACTTATTTTCAGGGATTTAATGATACTGTCATGATTAAATTCCTCAAATTAGTTCGATTATTATGATTACTTTTTTTTATTTTTCTAATTAATTTGCATATTACAGATTATTTTAATTTTATATTAAAGAATTACTATTAATCTTATATGCTTTTTCTTATAAAAGAATACTCCTATAATAATATAACATTCTGATTCCTTTATATAAAGAACAGTTTATTGCCATATAGGCGAAATCAAATTATATCTCAAATAAATTTTCGAATTTCTACTACTTGTGTCTGCTATTTGATAAATTAACTAAAAATTAATCAATTTACTAACCATTAATTGTTAATCCATTATTATTAAATGAAATTTTAATACATAAAAAATATAATTTGCAACTGAGGGAAAAAATTATTTTTCTTTTAAATTTTTTCCCTCAATCTGTAGCGATAGTTTTTAATCCTATTTAGTGATTTATTTTCTGCTTATTTTCTTTATTTTATTATTTATCAATGAAGAGTAAAATGGTTCCATAAAGATTTTTAAACAGTTTACCTTTGTTCTTATTTTTTTGAAAATATAAAATTGTTGCCTTTATAATGTTTATTATTAAAATTGGCTTTACCATCTAATTCTAAGAGATAAAACATATTAATAATGTAAATATTTAAAAAATGCACCAAAATAAATATATTAAACAGTTTCAAATGTCTTATTATCTTATATAAATGCTAATAAATCAGAACATTTAAACGTGTGTATTATCAATAATACTAAGACACTGAAGAATTACAGTTTGAGAAAGTTTTATTTTTTTATTAACATCGTACTTTGAAGCTGCTCTTGGGCTATTGGCAGCAGAATTTGAGATTCTGAGCTTGGGTCAAGATACGAGAGCGACACATAAGTTTCGCACTCCGCTCTCCAAACTTCCACACCTCGCCAACGTAAGGATTTTGAAACTCGACAGATTCAACGTCACGCCTCGACATTGATCTTCGAGATCATTCAATCAGACTGAATCTTCAGCCTCGCTACACGACAGGTCTTTAATGATCTATAGAGTAAATTTTTAAGCAATGACGTCCTTATTGGCAACAGGACTCGAGAGCACAGAAACAGCACCAACGAGAGTTTGCGATCACTTACATACCACGGCCTTCTAAGCATAAGATTAAGAGTAAATAAGTAATATGAAGAGATTGCATTTTGTAGGCTCTGGGATTCCCCAAAATAGGTTATTAATAATACTTTAAAAGTTTTAAACTTTTATTTGCTTATGGCAATTTAAAATATAAATTAAATCTGCTTTTTTCTTACCTTTCTTATGATTTTTTAGGCTTAGTGTTATTTAGAATCCTGATTTTTTTTAAGGTTTCTCGTTTTTTTAAATGTAAATTCATTTAAATAAATTATATAATTATCCATAGAGAGAGAGAGTGTGTAAAACAATCTTAAGAAAAAAACTGCTTTATCAAACCTTAATCAATCTTAATAAATTATTTTTAAATCGACCTAGTACAAGCCTGATTTTTTTTTTCTTTGTTCAAATTTCAGCGTCAAAAGAGGAAGGGAAAAATTTTTTATATGCAAATACAACTAAAATTAATTCTTAATCTTAACAAATATATATTATCAGAAACATTTTTAACAATTTATACTGGTCAAATTTTTTTAAATGATAATCATAACTATAATTTTTGGTTGAAATTTTAAAAATTATTAGTACTTTTTAATTTCAATATTCAGTCACAAAAAAGTAAAATAAGTAACAATAAGTAAAGTAAAACAAAAATAACAAATGGATTAATTCAGAATTCAAAATTAAGTGAAAACTATCCAATAAACAACGAAAAATTAAAAAAAATGTGATGCATTTGAAATTCAACGTATAGACAACTCAATAAGTAACCAACTCACATTCCTAAATAATAAAAATTGAAAATGACGTTAAATTCAAATTTAAATATCAAAGTATTTCACTCGATATTTAAAACTTTTACTTTTTAGAATTGCTACCCCGAATATTACATATTTTTTAAGCCTAGATCTTTTATAAACCAGATAAGTATATTATAGAGGATGATTCTAAAATCATGGGACAAACTTTAACCCTTTATCTACCAACGGTACTTATAAGTACCACTCACTTTAAAATTTTATAGAATAACTATATTTTTACGAATACTCTGACGATATTTAGCAGGAATATTCTTCTAAATCCACTCTTCCAAGATATATGGCCGCACGGGTTCTATGATGAGTATTTTAGCGGGGAAGGCGAATAGTTTTATAGCAGAGAGAAATTGCGTTTTCAGCTGACGGCGTTTTCAACGCATTACGACGATTGTCATTTTTGTTCCGAAAAAGTAGTTAATGTCAAAAGGTAAGTATTTTTTAATGTAAATGAAGACGTTAGAAAATGACTTGACTATTTATTTTAAGTAAACAGTATATATAATTAATTTTACATTTGAGTATCTTTAATTATATAACGGGTTAAATTTTCCAAAATTAAGTATTTTTTTTCGTATATCCCTTAATTTTCAATGTAGTGATTCAAAAAAATATATTGCATGAAAAAACTGCAGTAAATCATAACGTGGTAGTAAAGGGTTAAGTGGTGGTAGAGCTTCCTAAAACAAACAATTTTTGTATAGGAATATATGGACGGAAGTGCCGTGTTGAGGCACAAACAGAAAAAAACACATAAATGAAAACATAAAATGCTCATCTGCAGCATATCTAACAACAGTCACTGGTTATGTATAAACCTTCAATACTTTAAAGGAACTAACAAAATGACCTAAAAGGACAAATAAGTTATGGAAGTCTCTTACTGGAGCACAACACATAATGCAGCTTTCGCCGACAGATGCTTTATCTATGTTTGTGGAGGAAGATTTTACAGCACAATATATATAATATTGTGAGAAAAGTGGACGAAAAACCCTTTCCAAATTATATTCTATGCTACAAAAACGAAGAAAAAACTAATGTTATTCGAAACCGAATGCTTTTTGTGTAGTATCTACATGGTGCTGATGTAAGACTACAATATATTTTTAACCACACTTTTTTGTGCACGTTTCTGTCAGTATCTGGATGAATCTTTTTAAGGTTATAATGTATAAGAGCAATCTAATTTAGAAATGATTAGCAAATGAGGCTGCGATGGTTTCCAGTGAATTCAGTATAAACAGAAGTTTGAAAACGCAACTGATTCGAATGCGAATATTTTAAAATAACCAAGGAGAGTAAACTGTTACGGCAAAATTCAGCTTCCCTGGATATTTTAGGCCTTTTAGAATAAGATTTATTCATGAGTAGAAGAATGTGACCACACAAGGATGAAGTGTAATATGTAGAACAAATACAATATCTACAAAAAAATGAATGTCTCTTATAAAATCGATAACAGCTTGCTGTTGAGCGCAAATTATTATTTACCATGAATATTGAGAAGGTATGTAATGCCGCATCTAACACAGCATGAACAATACGATACTACTTATATGGGGCGACTTCAAAAGACTTGAATAGCTTAGTTAAAAAGAAGCATGGAAGCAGCCTTTGAATTACTATCATGGGAAATGTCCATCCTGGTTACAAAAATATGGTTATTTGAGACGATCCTGCATTTAGCATGAAAAATTCAGCTGGGAAAAAGTAAATAAGATTTGAAGAGAATAAGAGATTGTATCCGGTACCAAAAAGAAAAATCAAAAGAAATCAAGACAGGAAATAGGTCTCTTAATAGACTTTACAAAAGCCGGTTTCATGTGTATCAACGGTGGTATAGCGGCTAGGCGGTTTTTCCGAAACCCAAAATTGACAATTAAAATTACAGGAATTTGATGAAACCTTAATTTTTAGGGTATAAGTTATATTAGAGGTATAACAAGTGAATATAAGATTCATGTCAATAACTTTAAAAAATAAGCATTAGAAACAGCCTAATTATATGTAAGTTTATACAACTGGCAATGGATAACACCAACAATGTATAAAATTTTAGTTAATGAGGCCGAGATGATTTCGCATGCCTTATTGTCAATCGGACTACTCTCAGAAGAGGCTGTTGTGAAACCAGAAATAAGTACTTTCAAACATATCAACGAGAAGGTTTGTTAGATGGTGTTATTAACAGATTACTTCTAAGCTAAGACCCTTTTCCGTATTCTATACATTCATTTCCAAGAAAATCAACGAAACCCTTTACCGTAGAAACTATTTAACTTCTTCCTACAGCAGCTTCACAAAAGAGTATATATATATATGTATGAGCGTATACATTTTAAAAAATATATCGTTACATTTCTAGTTTTTATTCAACGAGAAAATATATTACTGGAAGTCACTCATGATTTTGTCCGTGAACACTTAGATTTTTTTGTTGACATCCCCCCTCCCCCCTTTCAGGGAAGATTTTCGAAAAATTCTTTCTTAGTGTGCATGTACATCCTCTCAGAAAGATTTTCCGAATTTCATGTTTTTATCTTTATAATTGAGTGTTGACCAGGTTTTAGTACTAAATATCCCACTCTCTCTATGCTACGTTCTGTATCTTTCCCTTTGAACGTCCCTTATAGTGTGAGAGTTATTCTTACCAATAAACGGTGAATTATATTTTGTGCTTTTGATCATTGGTAGATTTATCGCTTTTTTTAGCTTTTGGGTTATTTGTTCAAGACTTGACTTTGTTGAACACCTTCGAGTGCTTCCGTGGTAACTCTCACACATGAAGTGCAAGTAAAAAAGAATTATTCAACTGGGCCTGATATATGCTTTTTAAGAGAATGAAATATCAGTTTAGGTGTAATTTAAAGCAATGGCTGGAGGTCTTTTAATATACGTCAATTAAAGCAAAAAAAAATTTAAAAAGTTTTAAATTATTTACACTTATTCTTTTTACAATTCTTGTTAGTTTCACTTAAAAATATTGTTTCAATTATTTTCGTTAACTTGCATATAGTTCATTAATAACCAATGTCTTTTTAGAAAGTGTGTTAAAAGAAAAATTGCTTAAGGTATCCGACTACGTTCGGAACCATGATTTTGCAAAAGCGTATAAATAGATAATATTTATGATATTTAGTGTCACTTAGATTAGAAAATGTATGTAAAATTGTTCTAAGAATAGTATTACAATAAAAAATTATTTAAGTACAATATTTTGACAAAGAATGACAAATTTTCAACATATTCTCCTTTTGTGAAAAATGCTTCTATTATAATAATATTTCGCCTGTATATAGCTCAGACCTCTGTACAGAGGCTCAACTAGAAGTTTTGAAGTATATAACTTAGAAGTGGGTTTATCCATGTTTTACGACAACAGAGGGGAGGAATTTTAAAAAAAAACGCCGATAACTATTTCAATGGGTTGTAACTCTGAAAATAATGTGATTTTTTTTATAAAATCATAGTTGAGCCTCTGTGCAGAGGTCTGAGCTATATACAGGCAAAATATTAATGTAATAATAGCATTTTTCACAAAAAGAGAACATTTTGAAAAAAGGTTATTCTAAGTTAATTTTTTGCCTAAATATTGTATTTAAATAATTCTTTTTGTCAAAATGTTCCTTAAAACAATTTTATACATGTATTCTAATCTAAGTGACACTAGATATCATGAAAATTATCCATTTATGCGCTTTTTTAAAATCACGGTTCCGAACGTAGTCGGGTATCTTAAGTTTGTATGAAAGGGAAAATATGTAAATAAATATGAATTGTTTGGAAGTAATCGTTTTTCAGTTGCCTTAACTGTCGTTAATTCAATAAATTATCATGTTAGTTAAACTTATTCAAATGGTCAAAATTAACATCAAATATATAAAACAAATTTTTTTTAATGATCTCAAATATGCATAGCTTTTTAATTTTAAACAACTCAAAATGAAATAGATTTACTTTTTTTAAAAAAAAGGTCGAAATAAAAAAAAATGGAGCCAAAATGGAATCAGAGGGGTAGTAATGAATTTCAAAACATACAAGTACAAACTTCACATCTATACTCGGAAACAACTTTCAATAAATCTCAACATGAATCTATGCTAATTACGCATAGTTTTTGCTATATAAGAATCGTCAAATCCATCGTATAACGCGTATTTTTAACACAAAAAAATAAGATCGAAATTTACGGGTGCACGTCATACGCCGAGTAGGAAAATAAAAGCTTTTAAAATAAAAAATAAAAAAAGAAACCAGTATAAAAAAAATTTCTACATTTATCGATATATGTTTATTTAAAAGAAATGACATGCCTTTTGAAATTAAAGGGTTGTAGTATATTATCTTTTCTAAAGCTTTTGAGGTAATACTTTGTGAATAAATTACTTCAAAACACAAGAGCACTGTACACGTACATTTCAGGATTCTTCGTACAAAGGAAGACATGCGTAATATACAGCGAATACACCTAAAAAAAATGCAACTTTAAAGTTTTGGTGTACATTATATGCTGGTGCGCGCTATACGCCAGATTTTGCAGCATATGTTTTGTTGAGAAAAAATACGGAACGTCAGTAACCACATCAAAATGGCTGTCTTATGTGGTGAGATTATCATTTTCTCTTCTTAAGGTATCCGACTACGTTCGGAACCGTGATTTTAAAAAGACGCATAAATGGATAATTTTCATGATATTTAGTGTCACTTAGATTAGAATACATGCATAAAATTGTTTTAAGGACATTTTGACAAAAAAGAGATATTTAAATACAATATTTTGGCAAAAAATTAACTTAGAATAACCTTTTTTCAAAATGTTCTCCTTTTGTGAAAAAGGCTTCTATTATAATAATGTTTTGCTTGTATATAGCTCAGACCTCTGTACAGAGGCTCAACTATGATTTTTGAAAAATTCACATTATTTTCAGAGTTACAACCCATTGAAATAATTATCGGCGTTTTTTCTTAAAATTTCTCCCTCTGTTGTCGTAAAACATGGATAAACCCACTTCTAAGTTATATATTTCAAAAATTCTAGTTGAGCCTCTGTACAGTGGTCTGAGCTATGTATAGGCAAAAAATATTATTATAATAGAAGTATTTTTCAGAAAAGGAGAATATTTTGAAAATGGGTCATTCTATGTTCATTTTTTGTCAAAATATTGTACTTAAATAATTTTTTATTGTAATAATATTCTTAAAACAATTTTATATACATTTTGTAGTCTAAGTGACACTAAATATCATAAAATTATCTATTTTTACGCTGTTGCAAAAATACGGTTCCGAACGTAGTCGGATACCTTAATCACTAAAACACTATTGAACAATTTCCTGCACCAATTCATCTTAATTTGTTGAAGAAAAATATGGAACGTCAGTTACCACAACAAAATGGCTGTCTTAGGTGGTGAGATTGTCATTTGTCTTCTTAATCACTCAAAGCACTATTTTAAACAATTTCATATACCAGTTTATCTTAATCTGTTATATGGAATACGCTTAAATTTGCATCGACGACGAAGAATTCTTCACTTTCATGCTTGCATTTATAATCTAATTACATAGCCTCGGTTATAACTTTTGGGGAGAGAAGGAAGAAAAATAATATTGTTCCCTTAGATGTCCACAGTTTTATTTTCTGGGTATTTTTCTGTGAATAATAAGTGATGTAAATTCAAAGTCATTATGTAACTTGGGATGGAAATTTCAGAATAGACCAGATCAAGAACAATTTTTATCATTCAATCATTATTCGAAATAACGAAATCTATCACTTCAATAGCCTTGTGGAAAAAGAAATGGAAACAGCAATAACTTGTACTAATTTATAGTTTAGTATGGCTCTTTACCCTCCACTTGGGCTCGAGAGGTTGCTATATATAAAAAAGAAACTAACGTTTTGAAAAACAAAACATTTATTGAGTTTTTGGAAAATAATCTGGTATTTTTCTTTGCGTTGTCTTTTTAGCATCAAATTTTCGACAAATTGTTCAATGTAGTCCATTTTGTTATTCATTTCACCAATGGAATGTGCGTCTACATAACTACGCATACTTTTCTTGATGTTCTTCATTTCGGATGACATGGGTACAGGAGTTGCATTATTGATTTCATTTCATCGTCAGAATCTGCATTAATGATATTTTTTGAGCTTTACACAATTTCCAAATTGTCTTTGACTACCATAATTGGGGTTGTACACACATTATCATCATCCACTGCAACGAATTCTTCCGATTGTAACGTAGATTAATACAATATAATGCAAAAACTTTCTGAACCTTTCCGTATTTTGTTCATTCCCAGAAATTTTTCGTGTTAAACGATTTTCGTTTCATGTTAAGCAGAAAAATGCATGAAAATATATAGTTTCTCTGGGTCTGTTATATTATTTCATGTTAACAGATATTTCTTTTTAAGAGTTTTCGCGTTAAACGTATTTCACTGTATGTAATATGTAAATACGAAATATGTTGTTCGAAATAATTTTTAATAAATCTATTAACGTTGGAAATTTTTTCTTTTTCATACTATTATCGCCTGCTTTGATTTAATAAATTTTACAACTCTGATTTTTCTTGCTGTTTATTTTATTTACTGATATATATTTGATAGTTTGATATTATAAGTTATGCTGCTAAAGTAAGTGTAATTTTTTTATCAGGAATCTCAAACTGAGAATTCGGCAGTTGACGGTTGTGTGTTTTTGACACAGAATAAGAAAAAACTTTTGCTTTTATTGAATGATTAAATTAGATTTTAAATTGCAAAGAGAGAGAGGACTTTTTGGTACTTTTCCGATTAGACCACAGGCGATAAAGTCACCAAAAACGATAGAACTAACGCCAAACGGAATACTCCCGCTGGTAACCTTTTACCACGCATTTCAAAACATGTCGTCTTTTTCATAACACATCTAAAATGGATGAAACACCAATAAGAACTAATATTTATTGTTTTATTTGTATTTTGTGTGTCGTCGCCAATAACACCAGTTTGGCGAGATTTACGCCGGTGAACTGAAAAGTGCCGATTTTTTTAATAATGTTCTTAGGTGTAACTATGCTCTCTTGTTTGTTACATCCTATTTTTAATTAACAAGTTTAATTTGTTTCGAATTGATTATTTGCACCGTATTTCGAACACTGGACCACCGAAAAAACAATAATACATTGGTCAGCCTATTCCACTGCTTTAGTGTAAAGTTACCGTAAAATCCGGCCTATAAGGCGCACCTATACTTTCAAGTTTTTTTAGTTTCCAGGTATATTCGCCGTATAGCACGCACCTCCTTTTTTACGAAGGAACCTGAATTGTACAAGTGCACTATCTTTATATTTTGAATTAATTTATTCGAAGTATTATCCAAGATTTTTGAAAAAAAATAGTATATTCTAGAACAGGGATGGCAAACCAATTGCACGTGATACAATCAATATTTTGGGCACGCCACTGATCAAAAATGGTTTGCAGTTTAATTCAAAATAACAAAGTTCAATATGAAGTATTACAAACAAACGCGAATGATCGATCGCAGTTTTCGGCAAGATTTTCTCAGTCCAAAGAATTATCGGAAATGCTCAACTTTTTTATGTACTATATGTGACTTGGTTTCATAAACTGAAATTTTCCCAATTTGATTGTTTGCACATTGAAAAATTTGAAATGCAACTGATTGATTCAATATAGATTCAAAAATTTTTTGAAAAAAGGACAAAGTTGGAATTGATTGAAATAGAAATATTAACAAGCAATATAAGTAAGAATGCTAGTGTTGAAATTTTGGAAATATGTAATTCGATTCCAGACACATTTAACAGTTTGAAGAAGCTGAACCATGCTATTTTAATCATATTTTCATCTACCTACGCCTGTGAGTCATTATTTTTTTTAGATGAATAACATTAAAGACTCGCTTAGAAACTGTTTAGCAGATGACTCCAATTCAGCATGCATTCTGCTAAAAGACAAAGATCAATCCTAATATAAGTTAGTTTTCATCTAATCTACAACAGCACACACACTAATGTTACTTTAATTTGAATTACACGTATAACTAAAACATTTACTACTTTTCGTTGTAAATAAATAATTTTGAGTTATTAGAATTTAGTTTTATTATTTTCCCAATAATCACGTCAAAATTATATGGCGGCACGTCTATACCTCATTAAATATTTCTTTAGAAAAAAGGGCACGTTGATCCTTAAAAGTTCGCCACCCCTGTTCTAGAACAACCCTCTAAGTTCATTAGGATGTAATTTCTTTTAAATAAACAGTATTCCGATTTATGTAGGTCTAATTTTTCTATATGCTAATCTTTTTGTTTATTTTAGAAGATATCACTTTTATACCCGGGGTATAACGCGCACCCGTTAATTTCGATCTTATTTTTTGAGTTAAAAGTGCGAGTTATACGCCGGTAATTAAAAAGACAAATGTACGTTATTTAATTCTATTATTTAATACTTCTTGCTAAAATTCCACACTTCAGAAAAACCATTTGTTTTAATGGTCTTCGAATAATGGCGGAGAGCAAATGCCTAATACAAATCTTAAAAGGTATCTGCTAATTGTAATGAGAAATGCCTTTTTCTAATAACCCATTAATATATTTGATAGTATTTGCACAGACGCTAGAGCCTGCGTATGAAGCTATCCATAAATTTTGGCCTGTCGTCGTTTTTCTATGAAACGCGTGTTAATTCCTAATTTGCCAACATGTTTTCGTGCAGTGATTCAAGCTATATACCCGATAACTAAATCACGATTCTTATTAGAAATTTGACGTAAATGGTATTGTGTTTTGTGGGAATATGCAGGCATTCTATTTGATCAAATGGTGCTCTTGTGTCATTGCGATAGCAATTTGTTCTATAGATATTTATCAGCTAAAACGTGTTGTTTTCCTATTTTTTTTGTTTAATGTGCAATTATTATTAAGAATGGAAAAAGAATGCTTTGTTTTTGGTAAAGAGAAAACAATTTTAAGCCTGAATTATTCCGTATTCACGTAAAAACGTTTGCTACGCACGTTCATCAACACGTGTGAGTTGATTTCGACACCACGTGAAATTGCATCGAAGATTAACCTCTTACGTATTTTCGTCTTTATCGTTCTGTATTATTAATAGCTTTTCTCGTAACATTTTTTATCCAGTACTTTTATAGTATGCAAATGTAACAAGTGACTTAAACTTTTGCTTGATATTTCTATATGTATTATTCAACTTGAATTCGATTAAGTAATCCGATTTAAGATTCTTGATGATAGATGCAACTATGATTAACGTAATATAGTGAACTACGTTTAACGCGAAAACGATTAAGACGTAATATTGGTTAACACGAAAAAATACAACTGTCCCAACAAACTACTGTGGATTTTCATGCATTTTTTTCTTAACACGAAACGAAAATCGTTTAACGCGAAAAGATTTCCCTTCTGGGAATGAGACACCGTGATATAAAATACAGTCGAGCCTCTATTTAACGAACCTCCATATTGCGAATTTTTCTATATAGCGAACTTTTTCCTGGAACCTTAAACATTTCACAATTTTCCTCGCATAATAGCCTCTCTATAGCGAAGCGCATTTTCCATACAACGAACTTTTTCTGCTGTGATTCAATTTTTGTTCTCTCTTTTTTTCTAAAGTATTTCTGAAAAAAATTCAAGTTCTTCGCTCTTTAATACATTTTTTGGTGATCATAAATCTTGAACTGGTTTTATTAGATCCTAACTCGCCGAAAGCAATAGCTCTGGACGTTTCATCCAAGAAGTGCAACCTTTAACCCCCATTGCCCAGTTCACAAGAAACATCTTCGGTATCCTCTTTCACCCTCAGTGAAGTTGTCCTGTGTCATAATTATAAAATAATGTATGTTTAATAGTACTTGTTTGCTCTAAATTATAAAATGTCTGTAAACTTGTGGGTTCTTTTTGGATCATGTTCGAATTGGGAAAAAAAAAATAATTACTGTCAGAATTTTGTCCCTCTGTTTTATTTAACTCCTTCTATGGGACACTTCATAAAAAGAAGAAAATATCAAGATGGTATAAGATTACAATCCATCGTCCAGCCATCTTCCTTCTTCCGACCACGTTTTTTCTCGCCTTCTGTTTTCTCGTCTTTTCTGGTTCCCCTGTCGTTGCCAGGTCCTCCTCTGTATATAATGGGGCCGCTGCCAGATCTCGCGTGTATCGTTCTACCTGTTGCCAGGTGCAAGCAGTAGATCCTTACAATGTCCTTAAAATTCATTGATTTTAGTATAAAATTAATTTCTTAATATTGAAAATACAGTGAATTCTTCGACATTCTTTTTTCTTGTTTTTCTTGCAGTTTTTCTTTCTTTTTTTTGATAGGTAAGATATATAAGATAAACATATATAATTTTTAAAAAAGGTGTGAATAATTACTTTTTTTAAAGTATATAATATTTAAGAATTTAAAATTTGTTTTATGTGGTTTATAAAGAAAATTAAAAGATGAACCTCTGTATAACGAATTTTCCAAATAACGAACTTTTTTCCGGGATTTAGCGACTTCATTATATAAAGGTCCGACTGTATATAATTTAATTGTAATAACTAAATAATGGCAGGAGTACTGCTCAGTAGTGTTTAGTTTTAAGGTTTTTTAATATTATTTCATGTAATCATCATATATTATGATCCTTTATATCATAAAAAACTGAAGCAGACGTTATGTTTCGTGAAGCTTGTTGAAAACCACTGCTTCGTCGCAAAACTTTTCGAGTCGCAAATCTACCAGGAACAGTACTACTATGCGGTATCCATTCTGCACCACCCCTAGCGATTTATGTATCATGATTTATTGCAGTGCTTCTCAAACTTTCAATACATGCGACCCAAAATTCAATCACAATTTTCTTTGCGCCCCCTCAATATAATAACGATGTATTGATTGCAATAAAACGATACTTTGACTCTAAGGCTACAATACGACTTTAACCTCTCCACCACTGGTATATATAACAGTCTATCTCAGCCACTGAATAAATTGTCGCGGATGTATATATACGTCCTTCCAAAATACGTTTTTTTCTGCTCACTGCTATTCATAAAATTATTCGGAAAGCTTTGGAATGCAATAAAATGACCTTAACAGTATTTGCGAAGGATTTACTTATTTCAGAGAATTTTCTTATTTATTCTCTTTCTCTCCTCTCCCCAAATACACCACATACGTGTGCATACATGGAAAACGGTGGCATTGTGGAGTAAATCGCGTAACTTTTAATCCGCAGTTAAGGGATTAATTATAAACCGTATAAAAAAATTATCAAGATAAATGTTAATTTTTGCATATAATTCTATATATATGACAAGCCAGTAGGGTCACTTGCAATTATTAAACTTGTTCTTAACTTAGTATTGATAAATTAATTATCAAATACATTGTGTAGTAACGACATTTTTAAAAGTGTATTATCTCAGTGTAAATGATTTTTCAACATGTTAGAATATATTTTGTGTTTATGTGTTTACTTTCAACCAATTAATAAATTTTTTAAATAATCTTTTGTTTTCAGTTTTTCAATATGCTTGCGCCTCCCTCCTAGGGTCATCACGCACCACTAGGGGCGCGCGCCCCACAGTTTGAGAAGCACTGATTTATTGGAATGTTATCAATTTCATCTGCACTTTTTTCAGACTCTTCGCAGTCTCTTTCACTCAATCTTACATCTTCATCGGAATCCAACTTAGAACAAGACAGCTCATCACCATCCCATTCATTCTCAGAAAGCTCTCGCAACATGTTAGCAATTTCATCAGAGCTTAGACCTTTTCTAAAAGTCATCATTTCAGGGTGTCTGCTCTGCTCAAAGTTCAAAAATCGAATGAATTTTTTTTATGAGCAGATAAGCAAATGCTATGTAACGAAGCACTTAGAATCAACGATTTTAGTATAACTGACTCATTTCCGCTATGAACCCAATAACACTGCATTCAAACTCAAATAAAAAGACGATATTACTTCCGGAAATTTGTTTTACTAATTGTATATACTTATCGAACTATCTTCTGCTGAACGACAGCTATTTATAATGATAAATTGCCTTGGTGTTGAAATGACACCGATGGACGTTCTAGGTATATTTAGTTGTAAAACCTCTCTTAATTATATATATAACCTAGAATCACAAAACTTTTTCTGTGTAATCACTATGGAAACTGATTAAAAGTCACGAAAAATTTTCAAATTCCCTGCACAAATATGAAAAGAGAACAAACTAAATAGGCTCCGGTGTCCACTCGACACCGACAGACGTTCTAGTGTTAAGGAAGTTTCTTTTTAAAGCAATGCATTTTTTCAAAATATTAATGATCCAAGCATATTAACTTGCTCTTATGCGCAGATAAGATGTGCAGCGTAGTTGAGAAAACACTACATTGTAAATTTACATAAAAAATGTACATTTATGAAAAATTTACTCATTATTTATTTCTAAATATCTTGTGTAAGTATGAAATAATTCACAAGCAGTAACGCAGCTAGAGATTCAATTTCATTTCACTGCATACAAATTTTTTGCTCTTAAAACAACCATAAGCATTGTGAGCGATGTAGTTTCCTTTAGGGGCAGCATTTTTCAAAATGTGAAGTGACCCCTTTGGGGCGGCGTGATAACCCAAAGTGGAGGGAGGGGGCGAACAAATCGAAAATAAACAATTATTTAAGAAAAATTATTAATTTAATGATAGGAAGCAAAACAAAATAGATTCTGACATAATAACAAAGTAATATAAAAAGAAATTTTTAAGTCAATTCCTACTTAGATCAACAAAGAAAAATTTTATTTTACCTACTTTTTATTAAATAGTTACAATTAATATAAATATTTACACTGCTGGCCACCGTAAATGTAACACCAAGAAAGACAAGAGATAGCGCAACAAAATTTATTTTGTAGATAACATGTTGACCAAGTATCAAATGATTAAATTTATAGACTTCTGTGAAGTGTGGTTCCTGCCAGAATCAGTAGCCAGAGTATCCGCCATTGTTGGAGATCACCTCTGCCACACGCCTCGGCATTTTCAAAGAGACTTTGGATGTGTTCTTAGGGTACAGCAGACCAAGCAGCTTCCACACGTTGGCAAAGTTGATCTGGTGTGGCAGCTGGGGGTGTAATCCGGGTCAATCATTGAGCAACCATGGACCACATGTTTTCTATCGGCGAAAGATCCGGAGAACGAACCGGCCAGGGAAGCAATTCAATCTGGTGATTAACGAAGAACCTTTGGATAATGCGTGCCACGTGTGGTCGCGCATTATCCTGTTGAATTATGGCTGTGGCCAAGCCCTGAATGTAAGGAAGGACAACTGGCTCCAACACCTCGGAGATGTAGCGCTGGCTGTTTAAAGTACCAGCAATGCGTACTAGAGGAGTGCGAGAGTGATATCCAATACCGCCCCATACCATAATATCCGGTGCAGGACCAGTGTGGTGGTGCATAACGCAGCTCTTCAGCATCCTCTCTCCACGGTGCCTCCAGACTCGAATCCGACCATCGTGGTGTTACAGACAGATGCGTGACTCGTCAGTAAAGACAACTTCATTCCATTCTGCCACCCACATCCTTCTTTCATCGCACATTGGTGGCAGAGACGTCTGTGGTTCTGCGTCAAGGGTAGACCAAGCAATGGACGTCTTGCAGACAGACCACTCTGCTGTAAACGGCGTCGAATGGTACGCGCAGACACTGAATGATGCGTTACAGACTCAATGTGCTGTGCTATGGTTTATGATGTGACTGAGCGATCCGTCACTGTCATGCGCACAATTTGCTTGTCTCACGTGAAGTGGTGCACTGAGGTAGATGCGATCGACCGCGTTGGTCCGTCGTACCCTCCTGCATCCAACGGTCACATATACGCATTACAGTTGTTTGGTTTCGTCCAACACGACTACCGATTTCCTTGAAAGATAATCGACAATCTCGGTAGGCCACTATCCTTCCTCTGTCGAACTCGGATACTTGATCAAAAGCTGATCGCTGTTTTCTACGAGACATAACATCGTTTTTTGAAAAAACTACAAGAAATACACAATTGCCGAACTTGAAATCGTCGAAATCTCCAAGCCTTAAATAGCGCTTTGAGGTGGCGCCACAGGCGCGCGTGATGTGTGTTTGCGCTGAAATTCTAATCATTCGCATATCTCACCTCCGCTAATGCATGTTGTAAATTTCATGTTATTTGCATACTTCCTTCAGGGTATCGTATTTACGGTGGCCAGCAGTGTATATACATATGACAGAATCACAACATTAAGTGGTCATTAATTTTTATTGATTATCATTAAAGTATCGCATTGTCATCCAAAACAATTGTGTATATAAATTTCATTACAACTGAATGCTTTAAAACGTGAGGAAAAAAACCTTTTCAAGTTTTGACACAAGTCGCCAAAAGGGTCGCTAAGTCACCAAAAATGATGCCAACGTGGTTGTATTTGTAATTTTTTAAATAATTAGTTTTAATCAATTAATTTTTATTAATTATTATTACATTATTGTATTGTCATCCAATATAAATTTCATTTCAACTCAATACTTTAACACGTGAGAAAAAACCTTTTCAAGTTTTACACAAGTCGCCAAAAGAGTCGCTAAGTCACCAAAATGATGCCAACGTGGTTGTATTTGTAATTCTTTAAATAATTAGTTTTAATCAATTAATTTTTATTAATTATTTTTATATTATTGTATTGTCATCCAAAATAAACCTGTATATAAAATTTCAGCTTAATTGAGCGCTTTAAAATGTATTTTATTAACGATTGAAAATTCCACCCAGATAAATAAATAAATATATAGAGATTGTGAGCTAATAGTAGGAATTGAAAAAAATAAAATACACATTTACAATGATATAATATACTTATAAATGTATCAGTATTGCTCAATGGTGTAACGTACACCCCTGCAACCCCGCATTGCGAGGGGGTGCCAAAGCCTGACTGATACCAAGTACGTACCCTTTGTAAAATCCGACTTGGGGACCGAAACCTGACTTTGTCGTGGTTCTGCCCAGTGTATTTGATAATTAATTTATTAAAACTAACTTAAGAACAAGTTTAATAATTACTAGTGACTCCCATGGGCTTGCATTATACAAAAAATTTAATCCTTACTAATATTATAAATGTGAAAGTTTGTGTGGATGTTTGGTACTCTCTCACGCAAAAACAACTGAGTGGATTTTAATGAAACTTTACAATAACATAGCTTATACATCAAAATAGCACATAGGCTATAATTTATAAAGATATTGTGTGAAGTGTCCAAAATATAACGATAATTCTCAAGAAAGTAGGAAAAAATTCTGTCATCTGCAAAAAAGCCCGTGACAGCATATATCTATCTTTTAATGTATGGTACAAAACTTGGCATTTTGTTTTGTCTACGCCAGGTGCCAGGAACTGCGAAAGCTTGAACAGGTGGAGTGTGAAGCTAATTACAATTTTAACATAAAATAAATACAACCAAAAGTAGTATTAACGTATTGCACTTCCAGATATAAATTATTTATACTATTTTAAGCGTTCGTTACACAAAATTTGTAACAATGCGCTACTTTTGCTGAGCAGAGATCAGCTTAGGAAGGTGTTTTCAAAAATCGACCCACAAGAGAGTTACGGGGAGTTATAGATAAAAAAAAACCTTTTTATCAGCTATTAGATCTACAGACTTAAAATTTAACAAACAGGGTTTTATTATTTTTTTTTTGTTCTGCTGAGATATGCAAAAAAAATTTTTTTCTTTTGTTTAATTTGCAATTCACGTAAAATTAACTGATTAAAAACTTCTTTTTCCTTCTATCTGTATTGTTTAATTTTTCAATTTACTCGTGCCAAGAACGGGTATAACAGCTAGTACTTGATAAATTTGTACGGTTTATAATTTAAGTCATATTGTATCTTTATCATCAAAGCACAGTATTGAATTCAATAGACTGTTATTGTATGGAGGGGGAGTGATGTAAAGTATGATTGAAAACTGGATCACAAACTTTGAAAGTTTGAGAAGCACTGCTTTAAGGCATAGTATATAACACTATTTTTTTAATTTTTTTTTTATAAATTTACTCTATAATTTTTAGAATTCAGTTCCCTTCTTCGAATATAAATAATCTGTATTAAATCTTTAATTAAAATTTATAAGATTTTATCTTAAAAAAAACATTTTACATTCTTAAAATCAATCGAATAGTTCAAATATTTGTCTTACAATTACAAAGAAATATCTAAGAAAATATTTTGTTGATGGTATCAGCTTTTCTTTATACTGTTTTTTCATCAACAAAGTCGCCTTTCAGTCGTATTTAAGTGAAATTTAAGATTTCCTTATATGTGAAAAAATAACATAAATCACGATAGACTGATAAAACATAAGTTACTTGTTTAAAGTGATTTTAATTTTTAAAAATATAGATTTTCATTTTTAATATTGAATTATGTGGTGTGTTCGCTTTTTTAAGGTTGAAAAGTGCAATGTTTGAAATAATTATTTTCACAGCATTAAATTGTTGCGTTCCAAAGTAATTACATTTGAAAGTAATCATAAACATTAATTCTAAATTAGTTTGCTTAAATTATAATATTCAAATTGCAAAGTCTTAACAATAAATATCAAAAATAGGTGATAAATTTGCTATAATTAATAATCATGTATAAAGAGAAGGAAGAAAACAATACCTTTATTATTTTGATAATGATATTCGTTGTGATCAAGGATTGTAATAAACTTTGTAGGCCAATAAATAGCCACAAATGTTTTGGCCTGCAGTTGACAGCAAAATTATTTAAAAGCAAGTAATATAGAAATATTTTCTTAAGTCTTCCTACTTTGCATGGATGAATAGAAAGTATTTTATTAACGATTAAAAATTTGAACAATATATATATATATATAATATATATATATATATATATATATAAGGGAGAGAGTGAACTAATAGTAGGAATTGAAAAAAGAGCATGATTTGTCTGCATTGTTGTAACAATGCACACCCGGTTTGGCTTTGGCTGAAAAACGGGTTTTCGAGCCAACTTTTGCTATTGTTTTAACAGTTACATTGGTATAACAATGGAGACGAATCTAAGTGGGCATTGAAAACCAGTAATTAATTTAATTAATGAATTAATATTTAAAAAAACTGTGTTAACATCAAATGTCATCCAGTACAAGTTTTAAAAAAATGTATTTGATCTTGATTGGATGAATAGAATGTATTTTATTAAAAATTGAAAATTTGAACAAGATAAACATATTAATATATATATATATATATAAAGAGAGAGAGAGAGAGAGTAATAGTAGGAATTGAAAATGAAATTTTTATAAGTGCAGCTTTTTGTAAAAAAGGAACAAATACATTCTTAAGCAAGACTTATTAAACATTTATGTGAACAACAAACACCTGTGAACTATTTTTGAAATTTTGATTGGTTAAAAAAAAAGAAATGTTACAAAATATATATTTAACTGTAAGAGATAAAGTAATCTATATATAAGGCTTCACATTTCTTCCATAGTTCATCGAATGATACATTTATTCATTAAACACTTGAGTGATCAGTACACTGTAACTTATGAATGCGCATAAAATTGAAAGAATGGCACTTTTTTCTATTTTGATAACTCCCATGGCTGTCATAAAAGCATTATTTGATAGAGAATCCACTAGTTGACACACAGCGATGTGATTTATTCCCGATGGCATTTCGTACAGTATATGCTCGTTCGAAATGGGAGCCGTTAAGACAAGTGCTTTGATTTCAGAAAACCTTTCGTGTATTCGGGAGCCAAGCATTACAAAAAGAATAACTTTCGGAATGAGTGTGATTATAAGAAAAATTCCAAACATTACATGCCAAAAAACAAATCGGACTCTCATGAATATTGCAGTTAATTCTAATATTTGGAATAAAAACAAACACAATAAGTAAAACGCTAATGGCGACAGCACACGGTCTATCTTAAGAACAGATGTCGAAATAACATTCACCGTTTTCAGAAAATTATGAACACTTTTTGATGTTGGAATTGCTTCAGAATAGCTGACAGTAAGAACTTGTGCAGAATCAGATATGAAGCAGCCTAACTTTTGATAAACAGCACAAATAAACACAACAGCCAAATCTTGTCCAATGAATAGCAGAATAGGGTTTACACAAATTATGGTGATGGAAATTACAGAAAAAAATTCTTCGTAAGGTTCTGGAATATCCAGATCTAACATGTAAAATTTAGTGAGCCTTTCTACAGTGTCTGACTTATCCCAGAACATGCAACATATACATATGAAAGCCGTAATGTACCCTAAAATGGATCCTATAATGATCCACGATTTCAAGGACTTTTGAGAACATGCCACATACTTTGAATGCATCCTTTGCAGAGATGATAGTTCTTCAGCTATGAGTTTTCCATTAAAAACAAAATACAGTCTCAATATTACAGCAAACATAAAGTGCAAATTGTATGCCATAGCTTGTCTTTTAAAAGAATCCTTTGCAAAACGATATGTATTTACAGTTAAGATGCAAATAGAAAAAATATTATAAAAGCTGAATAGGATTTTTTCGAATATTCTAAAAATCAACGAGTTATTTTTTTCTGGATATGGTACACCCAGCAAGAAAAAGAATTTGAAAATCAATTTTATATCATCGCATTCATTTTTCGTTGACTTAACCCCAGCCATGATTGTCAGTGAAAGCACGCACTTTTACTAAAGATAGAAAACACGTTGAAAGTCATAATTCAACATCACGCATCAATAAAACGGATAAAAATATTTGTTCATCATCACTATCTTCTACTTTTATGGTTCCTATTGTTTTTGTAAGAAAATTATTTATAACAAGAGCATTCAGTTTCGTTCACCATGCTCTAGTTAAAATAAGACTAAAAAACGAAACATGCTCAGAAATAGTTTTATTTTGGTGCAAAAAGTACATAATTAGTTTTTTCATGACATTTCAGACGTTATTTAGAAGAAAAAGTCTCCAAGTAACAAAAACTTTGAGACATCAATGTATCGATTATAATATACATTCGATGTTTTGAAACTTTTTTGATTAAAAGATCTACCACAAAACACCTATTGCAAATATATTTGAATAAGGTACTACACGATGATTAAAACTTAATACATTTTCTTATTCTAAGAATAAATATTTTGGCAATTTCATAGATGGGTTCTTTGACACGATTCGAGCGAGGACACTTTGTAAATATAGACGTAATATCATTTTTGTCTTCCTAAAAAATCAATAATGTCCATTATATCCGGCTTTTGTTTCGAAATTTTTATTGAATATATTGACAAACATTTGCTTTTTTTTTTATAAAAATCCTTCAATCATTATGCTTTATGGCAGCAGTGGTTAATTGTTTTGGTTTGAAGACCACATTACAAAAGCGAAGGATACTGGGAGGTTACACCTTTTTTAAAAGGATTGCATTGATTAGTTTACTTCGGATCTCGTAAAAGTTATAAATTTGTACTATAAAAATGAACAAATATCTTAAATAAAATAGGGCTAGTTTTATTCAATTTACTTACTGTGTAAATTCCAGGGCTTCGAACTATAATTTGCTTCGTTTCGGTTCGACCAAATATATATATATATATATATATATATATATATATATATATATATATATATATATATATATATATATATATATATAAATACTCAATAATTTTATATATATATATATATTGGAGTAATTCTTAAATACTGACAGGAAAAAGGCAACGCGTCCAGCTGTTTTGTTCCAATGTTTAGCAAAACAAACTGTACTCCAAGCCATGACAAGACGATACCTACTTCAGCGTCGATCAGCAGCGAGGGAGTCGTTCGTTACGTGTCTTCAGTAAGTTCGCTGCAGTTGAAATGAAAGTACTTATGCGGGAGGTAGGTTCAGTTGTCCTGGGGGGAAGTTTATCCCCAGCTGACACGTAAAGGGCTGAAGATTCATCATATATATATATATATTCGGAATACATGTACAAAACTGGAGGGGAGGTAGAGAACACCCCTGAGGAGCCCTAATTACACGCTTGACCACCATAAATGCAACACCCTGAAGGAAGCATGCAAATACCATGAAATTTACAACATGCGTTAGCGGAGGTGAGATATGCAAATGATTAGAATTTCAGCGCAGACACACATCACGCGTGACTGTGGCACCACCTCAAAGAGCTATTTAAGGCTTGGAGATTTCCACGAATTCAAGCTCGGCAATTGTGTTTTTCTTGTGGTTTTTTCAAAAAACGACCAGTTATGTCTCGTAGAAAACAGCGATCAGCTTTTGATCAAGAATCCGAGTTCGAAAGAGGAAGGATAGTGGCCTACAGAGATTGTCGATTATCTTTTAGAGAAATCGGTAGTCGTGTTGTACAAAACCAAACTGTAATGCGGATATCTGACCGTTGGATGCAGGAGGGTACGACGGTACGACGTGGTCGATCGCATCCATCTCAGTGCACCACTTCACTTGAGGACAGGAAAATTATGCGCATGGCAGTGACGGATCGCTCAGTCACATCACGAACCATAGCCTAGCACTTGAGTCTGTAACGCATCTTATTCAGTGCCTGCGCGTACCATTTGACGCCGTTTACAGCAGAGTGGTCTGTCCGCAAGACGTCCTTTTCTTGTTCTACACTTGACGCAGAACCACAGACGTCTCCGCCGCCAATGGTGCGATGAAAAAAGGATGTGGGTGGCAGAATGGAATAAAGTTGTCTTTACTGACGAGTCACGCATCTGTCTGCAACACCACGATGGTCGGATTCGAGTCTGGAGACTCTGTGGAGAGAGGATGCTAAAGAGCTGCGTTATGCACCGCCACACTGGTCCTGCACCGGGTATTATGGTATGGGGCGGTTTGGATATCACTCTCGCACTCCTCTAGTACGCATTACCGGTACTTTAAAAAACTAGCGCTACATTTCCGAGGTGTTGGAGCCAGTTGTTCTTCTTTTTAGGGCTTGGCCACAGTCATATTTCAACAGGATAATGCACGACCACACGTGGCACGCATTGTCCAAAGGTTCTTCGTCAATCACCAGATAGAATTGCTTCTTTGGCCGGCTCGCTCTCCGGATATTTTGCCGATAGAAAACATGTGGTTCATGGTTGCTCAATGATTAACCCAGATTACACCCTCTGCTGTCACACCAGATCAACTTTGGCAATTTGTGGAAGCTGCTTGGTCTGCTGTACCCCAAGAACACATCCAAAGTCTCTTTGAATCAAGGCCAAGGCGTGTGGCAGCGGTGATCTCCAACAATGGTGACTACTCTGTATTCTGGCAGGAACCACACTTCACAGAAGTCTATAAATTTAATCATTTAATACTTGGTCAAAACATGTTATCTACAAAATAAGTTTTGTTGTGCTATCTCTAGTCTTTCTTGGTGTTGCATTTACGGTGGCCAGCAGTGTACATAGGAAAGCATAGGTAGAAACGTAACCTTAACGAGATAAAGAGACACAAAGACAGTATGGCCACAAAACAGAATGTAGCTTTATTACAAAAATAAGTAAATAAATAAAAAGTATGACATAAAGGCGCGCGCATCACAGTAGGTGTTCGAAATTGCGGCCATTGGCCTGTATGCACGCACAACACTGACGGGACATGTATTGACAGGTCTGTCGTACTTTGGATAACAAACCACTGCTCAAACGAGTTACGTCGTCGATGATCATATGGCTGTAATAATTGCACTCTCTGTACATTGGACGGAAGTAAGGCTTTGCCCGGCAGTACACGATGGACAGTTGTTCGAGATCTTTCGATTGAAATGGCAGGGGCCCGTACACTGGTACCGGGATTTCGGTCCACAGCATGCAACACTCCCTCTTCGAATATGGGTGTATGTGCTGTTGGCTGTTTTCCAGTTCCTTCAATCGTGGTTCTGAAAGATCCATGTTCCACCAGGTTCTGATGCACTCGAGTGAACGTTTTATGATACGGTTTTCCACCTCGTTGTTTTTTTTCCCAAACAACCAAAAGAAACTTTTCTATTTCCTTTGGGTGGTTTAAGGGGTGACCCCTCTCGGCGTTCGTAATATGATTTTGTTCCGCCCCTGTCCATATCTGAAATAGTAAATCACATGTACCGCCCTTTTCGAACACTAAGTCCCCCTATCGTTTTCCCCCCATGATTTCCGATAATTATGCTCCTCCGATATTCTTTATCTCCCCTCGAATTTGTCCCGGCTTTCCCGGAGCCCCCAGTATATCGGTTCAACTCAGGGTTTTTTTCCGTCCAAAAAAAACTTTTTTCGGTTTTCCCAAATAAAATTTTTTCTATGTATTTCTTATTTGTCTAAAAATATAATTCTATCATAAAAAAAAAGATAATTATATGGTTTGACTGAATGATGAAATTATATTTTGATCAAATTGGAAAAATATTGGAAAAGTCGGTTTTACAGTATCAAATGACTAAAAAAAATGTCAAGAAAAAACCGATGTTTTATTGGGCCCCTTTCCCTTTTTTCGTTCCCCCAAAAAAATAACTTTCTTAGAGTTTTCGGTGTTTGGTTCGTTCAGTTCGGGAAAAGTACCCGGCATCTACACTGTTATCTATACCGGCTAACACGTTTAATTTAGAATCACAATTTATACAATTTTTTTTTAAATCGGAATTCAGACTGCTAGTTGAAATTCTTATCACAGCCCTCAGATTTATGTCAGCTAACTTGCAACTTTATTTACTGTTCTTCCATTCTTTTTTCTGCATATTCGTACCCCTGCTATCTACATTGTGTAGTTGAAATCATGATTTGACGGACAATATAACTTATCCAGTCATCTACAGTCCAATCCTTGTGCTCCTTTGTGTACTGGAGACGTCTGTCAACAGTTTTGGCTTTCGATCAGGTCTTCGATTACCATAGCATGTAATATGCGACAAGCAGTTCCCTCAGAGACTTTTGAAGTTGCTCATTGATTAAGGTATCCGACTACGTTCAGAACCGTGATTTTAAAAAAGCTCATAAATGGATAATTTTCAAAATTTTTTCATTTGATTAGAATAATGTATAAAATTTTTTTAAATGACATTTTACAAAACAAATTATTTAAAACAATATTTTGGCAAAATTTAAAAAAAAAACCTTTTCTCAAAATGTTCTCCTTTTGTGAAAATTTTTTTTATTATAACAATATTTTGTATAGCCGAACCACTGTCAAAAAGGGTCAACTAGAAATTTTTAAAAATTCACATTATTTTCAGAGTTACAACCCATTGAAATAATTATCGGCATTTTTTCTTAAAATTGCTCCCCTCTGTTGTCGTAAAATATGGATAAACTCACTTCTAAGTTATATATTTCAAAAATTCTAGTTGAGCCTCTGTACAGGGGTCTGAGCTATATACAGGTAAGATATTATTATATTAGAAGCATTTTTCAGAAAAGGAGTATATTTTGAAAATAGGTCATTCTATGTTCATTTTTTGTCAAAATATTGTACTTAAATAATTGTTTATTGTAATACTATTCTTAAAGCAATTTTATAAATTTCATATACATTTTTTAATCTAAGTGACACTAAATATAAATATAATCCATTTATATATATATATATACGCATTTGCGGTTCCGAACGTAGTCGGATACCTTAAGATTTCCCCCCAATTTGACGTACAGTTGATCTTCTGTTGGTCTAGACCAGCGATACTCAGCCTGCGGCCCACCGAGCCTTTTTAAGTGGCCCGGTCAAGGTTTATTGCTCCGAGAAATTTACTTATATAAGAACATTGTATTAATTCCTTGTTAAGAATTCAAATATATCAATTTTGTTTTTGTTGTCTTTGTCGTACGGGTATGAATTGATATTCTTTTTCTATTTGGAACGGTTACGGTTAGTGATAACAAACAAGCGCGGAGTAGCGACAATTTTATGGGTGGGACTAATTTTTAACCATCTTTCGTATCTTGCAAGCGAAAATTCGAAAAAATAAATCATTTCACACACACAAGATGACTGGGAGGTTGAATATTTTGTAGTGAAAGCAAACATGGATTAGTAATTTTGTCACAAAAATTCTGTATTTAAAAAATACCAATAAACAGGAATCGTCCAATGACACTTTTCCTCGAAGATCTTTTTCTGGAGGTGATAAATAGGCTTTCTTGAATAATCTTTTCAGCAGCAACAAAGTGTTTTGTCAGGGGTAATGTCAGAACAGTAACAAAGATATCTTATGAAATTTGTTATACATTATTGGTAATCATATGAAACCGTTTACTGATGCAGAAATTGTGAAGGAATGATTCTTAAATGCTTCTAATTAAGTGTTAGTGAGAAAAATAAAAAATATAAAAATAATAATTATAAAATGCAAAACAGGAGTATATTTTGATCAATTTTCCACATTTTAAATTTCCAATGTTATCTTGATCTTAAAGCATTTCTCCCCCCTCCCCATTTAACCTCATGCTGCGGCCAGCGTGAAATAGCTGTTATGTGTATGCGGCCCAGCAGAAAAAAAGGTTGAGTACCCTTCGTCTAGACTAATGATCTCTCTCGGAACCCCTAGAACTAGAAGGTGCTTTCGTGGGACCCTATTCCACACACACACTTAGAAAAATATATCTTAAAATAATATTTAAAGTTGATGCGTAATATTTAGCATATTTTAGGTACTTATTGTAAAAGCAATCAAAAGTACTGCATCTATTATTAAAAATTTTAATCTACTTTTAATGTAATTTACTCATTAATAATATATATGGTACAAAATGTCACCACCCATGCATTATGTTTATCAACTAGAATATGTGCTTGATTTTTTCACACAAACCGTCGGAAGTCTAAGCCTATTGAAATTAACTGCAATCGCATCACATATTCTGAACAATTTATTTCTATACTTTATTTTTGTAGCCAATTATGGTGAGAAATATTTTTCACCTGTACACATTGTTGAGAATGACATTAAAATGTCTATAATACTGTGTATTTTTCATGAATTTCCAACAAAAGATTTAGGAGCTATTCTTGCTTAAATTTAGAATTTTGACATCAAATCTGTTGATAGGTCCATAAAATATTCCTTCTTCCTTATTATAGGTGTTTTCTCAACTAATCTCAAAAGGTGTATTTTTCATTGGAAAACTATTTAGTTTTTCAAGACTTTGTGCTAACGAGTATACAATTATCTTGTGGAACCCGAGATCTTTTATTATCTTTTATTATATTATAATAAAAATTTAAAAAGTATTGCAAAATAAAGTTACTATGTAGAAATAAAATTTTCAGTTTCTTAATGACAGGGATGAGCTTTAAATGTTAGTGGGTATACAAACTTCATTGTGAGAACGTGAATCAATTTTCATACACATTTATAGTTATCTTTATGTATATGGAATGCCTCGTGGAACCACAGGATTCCGTGGAACGCATTTTGAAGACCACTGGCTTAGACTAAGAGTCTTCAACCTTTCACGCTTGCGAGCCACATCAATAAATTTACAATGATCCGTGGGCTACATCAATAAATTCATTTAAGTATTACAAAAATATCTTGCGTTTTATTTTTAAATTTGTTGCTTGATTTGAGTTACACGCTTAAGATTCCGTTTTTCCATTCCTCTCTACTATTAGTTCACTCTCCCCCTATATATATATATATATATATATATATATATATATATATATATATATATATATATTTACATTTTTTTATGTATATTACTTGTTTTAAAATGAAGTCATTTTGTGAAGAAAAACAGAATGGCAATGATTGTTATGGATAAAAATGTATCAAGTGTCGTACCATTTTGGAATTGTCACTAAATGATTCATCTTTTGAAAAGACTTACTTAGATTAGTATGTAATATTTTCTTTTTTATGAAGCGTCAAAGTTTGGTGACATCATTTTTTCAAACCGTCTCAAACTACGTTAATTTTAACGAAATGAGCAAAGGTTTTTCTCTATTTGCGATTGTGATTGATTGCATGACTATGAAAGATCACGTTAATGAAAAGACCACCGTTAAGAGGTGTTAGAAAGCTAAAATCAAATTTTTTTGACAATTTGAGATTTTTACATCGTTAAATTGTATAGATTTTAACCTTTCTAAAAATACCTTATTTTAACCTCTAGAGTAATTAGAAGCCCTTAAAACCTATTTTCAAATAATCGTTTAAACTGGGCCACGCCCATTTGAATGGCAAAAAATGTAATCAAAGTACTTCGTTTTTGCTTTAAAGTTGAACGCCTGATATAAACCAAAACATGTATCAAAAATTGTAAATTGAGCCTTTTATTTTTTATTTCCTAGCCGATTAGAAGTCTCACCGTATACATTAAAATCAATTTATCTCAAAATGTAAATTTTGATGTTCGATGTACCTTTTCTGAGAAACTACTGTTCACAGGTATGTAAATTTTTATTATATATTTATAATGATGGCTAATATGTACTGAAATAAGCTTTTTCTAAACAGCTTAAAAATTTATTTTTTTACAAATTTTTTATGTGAAAAATGGGTCAAACTTTGCAATGTTTGATAACATATTTCAGAAATTATTAAAAAATTCAAAATGAGCTAAAAGCTCATTCCAGTGTAATGATAAAGGTGTACTGTAATTGTATGAAAAGTTTCAAGCATGTACATATAACAGATTTTGAGAAAAGGTACATCGAAAACAGCCAATTTAACATTGTCAGTATATTGTGACGTCTTCGATTGGGGTGAACTCACCCCTCTATTCAAGCGAAGTTTTATGGCTTCAAACGGACGTTGGGTGACAGGAGCAGGTGGCCATGGGGTCATTGTTTGTTGTCTGGCCTCGGACAAGCGCGGACATCTGGTCTGGAATTTACAATGGCTAAAGAATGCCGGTGACAATAGGCATTCCTGTATGAAAGTCTTGAATAGGCGAAGCCTGTATGCAAGTCGATGCATAGAGAATAGGGCTATGAGGCCCAGGTGTGAGATGAATGGAAATTTCAGAAGTTGGATGAGAGTTATGGCGCCCTTGGATTCCAGACGGGCGAGGAATGTGTTTGTGTTTGCCGCGCAAATGGGAGACGAAAGTGGCCCGGGGACGAGGGCAGACCTTTTTTTGACCTGCCAATGAGGAAGACGAGGACAGACCTTTTTTTTTTTTGGACTGCCAATGAGGAAGACGAGGGGCGTATGGTGGACCCGCCCTGGTGTTTAAAAGGAGAAAACGGACGGAGAGAACTTGGACGAGGATAGAAAGAAGCTTGGAGGGATAGAGCCCTGGAGTGAGACGGACGGAGCCCTGGATGGAAACAGAGAGCCATGGAGTAAACTGGCTTGGCCTATTTAATGAACATTTTAATAACATATGAAGCTATTAAATACTGTGTAAATTTTAAAATAAGGCTGTGACAAATTTTCTTGTTTTCTAACTACTGACGACGTTACAATATATATAGAGAGAGGTTTCCAACTCTCCTTAAATTGTGGAATTTACTATCACAGAACTTAATGATGTGATGGAAGGTATCAACATAGGTGTTTTTAAAATGAAAATGTTTTGTAAAAAAAAAAATAAAAAAAATAAAAATAAAAAAAACTCTGTATGATTGTTAGCGCAGAACAGCGCAAGTGTTGCACCATTTTAGAGTTTTAACTAAATGGGCTAAAATTTGAGAAACTTGCCTGGGGTTGTGTGTTATAACTTTCTTCTTATGGAGAGTAAAAGTTATGTGTGACATCTTTTCCTCAAACCTCGACTCACTCAAACAAGGTCAATTTTAATTAAATCAGCAACCCGTTTTATCTGACTTGTGACTATGACTAATAGTGCGATTATGTAAGATGACATGAGTGAAAAATCGTCGTGAAATTGGAAAAATTGTGGTCACAGTAGCTAATGATGGGAGGGAGAGTATCAATTTTCTTGCATTTTCAAAAACGTACTCGTCCTCACTTCTCCAAGTGCAGGTTTTTATTTTCCAGAACGAATATGAGCCCACCTTTCACCTCGTGCCCACTTATTGCCAAGTTTTGGGACACTCTGTACATAAAATGTAAGTAGATTTAGAAAAAGGAAAGCTTACCTTGGGAAATATCTGTAAAATCCTGAAATCGTGCCACAGTTAATATTGCAGTAGAAAAAGGGGATCGCGGTAGCCGAGTGGTCTAGGTATCGGATCGTGGCTGGCTTTGTCACGAATTCGAGCCCAGTACCACTAAAGACCCGCCGTATGGCAGCAATGCACGTTAAATCTATCGAGAGCTCAAACATCTTCCCGCTGGTGTGGTGGGGTAGTTTGGAGAAGGGGGTGCCAGCTCATGTGTCGACCACGTCACTTGATCATGGTTCAAAATTACGTGGTCCGTCACCAAAAGCCCTTGTGTATCTGAACAGTGCGACATTAACATTCACTCACTCACGCAGTAAAAAAAGTTTCGAATTTAGAGTTACACAGTAAGTACCATTTTTCAAAAAAATTTTTTAGAGACAGTTGCAATAAAAATAAGTTATGTTTTATATTCAGATTATAAAATTTAGTTGATTCTGAAAGTAAACAGTCAATTTCACCAGCCCTCGTTTTACAATCTTAAAAAATTAAGAATTTTTTTAAGTTTGTTCTAACTTTTATAAAATGCTCACTTTTTAAAATTTTTTAATCATTTTAAGTTATTTATGTTTCTTAGATTTCTTAGATTAGATTCTTAGTTAGTATGGATTTGAAAATCTATTCCCTTGTTATTTTTAATAATTACTTTTTCTAGAAAAACCTGGAAAAAACACGAACAGTAACTTTAGTATTTTTTAAATATAACTAATGATCTCAGCCCTAAATGCATACTAACTTTTATAGAACATACGTTTGGGAGTATATACAAAAAACTTCAAGGATGTATGATGAACAGAAAAAAGGCTTTAGGGATAAGAAAACACGTATACCTTTTCAAAACGGAAAATTTAAGAAAAATGCATTTATAGTTTGTTAAGGCATAGAGTAAAAACTTATAATGCCCGTAAAGCTCTAATTTTTTAATATGATAGTTTCCAATGTGTATGTTCTACATTAAAACACTATTTTAATTACATATAACTGAAAATAATTCTTTAATTCAAAATATATTTTTGCATAATATTGATAGCATTTGTTTTACAATGACAGTTTATTCAGCTTCTTCTTAAACAAATATTTTCGCAAAAGTTTTGAAACACAAAACATTTATGTACAAAATAATAATGAAACTAACTTAAGTTAAAAATAGCCAGGTTTGTCCAGGAAATTTAATTTTTTTCAGTTTTAAATCGGACAGTTTAGGGAGTGTTATCTCTTGTTGTACTGCTTTAAAAAAAAAAGAGTATTCTAGTTTTATTTTATTACTAAAATATTTTTTGTATAATGTAGTTTGGTACATCAAAGAAATATTCCGTTTTTTCTGCAATACTTGAATTCAGAAGCATAATTTCATTATTAGCTAAGGACAGATTTTTAGATATAGATTATTTTCAGTAGTATTCTAACTCTTTGAAATATTGTTTCTCATAGAAACCTGAGAATGTTTTGTCCATGGTATTTTCTCAAAAGTAAAAAATTAATGATAAAGCTTCTAAGTTATATAAATTATTTTTAAAGCAAAAATTGGCCTTGAAAAATCAATTTTAATTAATTAATTATGTGAATTCAAAAAATTCAAAACATTATCAAGCAGAAATGATTTTAGTGATGAAGAGATTGGAATTAATGAACATTCCTCACTAAAAGAGTTGATTGTGCTCAAAAATATTTTGAACTGATTCAATTTAAGAGTGGAAAATTGCTTCTTTAAAATGAACAAACCAAAATAAAAGCCTGTAAAAAACCTTTAGATGTCTTTAAAACTAAATTGGTAACATATTTGAAATTTGTTAGCAAGCTTCTCAATGATATAAACCTCAAGAAAATGCACAAAAAATTCGGTTATTATGAAATTTGTAGGTTATTGTGTAGCCTTAAAAGGGAGTATTAAATTAAATGTGAAGGCGAGATTTGTAATGAATAGAGTGAAAAAGAGTGTGGCTTATTCTAGAAGAGTGCATATATTATTGAATATTACGGTATTAGTAATTCTTTTGATTTTTGAAGTAAATGCGTTCCAAATTTATAAAATTTCTGCTGTATTTCTTCCAACAAGACTTTTTTCCCTTTTTTCGTTTCTTGTATCTGGCATCTCTAAGGTTTTATAATCATCAGCTTAATCATTCTCTTGAATAACACTACCCTGTTGTAATCTTCTACAATATTGTGTTTGATAGAATATATAGTTTTTTTTGTCCCAAAGGCAATTAATAGAACGCACAACATAAAATTTTATACTTAAAATACTTTCGTAGAAAGATGTTTCTAAAAGGAATCTTTTCCTACATTAAGTTCTAATTCTGCCTTTTAGTGTTTTATTGCTACAGTTTCGAAAATCTACACTTACTTCAACGTTGAGTCTAAGCTAATTTACGATTGTACAGAAAACGGTTAAATGAAAAATGATTTTCAAATATTTAGTTTTTTCGTGGAAAAGAAACAAATCTATTCTTCAGCTACACTTATTAAACATTTGTGTGAATAGCAAGGTTCCGTAACATATTTAGAAAACTTTTGATGAATTAAAGAAAGAATTATAACAATAGTCATGCCTAAGTACGTAATCTAGTTTTGCCATAAGCTCTGATACAATCATAAATGAGTTTAAACAAAACAAAAAATTGCGACGAAATTAAAACTAAATCTTTTTAAAATTTTAATTAGAGTTTAAATTTATAATATGCTATACCTTTTATTCAAACTAATCACCTATTTATATCACACATTTTAAATATCTTTAACCACTCATCTATCCAGACACGCACTACTTCCATGGGAATGCACATCGTTGCTTTTCTTTAAGAACGCTTAAGACTGTTCAAATTGGGATGTCGTATTGGACACACATTCCTCTCCAATTTTGACCACTATTTATAGTCATTTGGTTTTAAATCTCAACGTCTGGAAGGCTTATCTTTATGTTCTATGAAATCCAGCTCATTCTCTTTCAACCACCACTGGGTCATTCCCTGCCTTATGAGCTGAAGCAGAGTCCTGTAGAAAAGTTCAGCAGTTTCCATTGAAAAGGTTTATGTTCAGATGCTATTGGTTCTAAGCAAGGAGGTCTTAAGGAATGGGCCAACTGGGCCTAGGATCAGGGCCTCGTCCACAATGGAGGCCTCGTGCCGTTCTTGACTCAGCCTAAAAAAAATCATGATTCGAATAATTTCAAGTCAAATTTTTATTTACGGTTGTATTCTCCGAAAAACGGGGAATTTCGGACGATACATCAAGTGGCTACATGTGATGACGGTTGTATATGACTGTGTGTCGGCCTACCACCATTCACCATCATTACTCATTCAGTCAAAAGGCGGCAGTTGGTTGAGCCGGTTTGTGCGATTGTAAGTCCTGCACATTTATTTGTTTCGGTTTGTTGCTTGTACGGGTATTTGTCAACTGTCTATTTTTAAGGGGGTACCCACTGTATACTTTTAAGGTGGTGCCAACTGTCTACTTTTATGGTGGTGCCAACTGTCTACTTTTATGGTGGTGCAAACTGTCTACTTTTACATAAGTGGGTCCGACATATTTGTAAGGGCCCAGGGCTTCAAGAAGTCTTCAGACTTCTCTGGTTCTAAGATAGTGACCTGATTACTTTAGCGTGGTTTGCACTATTTTTTTGAAAAAAATTCTTTGAGACGCCTTCATACTTAACACTGGCGTAGCTAGCCTTGAGTGGGCCCTGTATCAAAATTCGTTGGGACCTTTTTTGAGGCCCCTCAACATTTTACGACTTTTTTTCTAATACATTTGGGAGCCCGTATAATTTATACGGCGGTAGATACGCCTCTGATACTTAACACTCCACCAAACTATTCCAGTATTTATTATCTTTCCTATCATAACTTACACATTTAAATTATCTTAACTTACACATTGGACAATAGAATGTTTTGTACAGTCATTTAAAAATACCCGACAGGAGATTAGAGCCCGACAGGACTAAGCCCTCCATTCAGAGAGCTCTCAGACCGGACGATGAGCTTTCTGCACGCACTTATTCTTTTTTTTTAACTTCTTGGATATTCATTATGCAGACGTTTTCGTTGTGGAGGCTGAAATATTTTCCAACGTTAAATGTTTTCTTGTTGGTAAACATAATTCTTCTGTGGCTGTTGTCAGCTTGCCACTAGCAACGACACTTTTGCTTTAACCCTCTAAGCGGTCTGCACTTAAAGTCTTACCATTCTGGAGATGCTTCAAAAATGCACCACACATATTTTTTTGCTTTCAGGTGGGGTTCTCAAAAGCGGTTGAGCCGTATTTTTAAGAATGCGCTGCCGCTTTTGAAATCTTTGCTGAAGGCAGAAAAGCTCTCTGAATGGCGGAATTTTACGTGCAGACCGCTTGGAGGGTTATACGTCTGGTAATCTGATTCTTTTGTAAGAAAATAGCCAGTTATTTTTCTATAACATCTTAGCCTGTGGTCTTTGTTTTCTATGCTGCACTTTGTTCTTTTACGACGCTTTCATGTGTTTAGAAAGAAGAGTCTTTCTCCGACAAGGATTTTAGCGAGTTTTCGTCCTGACTGCTTTCATTAGACTTGATATTTTTACCAAGCGCGGACGGTCTGGAACGCTGTTAGTCTCAGAAAATCTCTTATTGATTCTATAAATGAATAAACTTTTGATATATAAATGTTTAAGAGTCTTGAGACGCTACGACGGATTGATGCAGAAGAATCTTTTCATTCTTCAGTTCAAAGTGTTAAGGCTCTGAATGATATAGAACAAGGGGCGTTAAAGACTGATATTTTTTGAAAAACATTGCATTCGGTCTCCTGTGAAATATTTTTGTAGCTTTGTAGCTTTGACATATATAACTGTAAGAGATGAAGTATTTGTATGGCTACATTTCATCCATTTTTTTAACGAGTAATACATTTATTCGTGAAACACTTGAGTGATCAGCACACTGTAGCTTATGAATGCGCATAAAAGTGAGAGAATGACGCTTTTTTCTATTTTGATAACTCCCATAGCAGTCATAAAAGCATTGTCTGATAGAGAATCCACTAGTTGGCACAGAGCGATGTGATTTATTCCCGATGGCATTTCGTACAGTATACGCTCGTTCGAAACGGGAGCTGTTAAGACGAATGCTTTGATTTCAGTAAGCCTTTCGTGTATTCTGGAACCGAGAATTACAAAAAGAATAACTTTTGGAATGAGTGTGATTACAAGAAGAGCGCCAAACATTACATGCCAAAAAATAATTTGCCCTCTCATAAAAATCGTAGTTAATTCTAATATTTGGAATAAAAACAAACACAGTAAATAAAACGCCAATGGCGATAAAACACGGTCTATCTTAAGAATAGATGTCGAAAGCAAGTTCAGTGTTGTAGTAAAGTTATGAACAGTTTTTGGTGTTGGATTTGCTTCAGAATAGCTGGTTATAAGAACTCGCTGAGAATCATATATGAAGCAGCCTAACTTTTGATAAACAGAACAAATTAACACAACAGCCAAATCTTGTCCAGTAAACAGCAGAATATTATTTACAAAAATTATCATGATAGGAAATACTGAACAAAAGTCTTTGTAAGGTTCTGGAATATCTAAATCTAACGTGTAAAATTTATTGCTAATTTGTACAGATTCTGGCGTAACCCACAACATGCAACTTATGCCTATCAAAGCCGTGATGTAACCTAAAATAGATCCTATAATGATCCATGATTTCAAAGATTTTTGAGGACATGCATCATACCTAGAATGTAGCCTTTGTAGAGAAGACAGTTCGTTAGTTATGAGTTTTCCTTTAAAAACAAAATATAGTCTCAATATAACAGCAAACGTAAAGTGCAGATTGGATGCCAAAGCTTGTCTTTTAAAAGAATCCTTTGCAAAACGATATGTGTTAAGTGCTAAGATACAAATGGAAATAATACTGTAAAAAATGCATAATATTTTTTCGAAAATTCTCAAGACTAACGAGATGTTTCTCTCTGGATATGGTACACCTAGTAAGAAAAAGAATTTGAAAATTAATTTTATGTCATCGCAATCGTTTTGCATCAACTTAATTCCACCATGATTGCTAAAGAAACTCATGGAATTTGACTAAAAGTATAAAACACATTGAGAGAGTCACAATTTAACGTAACACATAAATGAAATGGATGAAAATATTGGTTCACGCACACATCATCACTGCAATCTTTTTGTATGTTTATGATGACTTTTCAAAAGAAAATTATTTATAACAGGAACGTTCAGTTTCGTTCAACGTACTATGCTGTTAAAATAAGACTTTTACGAAACGAAACACAATTATAAATAGTCTTACTTTAGAACAAAAAGTACATATAATTAGTATATGTTCAACATTTCAGACATTAATCAGAGGAAAAGGTTTCAAGATGATAAAACCTTTAATACATCAATATATTGATTATGATATGCATGCAACCAATTTTGAAACTATTTAATTAAAAGACCTACCATGAAACTTCCATTGTAAATATATTTGAGTATGATAAATTACTAAAACGATGAAAAAGTAATACATTTGCTTATTCTAAGGAAAATAATATCGAAAATTTCATAAATGGGTTCTTTGACACGATTCGAACTGTGGCATTTTGTAAATATACACGCGATATCATATTTGTCCTATTAAAAAATGAATAATTTGCATTTTATTCAGCTTTTGTTTCTAAATTTTTATTGAATATATTGACAAACATCTTTTTCTTTAAAAATTCTTCAATCGTTATACTTTAGAGCTATACGTTATACAGTTTCATAAAAAAATAACACATTTTCAAATGATTTGAAACTTATTTAAGAGAAAAGATACAAACAACCCATTTGAACTGATTCTCATATTTTTTTCCAAATGGCCAATATTTTTTTTTTTATAAATTTCATATGAAATGATGGATTGTTTATTAACATTATAGTTCGAAGCAGCATGCAGGCTATTGGCGACGGATCTTGTAATTCTGAGCCCCACTCAAATGGCCAAGACGCTATCTTAGCTGGTACCCTATTCCCCAAATTTCCACACCTTACTAATGTTAGAATTTTTGTTATTTCTAATGGGGCTGCAGATTGGTGCTTTACCATTGCAGAACTAGTACATTCTCCGGTAGCTCGTATCTCTTTTAAGTGGGGCACCATATATGTGATATACCAATCACCACGATTTTTCCTCCCCAAAGGGAAGCGCCTGAGCTCTGATGAGGCGACACCGTACTGAGAATTTCATTTTGTCGAGAGAACCCAAACCAAGCAGGCACTCAAAGGATCTTTTACATACCACATAACCATACGACATGAACACTATCAGTTTTTTCATCATGAGAATCCACCGACTTGGGCCTGAGTGGAAGCCACAAACTTGGAAGCACAGGGCCAGAGCTAA
The DNA here is from genome assembly GCA_019973955.1 of Trichonephila inaurata madagascariensis. Lineage (NCBI taxonomy): Eukaryota > Metazoa > Arthropoda > Arachnida > Araneae > Nephilidae > Trichonephila > Trichonephila inaurata. The sequence goes on from BMAV01011034.1 coordinate 98,010, forward strand.
GCCGAACTCTGAACCTTGAAAGACTTAAAGTATCCGACTACGTTCGGAACCATGATTTTGCAAAAGCGTATAAATGGATAATATTTATGATATTTAGTGTCACTTAGATTGGAAAATGTATATAAAATTGTTTTAAGAATAGTATTACAGTAAAAAATTATTTAAGTACAATATTTTGACTATAAAAATGAACATAGACCCATTTTCAAAATATTCTCCTTTTGAGAAAAATATTTCTATTATAATAATAATTTGCCTATATATAGCTCAGACCTCTGTACAGAGGCTCAACTAGAATTTTTGAAATATATAGCGCTTAGAAGTGGGTCTATCAGTAGCGCACACAGGAATTTTTCAAGGGGAGGGGGTTCCGGGGTTGAAAGTTCACCGTTTTTGTATCATGCTATTTTTGATTTTGTCGATTTTCAGGAACAAAACACAGTAAAAAACTAATTATTGAATAAATAATTAGCATTAATTAATAACAAATATTTAATTAAATTTTACGTATAATATACTTAGAATTATAACCAATCGGAAAAAAATCAAGGGCTTTTGGGGGCCGGACTTTTAAAACCCCTCCCCTTGTGTGCGCCACTGGGGTCTATCCATATTTTACGACAACAGAGGAGAGCAATTTTAAGAAAGAAACACCGATAATTATTTCAATTGGAGGCAACTCTGAAAATAATGTGAATTTTTCAAAAATCCTAGTTCAGACTCTCTGGAGAAGTTTTTACTTTATATTAGCGAAATATTATTATTTTAGAAGCATTTTTTTTAATAAAAGGAGAACATTTTGAAAAAAGATTATTCTAAGTTAATTTTTTGCCAAAATATTGTATTTAAATAAATTTTCTGTCAAAATGTCCTTAAAACAATTTAATACATGTATTCTAATCTAAGTGACACTAAATATCATGAAAATTATCCATTTATGCGCTTTTTTAAAATCACGGTTCCGAACGTAGTCGGATACCTTAACGTACATAAATCCCCCTCTACAAAGCAAATCTGGCAAAACAATTCAACTACTTCGGCCATCTCCTTGAATTCCCCCAGAAAAATGTAAAGTAAATTTAAATTTTTTTTTTTATAAATATTCATTTAATCTAACTCTTGACCACGATATGCGATTTCATTGACACTTAATCATTTTACATCGTAGTTAAAACAACTTTAAATTATTTTATGATACTTTTTTTTTATAGGTTCATGAAATCCAGATAAATACACTCCTTTTTCTGTAAATGAAAAATCTGTTTTTTTTTAAAGAGAACTTATGTTTAAATTTATTTTAGAAAGTATCGAGTGAGCTGAAAACCTTATTTGATAAGTATGTTGCGGTAGACTAAATATAAAGAAAAGTTTATCTTGGGAAATATCTGCAAAATCCTCAATATCTTGTCCTAATTCCTTCTGCAGTAGAAAAAGTTTTGAATTTAAAAAGAAACATTAAGTTAAGTGTGAAAGAGTGATTGAAAATGGAGTGGAAAAGAAAATGGCTAATTTGGGATGAGTTGATATTTCATTGAAATTTTTTGGTATTTTATAATAATTTTGATTTTTGAAGTAAATGCGTTTCGAATTTATAAAATTTCTGCTGGATTTCTTTTAAGAAGACATCTTACACTTCTTTTAATAAGAGACTTTTTGTTTTAACTAGGCTTTTTTTTTCATTTCTTGTATCTGACAACTGTCCGGTTTTTATAGTAGAAATATCAAAGTCTTTGGCAATGCTTTATTGTTTTTCTTTTCCTAATTTTTGTTGAAAGAGGTGAAAAGGAGGTAAAAATCCTTTTCTATAAATCTCAACTTTCACAAATATTTTCCAAGTTAATTATATAATTTAATCACTGTATGAGAGAAATGTCAAACTAAAAAGGATTAATTGCCCTCAATCTGGGATTGACTGTTCCTTAGAGGTGTACTCGAATACTCTATGGCCCGTTTAACATGAGGGAATTTTGTGCCAATCAACTTGTTTCTTGCTTCCAATCTTCTAGTGTAAAGAGAATTCTTTCACACACAGACGTAAAGTTGACTGAAAAAGAAGTGCTATAGGGTTGCGGTTCTTAAATTTTCGATCTTTGCGGTCCTCTTTTTCAATTCCTACTATTATATAGCTCACATTCTTTCTTTATTTATTTATCTTGGTGGAATTTTCAATCGTTAATAAAATACATTTTAAAGCGCTCAATTGAGCTGAAATTTTGTATGCAGCATTATTTTGGATGACACTACAATAATTTAACTATAATTAATAAAAATTAATTGATTAAAACTAATTATTTAAAGAATTACAAATATAGCCACGTTGGCATCATTTCTGGCGACTTGTGTCAAAACATGAAAAGGTTTTTTTTCACGTTTTAAAGCATTCAGTTGAACTGAAATTTTATACACACGATTGTTTTGGATGACAATACGATATTTTAATGATAATTAATAAAAATTAAGGACCACTTAATGTTGGAATTTTGTCCTATGTATATCCATATTTATATTAATTGTAACTATTTCGTGAAAAGTAGCTAAAATGAATTTGTTTTTGTTGTTGTTGTTGTTGATCTAAGTAGGAATTGTGTGACTTAATTTTTAATATTACTTGTTTATATGAGACTGACATCGCAGCCCCCAAGATTTTGAATACCCCTCATCGACTCCCAACTCTTGGCGGAGTGATTTAAAGTTTCCTCAATAATCCTAAGACTGCCTCTGCTGCTTAAACAGACTTTTTTTAATATGCTTCTTTTTTCTCTTTAACAAAACAATTAACATCATTATATACAAAAGTATTGCAGAATACTAATTTCAAATAAATATATATAACCTACATAACAATATTAATATAAAATTATATATATACAGGGCCGGCTCTAGAAGTTTTGCCGCCCCGGACAAAAATGGAAAATGCCGCCCCTCTCTCCAAAGCAAAAAATTATAATTCATATATATCAGTGGCGCACACAGGAATTTTTAAAGGGGGGTCCAAGGTCGAAAATCTACCCTTCTTGTACCACGCTCCAATACGACGCTCAACATATTATTTTGATTTTGTCGATTTTCGGGAATAAAAAATTTGCTATTGAATAAATATTTAGCATTAGTTAACAAAATTAATTATTAATAGCTAATACTTAATTAAGTTTTATGTACTATATACATAGGATTAAAATCAATCGAAAAAAATCAAGGGCTTTGGGAGGGTCCGGACCTCGGGTCCCCTCCCCTTCTGTGTGTGCCACTGATATATATATAGTGTTCTAAATCGAACCCTTCAAGTTTTAATGTAAAAGAAAACTGACATTAAACATACAGAGTGCAAAATAAGGAAATAAGATATGTTAAATGAAATACCAAATTCACACTAAAAATATCTCAGAAAACATATCAAATTTTTTGCAACATAAAAAATATTTTCCAAATTTAATCCAAATGCCGCCCTTAAAATTTGCCGCCCCGGGCAGGGGTCCTATATGTCCGGCCCTAGAGCCGCCCCTGATATGTATATATATATATATATATATATATATATATTATATAATATATAATTTTATATGATATGTGTGTGTGTGTGTGTGTGTGTGTGTGTGTGTGTGTATGTGTGTGTATATATATAATGAGAATTCATTTCTTTTGAAAATGCTGTTATATCAGATGTAATAGCTTGAAATCTGTAACCTCTATTCCGGTTTTACACTTTCCTGATGGTTTCTACTATTTTTTTTTTTTTGAAATATTACGTTGTATAGTAATGGCTATATAATTTCAAACAATAAATTTTGAACTTATTCTCTTCACAGAGATGGCAAAAGAGTGAAATCTTGGCATTAAATGAAAGACCTTCGCGGACTCCCTTGAAAGGCGCTGGGGACCCCCAGGGGTCCGCGGACGACAGTTTAAGAACCACTGCTGTAAGGGAAAAAGAAGTGCATAACTCATCGGTATATTGATTGAATCCGAAGAAGCAGTAAAAAACTTTTTCATTTTCAACACTCACGTAGTCGTATCTGAAGAGCGTAGTTAATTATTTTACTTCCCGTTACTATACAATAACATTATTTTGCAATAACAAGAAAATTATTAAAAATAATTTTTTTCTACTGAAAAAATATAAAAATATTTTCCTCTGTTGGTATTATATTCTTGATAGCAAGCTTATTCAGGTATTTTATCTGTCTTCAATTAAAACAAGTAATAGAAGAAAAAAAATTTAAGTCAATTCCTACTTAGATCAACAAAGAAAAATTTTATTTTAGCTACTTTTTATTAAATAGGTACAATTAATATATATCTGTATATACATATGACAGAATCACAACATGAAGTGGTAATTAATTTTTATTCATTATCACTATGGTATCGTATTGCCATCCAAAACAATCGAGTATGTACAAATTTCAGTTCAACTGAATGCTTTAATATGTGAGGAAAAAAATCTTTTAAAGTTTTGACCCAAGTCACTGAAATTGAAATCAACGTGATTGTATCTGTAATTCTTTAAATAATTAGTTTCAGTCAATCAATTTTAATTAATTGTAATTAAATTATCGTATTTTTACCCAAAACAATAGTGTATAGAAAATTTCAGCTCAAATAAGCGTTTTAAAATGTGAGAAAAAAAAACCTTTTCAAGTTTTGACACAAGTCGCCAAAAGGTTCGCTAATTCGCCAAAAATGATGCCATCGGGGCTGTATTTGTAATTCTTTGAATAATTAGTTTTCATCAATTAATTTTTACTAATTATAATTAAATTACTGTGTTATCATCGAAAATAATCATGTATATAAAATTTGAGCTCAATTGAGCGCTTTAAAATGTAATTTATTATAAAGATTGAAAATTCCACCAAGATAAATAAATAAATATAGAGAGAGTGTGAGCTAGTAGTACGAATTGAAAAAAACTCAGTAATGCTGTATGATTGCCTACCGATTAAATCGTCTCTCTCTCAAAGCGTTTTCTGTCTCATGACACCGTTTCTGCTTAGAATTTTTGTTTTTATTTTTTTAACATAGCCTGTTCTTCGGACACCGTTTCGGCCAATGAAGCGATCGTTTTTATTATATCAAAATATCTGTGCTGTCTTTGAAAACCGTCTCTGATCAGGAAACTATCATCTTTATTGTGTGTGTTCACATAACTTTACCGTGCCTTCGATGCCGTCTTCGCTTAGGATGCTGACTTTTAATTGTGATCGTATAATTTTACCTCTTCTTCAGACACCGTTTCCGCTCGAGAAGCTGACTTTTTTTTTGTGTCGACATGGCTTTACCCTGTCTTCGGACTCCGGCTTCGTTTAGTGTTGCCACTCCTAATAAGTTCAACATCTCCTGTTTTGTATTATTGAATATTTGTTTCGATTTTGTTTATTCTCTTTGAATCTGGCAACAGAATTTTATTTAAGTATGTTTATGGAATATTCTAAAAGTAGTTATGCTTTAAAAAAAATAAGTAAATATTTTATGATACATTGCGCTCATAATCATTATAAAAGCTTATAATTCAAGCTGTAAAATAGCCCAATTTATTCTGCGTGTCGAAGAAAAAGGAATATTGTAATCGAAGAATAGTTTCTCGAGTCACACAACACTTAGGAAGCTTATGTTTTTATTGTATCAAAATAACTAACTTGTCTTTTAACTGTTTGGGATTACGAATGAATTATTGAAATTGTGCTCATTTGATAAAAACTGGTTTATTATTTTAATAAATAAAGTGTAAAGAATTCACTACATATCACTGAAAATAACTAGTGTCTTTGAATTACCTCCATCTTCTTTTAATTGATACTCAAATGATAATTTTTGGTTAAACAATTTCCTTACGCATAGTATCTTTCTACAAAATGAACTTTAAGAAATTCTGGGTAAAATTTAAAAACATTTTTTGCAAGCGTTTAAATATATTGAATACAACATGTATTAATCCCCAAAATTCTCATTTTTTCACTTTTCTTATAGTTTGATATATATAACTTTACTGTTAAATTTTTAAACTAGTGAACTCTTTGAAAATAATTAAGTAAATTAGTATAAATTTTTATATTAGTCAGTAACTATAAGGCTAGGGGAACTGACGCTTTGAGCCTGAATTAATGCTATTAATGAGTAAATTACTTTAATTTTGAGTTAAAATTCTTTAATAAGAAATAAAATAATTTCTTTAACAGTCTTAATACAAAATGCATAGATTATGTTGATAGGTTTCAAATATATTTTAAGATATATTCTTCTACGGGATAGTTAGGGTTCTCTGAAAACACCTATTATTTCTAAGGGTTCCATGAGTCCACTGCCATAGAACAACTCCTGACTTCTGTGCGCATATAAGATAGTGGGCGGTGGATATCCCATATCTATATCACATAGCGTGTGTTTGGGCTGATTGGTTCGTTTATGTTCAACGGGACTATAACCTCCCTCATGAACCTGGCGTGCAAGGAACCGCACCCTTCACGCGGATCGGGCAATCACCGCCAAGCAACTGCTCTATTTGACATTCTCAAAAAGAGTCATCTCTGAACTGGACGCATCTAATCGTCTCACGAATGACCAATCAATCGAAAATGCATTTCAGCTGTCTCGACACATGCAAAACCCACCGTGACGCAGCTAGCTACCTCGCCACGAATAGTGGTTCGTTATCCGCTAATGCGAAACTGGCGGGTGTGAGTTTGGCGGTGGTATGCGGATCCGCGTTACGACGCTTGCGTGATGGTTAACTGCGTTCGAGGTGGAACCCCCTCCTCATAAATCAATCGGTCAGTGTCCCAAATTCATAGCAATAGTGTGTTTAGGCGGCTGATGGCGTTTAGTAAAGGATATTACGTATAAATCATAGCGATGGTTTAATATTCTGTTGAATTCATCGATCTGGATCATCTAACGTAGCATCGAAATTTGTGATTAACGAGTTTGGAATACCGACTTTGAGCTGCCACGCTAGTACCTCGCAATGTGATTTGCTACCATCAATGACTTTCTGGGTGCAGATGGTGTAAGGCGGCCTTCATGTTAAACAGGTGCATAAATGCCTAAGCGTTTTTACATGGTTTATTAATCGATTTCAGATCTATACGAATACGAATTATTTTCCTCGTTCATTTTAAATTAAAAAAAGAATTTTCTTAAAATTACGAAAGTGCTAATTTGAGGCAAAAGGTTCAAGTTCTTAATAATCTATTGAAAGGAATACACCCAAGCTGTAAATTTGATACATAAAACAATTCAGAAATAAAGTACTGTTTTTAGTCGCGACATTTTATCTTGAAAAAAAATTGACAATATAACTAATTAAATCCCTATAAGTTATGTTTTTTGATACAAGTATTTAAACGGAACATTTTAGAGATCACAGTTGGCTTATTTATCCTGAAAATATTATAAGAATTAAAATTTAAATGGTTATTCCAGTCATTCTTATGCGTTATTGGAACATTGTGAAGAAATTTAAATTGAACTTCTGACCTAAATGTTATAATTTCCATTGACTATTCTGGCTTGAGGACTTTTATAGTTATCCATAAAATATATTCAATCTTTTTTTTTAAAAAAAAAGTGTCTCAAAGGAATTTTGCATTAAAAAGGAATCAGGCAATGAAATGAATAGAGTAATTATATTACTTAAAATCATTTTTCTTTTATACTGCTTGAAAAGAAATCATGAGACAAATTATGTTTTAGCGCTACACATGCTCAAAAATGTTTTCCTTTTTTTTTCCCTACATAGAACTGACGTTAACACTTTCAAAGCATAATGAGTAATATTATTTCTTTTTTGACGTTCACCATTACAATAATCGCTTTTTTATCCCATGCATTCACACGATGTTAACCGTTGCGTCAATCAATCTTCGTTGTCTTAAAATTCATTGGTGACAATAATGCCAATAATAAACTCCCTTTTACACGTGAACGTTCAACAACAGGCACGTTGCTCAACGTTAATAAATAGTCACCTGCATTAGAATATGCAAAGCAGAAAAACATTCCGCGATTTCACCTGCTTTTATTTCTTTCGTTGAAAGCATTAAAATTTTCAGTAACACCTGCAGAAACTTTACTCATGTCTGAAGTCTAAGAAAAGGGGAAAGAAGTTACAGTTATTTATTCAGGTTCACCGGATTTCTGTTCCAAATTTGTCACTGGAAGTGATAGTTACTTTTAAACAGACATAAATTCCTTATTCTAAAAATGGATAAAGAAGATAATAGGGCCCTTCTGAAAAGTCCTATTTTTGCTTGCAAATTGGAGACTTCTTTTTCAATTCCTACTATTAGTTCACGTTCGTCCCTATATATATATATATATATATATATATATATATATATATATATATATATATACACATATATTGATTTTGTCGATTTTAGGGAACAAAACAGTAAAAAATTAATTACTGAATAAATAATTAGCATTAATTAATAAAATTAATCATTAATAACAAATACTTAGTTAAATTTTACGTACTATATACTTAGAATTATAATCAATTGGAAAAAAATCAAGGGCTTTTGGGTCGACCCCAGGACCCCTTTGTGTGCTCCACAGATATATATATATATTATATATATATATATATATATATATATATATATATATATATATATGTATAATTTTCAATCGTTAATAAAAAATACTTTTTATACATCCACTCAAGTTCAAATATATATTTTTAAACATGTAGTGGATGACACTTGATGTTATTACAGTTTTATAGATATTAATTCATTAGTTAAATTAAAATTGAATAAAAATAGTAACAAACAAAACTAATAGTCAAACAGCATATATAGAAAGGAAAATCGTTCGTTGTGTCCCTGTAGCGCAATGGGTAGCGAGTTGGATTTCTAATCCAAAAGTCGTGGGTTGGAATCGCACCTGGGATGGCCTAATTTCTGAAAATGTGATTTCTTTTTACCATATCATTTTATTGTAATAATTAAATTTAATTAATGAATAAATAGTAACAATATTTTAATAGTACAATACCATAATAGGACAAAAATAGTAGTCCAACACCAAATATAGAAGGGAAACTGAAAAATGGCAAGGAAAATCGATTTCCATTTTGTCACTTTAATATTGTGATTCTGTCATATGTATATACAGATTTATATTAATTGTAACTATTTGACAATGTAGTCTACCAAATCAAAGATTTTTTTTCCCCAGAAAATTTCCTCGTAGTATGCTAATAATTGTTTCATTCTCTGTTTTGTTGAAAAAATACCTTCTTAGTTGGGGTTTGTATTTTCTAAAATTTGCAACCCTTTTTCAATTCCTACTATTAACTCACACTCTCTCTCTATATATGTGTTTGTTTGTTTATTTATTTATTTATCTTGGTGGTATTTTCAATCGTTAATAAAATACATTTTGAAGCACTCAATTGAGCTGAAATTTTATGCGACATGATCATTTTGGATGACAATACAATAATTTAATTATAATTAGTAAAAATTTATTGATTAAAACTAATTATTTAAAGAATTAGAAATACACAGCCACGTTGGCGACTTAGCAACCATTTTGGCGACTTGAGTCAAAACTTGAAAAGGTTTTTTTTTCTCACGTTTTAAAGCATTCAGTTGAACTGAAATTTTATATACACGATTGTTTCGGATGGCAATAGGATACTTTAATTATAATTAATAAAAATTAATTGCCACTTAACGTTGTGATTCTGTCGTATGTATATCCATATTTATATTAATTGTAACTATTTCCTAAAAAGTAGCTGAAATAAAATTTTCTTAGTTGATCTAAGTAGGAATTGTCTTAAATTTGTTGTTGTTGTTACTTATTCAATTAAACTGATGCCTTCAGTCAAATTCCCAACCGTCATTCGATCTTCTGTTTAAACTGGGTCTAAAAGATTCAAGTTCTTTAATGTCTTGCTCTATTCATATATTTCTAAGTTCATCAATTGTCAACACCTGGTTGTGGTTATCCAGTAGTTCTTGAACCTTATAACTATTCATTTCGAAATTTATTTGCATGTCAAGATCTGCAACTTCTTCAAAACATTACCAATTTTATCAGGCTCTGGCACTGATTCCGCCTGAATTTCAGTGACGAAAAAATAAAAAAGATGAATCGACGATATTTGAAATTTGCGTGACCCCGGTTCGCGTAAGTCCAGGTATTATTGTATAGCCTTTAAGGTATCCGACTACGTTCGGAACCGTGATTTTGCAAAAGCATGTAAATGGATAATATTTATGATGTTTAGTGTCACTTAGATTAGAATACATGTATAAAATTGTTTTAAGGACATTATGACAAAAAAAAATTATTTAAATTCAATATTTAGGCAAAAAATTAACTTAGAATAACCTTTTTTTCAAATGTTCTCCTTTTGTAAAAAAATGCTTCTATTGTATTAATATTTTGCCTGTATTCAGCTCAGACCTCTGTACAGAGGCTCAACTGGAATTTTTGAAACGCATAACTTGGAAGTCGGTTCATCCATGTTTAACGAAAACAGAAACGAGAAATTTTAAGAAAATACGCCGATAATTATTTCAAATTTTTGTAACTCTGAAAATAATCTGAATTTTTCAAAATTCATAGTTGAGCCGCCTCGGTACAGAGGTCTGAGCTATATACAGGCAAAGTATTAATACAATAGAAGCATTGTTTACAAAAAGAGAACATTTGGAAAAAAAGTTATTCTAAGATAATTTTTTCAAAATATCGTATTTAAATAAATTTTTTTTTATCAAAATGTCCTTAAAACAACTTTATACATGTATTCTAATCTAAGTGACACTAAATATCATGAAAATTATACATTTATGCACTTTTTTTAAAATCATGGTTCCGAACGTAGTCTGATACCTTAGAAATTTCAAAAATATTCCGTTAATGCTTATTTCCTCATTTTAGCACGTAGAAGGGATAGCTCATTTATGAGCCTTAAAATATATGAAACCTATTTTAGACCAGAAAAAATAGATTCTGGTAAAAACGAGTAGTACGATGAAATATTTAAATTACATAAACATGTATATATGCATGTATTTAATAAAAAACAAAGTAACAAAAACATTCACGAGATCTAGTATCGACACGTTCGGAACCATTGATTTTAAAAGGCATAAATGGATAATTTTCATGATATTGAGTGTCACTTAGATTAGAATACATGTATAAAATTGTTTTAAATACATTTTGACAAAAAAAATTTATTTAAATACTATATTTTGGCAAAAAATTAACTTAGAAAAATCTTTTTTTCAAAATGTTCTCCCTTTATAAAAAATGCTTCTAAAATAATAATATTTCGCTTATATAAAGTAAAGACTTCTCCAGAGAGTCTGAACAAGGAGTTTTGAAAAATTCACATTATTTTCAGAGTTATCCCCAAATGAAATAATTATCGGCGTTTTTTTCTTAAAATTTCTCCCCTCTGTTTTCGTAAAATAGGGATAAACCCACTTCTAATTTATATATTTCAAAAATTCTAGCTGAGCCTCAGTAGAGAGGTCTGAGCTATATACAGGCAAAATATTATTATAATAGAAAAATTTTCCACACAAAGGAGAATATTTTGAAAATGGGTTAGTCTATGTTCATTTTTTGTCAAAATATTTTACTTAAATAATTTTTTATTGTAATACTATTCTTTAAACATTTTTATATACATTTTCTTATCTAAGTGACACTAAATATCATAAATATTATCCATTTATACGCTTTTGCAAAATCACAGTTCCGAACGTAGTCGGATACCTTAAGGAAATTTAATACAATATTTTCAGGTTTTTTTCAAAAGCAAAACATTTATTCAGTTTTTTGGAAAATAATATGATATTTTTCTTTACGTTGTCTTTTTTAGCATCAAATTGTCAAAAAATTGTTCGATGTTGTCCTTCATTCAAATGTGCGTCTAAATAACAGAGCATGTGAGGACAGGAGCTGCATTATTCATTTCATTTTCGCCGTCGAAATCTGCATCATTGACATTTTTTGAGTTTTGAACAAACTCCAAAATGTCATTCTTTTATTGTGGCTGCACACACTTTATCGTCATTTTTTGTCACGAATTCTTCCTATGATACATTCAGATAGTCCAATAATACAGTTTGTAAGGGCGAACCCCCTTGGGAGCCCTTCTCTTAGATTATCAGCGTGATCTAGAGGTGTAGGATTAAATGAAGAACCAAACGCTGCCATAATCTTAATATTACTGTATTAGGATCTTAAACCAATAACACAGATTAGGTAATAATATGATATGTGAGAGAATCTACGGTGGCGAAACACACAATCTATAATACCGAAATAACGTAACCCAGACCCCTATCAATAACTAACTTGCCTAAGCTCAATTTCAATGTAAACACAGATCCGAATATTAAAATGGTAACTCCTACCTTAACGTCCAACGAAGCAGCAATCTACCGGATCCTAACTGAAGTTGCGGTTCACTGACGTGGAATTGTTTCCACCTTGACTAAAGGCTCTCTGTCACGGGTAACCTCTCTTGACTGTCACTTAACTTCTCGAGATACTCTTCACACTTGCAACACGGACTATCGTAACATTCCCCAAATGACACACCACTTACTCTAAACTTCTGTTATTTTAAAGCTTCCTATTTTGCATCTTTCATTCACGTTTTACTTCTCGGGTTGGTTGGAAAAGAATTGCCATTTCTTTTGGCCCCAAAGAACCCAAAAGGACATGTTAGTGAAAAAACGCGTGAGCCCGTCACAAGTTACTTTCCCAAACATTTCATTAACCCTCTAAGTGGTCTGCACTTAAAGTCTTGCCATTCTGGAGATGCTTCAAAAATGCACCGCACATATTTTTTTGCTTTCAGGTGGGGTTCTCAAAAGCGGTTCAGCCGCGGCTCGGCCGCTTTTAGGAATCTTGCTTGAAGGCAGAAAAATCATCTCTGGAATGGCGGAATTTTACGTGCAGACCGCTGGGAGGGTTAAGTGTGTGATACCGCCCCCTTTGGCGACCGTATCTTTGATTGTCAGCGTGAGCTAGAGGTGTAGGGTTTGCAAAAGGAATAGACATTTTTGATTCTTAATATGTCTTTATTAAGAATAGAACTTAAATGTCTAACAATTTAGATAAATTTAAATAAGCGAGAATCTATAATGAACAGACACACAGTAATAGTTAAACCGAATCGCGTAATTTAGACCACTTTCTCTAAGTTATAATTATTTAATCCGCCTACTCTCACTTCTAATAATATTACAAGTCCTAATATCAAATAATCATTCCTACATTAATCCAAACTTAGATTCAATCTTTATGTGGAAACGCCTAGGCGCGCGTGCAATGGTATGCACCTTGATTTAATAGTTTACTTTCCAGGTAACTTCACGATTGGCTGTCAATTCACGCTTGTATCTCTTTCACACATAACATTCCCCAAATTGCCATACGACTTTCTGAAACTTCTGTTATTTAAAAGCTATCTTATTTGCATTTCTTTTTCACATTTCGCTTCTTGGGTTTTGGTTGGAAAAGAGTTGCCATTAATCTTGGCCACCAAAGAACCCAGAGGTTATGTTAAAGAAAAGAAGCGTGAGCCCGTCACAAGTGGCTGGTATTTTCCGTATTTTGTTCATTCCTAGATGAGAAATCTTTTCGTATTAAGTGATGCACGTTTCGTGTTGCTTGAAAACACGTAGCAATTTGTCGGACCGCTGTATTATTTCTTGTTAACCGATATTTCGTCTTAAGGTATCCGACTACGTTCGGAACCGTGATTTTTCAAAAGCGTATAAATGGATAATATTTATGATATTTAGTGTCACTTAGATTAGAAAATGTATATAAAACTGTTTTAAGAATAGAATTACAATAAAAAATTTATTTAAGTACAATATTTCGGCTAAAAATTAATTTAGAATAAACGTTTTTTAAAATATTCTCCTTTTGTGAAAAATGCTTCTATTATAATAATATTTTGCCTGTATATAGCTCAGACCTCTGTACAAAGGCTCAACTAGAATTTTTGAAACATATGACTTAGAAGTGGGTTTATCTGTGTTTTACGACAACAGAGGGGAGCAATTTTAAGAAAAAAACGCCGATAATTATTTCAAATGATTGTAACTCAGAAAATAATGTGAATTTTTCAAAAATTCTAGTTGAGCCTCTGTAGAGAGCTCTAAGCTATATAAAGGCAAAATATTATTATAATAGAAGTATTTTTTACAAAAGAAGAACATTTTGAAAAAAGGTTATTCTAAGTTAATTTTTTGCCGAAATATTGTATTTAAATAACTTTTATTTGTCAAAATGTACTTAAAACAATTTTATACATGTATTCTAATCTAAGTGACACTAAATATCATGAAAATTATCCATTTGTGCGCCTTTTTAAAATCACGGTTCCGAACGTAGTCTGATACCTTAAGTGTTTTCGCGTTAAACGTATTTCACAGTATATAAGTTAAGAATTTTGGGCCTGTTCAAGAAGAGTATTTTAAGTGAACAATATTTTTGAAATTAAAAATGTATGGTTCCACAACCTTGCAAGGACCTTTTATGAACAACATGAGGAACAAGAAACGAATTTCAGAATCTTAATAATCTGTAGTTTTATCTAAATTAAGATTTTTTCATGTATATTTAAGTTAACGGAAACGATGCAAACAATAAAAATTGCTTTTTAATCTAATTGTTTCAAGATGATTTGGTGAAAGTGAATAGAAATCGTAGACCTGAGAATAAAACATACTAAAACCATTACCTGAATTACAAATAGGGGTAAAAAAAAAGCTTTAAGGATACACATATTTTCAAACATACGTACGCTTATATATAAAAATGGAATTTATGTTTCCTGAGTATCAATAATATAGTGTCTTAGCAACCTAAAAAAAACAAATAACCAAATGTTCAAAATTCTTTAAATCCTCACTGTCATTATCATCATATAAAGTGAAGAAAGACATTATTGAATCAATAAATCGATATTTCATTGATTTCAATTGCTTTTAAAGGGTAACCCAACAAACACAAATGCAAGTTTTTAATTTCAAAATCATCTTTATAGTTTTTTTCAACAGTTCTTAATGCATGTGGCGTTGGTAAGATTTGACTAACTTTTGGCTACAGAAATACTCATTTTCTATATGGTAGCTCTAAGCTACAGAAATAAGTGGTATAGAGTGGGTATATGTTCTGGATTCTTTGAAATAAAATGATGAGAAGTTTATATCAATAAATATGAATACGCATACAACATATGATTATTTTGATTGTAAATTTTAGATTGAATTCATGGCACATGCAAACTAAATAGTGCAAAATCTTCGGCTTTTTAACATTTTGAAAAAATACGTTCAGTGTATTTAGCTAAAAATTTTAAAAATAATTGTTTATTTGCAAACTAAAAATACTGAACCAAAAGATTTCTTAATTTCGATAGATAATACGGCCGTGCTTCAATATTATGAGTTATTTTATCCATGACAATACTGGTAAAAAGAAAAGCCTTTCCTGTTTGAAAATCATGGTAGGAACTGATGTATCAAACTGGCAATATGAAGATAACGAATTCAAATGGATCTTCAAATTGCTTCTTATTTTAGGAATACCATGTCCAAGTAAAAAAGGTTCGAATATAGTGAAAAATATTCAAAAAATACAATGCAATATTTATCACATTGCCTCTATTTACATCATTGTTGTTCATTTATACCAACTTATTGCCAACGGTTTTGCCAGCGAATATGCAACCGGGAATTTACAATTTTTGTTTGCTGTGATGTTGCGAATGTATCTTGTGATAAAAGGAAAGAATATTATGAAAGATTTTTATTTCTTGCAAAAGGTACACTCTAAATATGTAACATGTCCCCATAAATCATGGAAGAAATGGATAATTTGTTGCTCTGCAATAAGTTATTTTACTTTCATTGTATCTGTAGTGCCTGCAGTATGGAGCATAGATGAAGCAATAAAAGTTAATTATTACGTCTTTAATTACAACGTCCCTTCGACTTATGCAGGTTATTGTATTTTCTTTAATTTTGTATTGATATCAATAATAAACTGTCATTTTTTTGTTGGAGAGGATTTAGCTGTTATATTAATTTGTTTCATTTATCATAATTTAGGATGTATGATTACCGATTGCAAACATCATTTAACTGATTGTTATCGTGATGCCAAATTAACAGTAAAAAGTATTCATAATTCGGCAACAGAACTAAAACAATTATCAATAGCTGCTGAGAAGATAGAAAAAGTAATGTCTCCAATAGCCTTTTGCTTACTTTGCCTCTTTCTGTTCCAGACTCTTTTAGTAACTACACTACTTCTAATGGGAAATATTATTTTTTATAAAGCTTTTGGCACATTTATTGGTATTACGCTTTTTCTAAAGCTCTGTTTGATTGCTGTTCTTGGCTCTCAAATCCATGAAAAATTTTTGGAACTGAAAAACATCATTGCATCAGCTCCAGCAATCAAAGAAAATATTTTTAATGAAACAGAAACGACTTTAAACCACATCGCTTTATCTCAAATGGCGGGATCTTTGACGAAGAACATCCACATGACTGCATTGGGATCTATCAAAATACGAAAAAGTGTTGTTTTTTCTTTTATATGTGCTTTTATCACTTACAGTGTATTGCTTTTGCAAGTCCTTAATTAATAAGTTATTCAATTTAGATTCACTTGACTTCATAAGTTATTATACAGAATTTCGCTTGTAGGCTAGCACATCCAAAGTTAGTCATCTACCTAAAATGATCCATTTTTACTGTGTGAAAGTGTACATTGAAACGATAGAACGCGTCTTCTGTTGGATGTCTATCTTTGTGAGTCACATACAAGCAATTTAGGCTGTGCCGTTATTTTGAAGGTACAGCATACATTTTTTTGAAGGCATAGCATACACTTTTTACTAAGCTAAATGATACAAGTTTGGATAATATTAAAGATATTCTTATCGAATTTCAGTTATGTGTGTGCTGTTTTTACTCTCTCAAAAGCTATACAAAGTTTAACAGCTTAAGGTAACCGACTACGTTCGGAACGGCGATTTTTCAAAAGCGTATAAATGGATAATATTTATGATATTTAGTGTCACTTAGATTAGAAAATGTATATAAAATTGTTTTAAGAATAGTATTACAATAAAAAATTATTTTAGTACAATATTGTGACAAAAAATGAACATAGAATGACCCATTTTCAAAATATTCCTCTTTTGTGAAAAATGCTTCTATTATAATAATATTTTGCCTGTTTATAGCTCAGACCTCTGCAAAGAGGCTCAACTAGAATTTTTGAAATATATAGCTTAGAAGTGGGTTTATCCATATTTTACGACAACAGAGGGGAGAAATTTTAAGAAAAAAACGTCGATAATTATTTCAAATGGTTGTAACTCTGAAAATAATGTGAATTTTTTAAAAATCACACATAGTTGAGCCTCTGTACAGAGGTCTGAGCTATAGACAGGCAAAATATTATTATAATAAAAGCATTTTTCACAAAAGGAGAACATTTTGAAAAAAGGTTATTCTAAGTTAATTTTTAGCCGAAATATATTGTATTTAAACCACATTTTTTGTCAAAATGTCCTGAAAACAATTTTATACATGTATTCTAATCTAAGTGACACTAAATATCATGAAAATTATCCATTTATGCGCCTTTTTAAAATCACGGTTCCGAACGTAGTCGGATACCTTAAGATTGCCCGTACAACGTACGGGCTACCGAAAGTTGGCCACCACTAGTTTATTCGTACGCTGTACGGACGCTATTTTCTTTCTTTCTTCGATTTGCGCTTATTTTTAATTCTAATGGTGCTAATATTTTGAAAAGATGATGCACTTTGTACATGGTACTAAAATGCTTTTCGTTCAACATTTTTTATCTTTGTAGCGAAGGCGGAAATTTATAGTATAAGCAATAAAAAGTGTGCCTTTTTTAAGCATTTTGAGTAAGAAAAATAACCACTTCCGGGGTTAAATTGCGTGAAAAAGATACAAAAATGACCGTAAAATACATGTTTGAATCAGCACAAATGCTGAATATCATACATTGAAAGTCATTTGTGATATCAACTTATAGATGTCCCAACCTATTAAAAAAGCTACAATAAAAAAATCCTTGTACATCGTGCATGTTCTGTATTTCTGCTGTATTTAAAATACAAAAAAAAAATATCTCGCTATACATATTATTTCATTGGGCTTATCGTGAATTATATTCAATTCAAAATTAAATTGATTGCTGTCAGTTGTCTTATTTTAAAGATATTATTGTGGGGCTTAATGAGTGAGAATGGAAATTCCAAAGCGCATGTGAAGGTTAAAAGCATGAAGTCCAAGAAATTTTGCTTTCGAGACAATTTTGACTGTAAGAATGTCCAAAGAACTTGTATGGAAGGATTTTACACAGTACGGTTTTTCATATCATTTGAAGTATTGTCCTTTGTGTCACTCTACCAGAAAGTAACATTTTGTTTTAATCATAAAAAGTTGTTAGCACTTTATGGGTAAACGATTGTGTAATTTATTTATTCGTTTTCATTTTAAGATAAAACTTTGGCAACTTCAGAATAATCGTCTGCTAATGTTTTCGTATGATTGGAATATAAAATAATAGATTTATTTAGATATGGCTCCTAAAATTGATAGATGGCTTAAAGGTTAAGTAATTGCGCTTTTCGAGGAGAAATATTTGTATCAACAAATTACAAAGCGGTGTAAACGTCTCGGTTATCGCATTTCAAAAAAAAGGTATAGTAAGACCCGCTTAAAGCTGTTTCGGTTTAACGCTGTTTTATTTGAATTGTGGATTCCCGAAATAGACGCAGCGTTAAAGGGTCCGATATCCCAAAGTTATGTGTTTCTTCTTTCCATCAGTATTATATCAAAGTATTTTTATCGTTTCAAACATTTGTTGACGTTATTGTAAGTATAAATTAATATAATATAGCGATTGCTACATTGACAAATATTATGATTTTATCATGGGTGATAAAAAAAACCAGGAAAATAAAGCATAAAAAAGGCATTTCACTAAAAAATAAAATGCAAGTGATTAGAAGATTAGATACTGGTGAACGTCAATCTCAAATGGGTGCTGCATTGAATTTGGCAACTTCAACAATAAGGACCATTTTTTAAGAAAAAAAAAAAATACTGTCATCGTAACTGCAACTCGACAACTCTGCAACTGGAATTACCCGTTCTAGAAATAATACAATAGAGGAAAGGGAAAAAACGACTTTCTATATGGATTAAAGACGAAATTGAACCAAAATGCCATTAAGCCAATCTACCTTCTTTGATAAAATGGCAAAAAATGGAAATACAGAAGAAACTGAATGATCTGAAATGTAAACATACTGACTTAAAAAATTTTATTTATTTATTTATATGCATTTTCCGTTTATTATGTTTCTATATTTGTAAGAAATAAATTTTTGTTTTATTGCTATAAAAACATAATTAATAAATTTAATGGTAAAATGCCTGGCCAATTTTTTACCCATCTTCCCCTTACCCCATTATTTACATGATGAAATAACCTCGTTTAACGCTGTTACGTATTACGCTCTTCTTTGATGGAACGTATACCCCGCGTTAAGCGGGGTCTTACTGTATTTATAATACATTAAAATGAAAAGAAAAAAAACGTTTAGCTAAAAGTAAAAATGAAAACATGAATGCGAAACCTCATCCAACGACTATTGAAACACAGACAACTGTCAGGAAAGTGAAGTCACTGATCCAAAAAGAAGACCACAGACTCAAAGATTCTTTGTATTGAAACTTGAAATGTCTTCCGGCACTGCAAGTAAAATCATTCATAAAGTTCTAAAATAAACAAGCAATATAAAAAAAATTAAGTCAATTCCTACTTAGATCAACAAAGAAAAATTTTTTTTAGTTACTTCTTATTAAATAGTTACAATTTAAAATAAATAAAGTATATACATAACAGAATCCCCAAAATTAAGTGGTTATTAATTTTTTTTTAATTATCATTAAAGTATCGCTTGTCATCCAAAACAAGCTTTTATATAAATTTCATTTCAAATGAATCTTTTAAACGTGGGAAAAAACCTTTTTTAAAGGTTTTTGGGTGAAATTTGGGCTTTTTTTTTAAAAATTCTTTAAAAAATTTTATTTTTTAATAAATTTAAATTTTTTAATTTAATTATTATTATTATTTTTTGTATTTGTCACCCAATATAAATTTCAGTTCAACTTCGAACATTTTTAAAAGTGAAAAAAACCTTTCAAGTTTTGACACAAGTCCCCAAAAGAGTCGCAAAGTCCCCAAAAAATGAGGGCAACCGTGGTTATTTCGAATTCTTTAAATAATTATTTTTAAATTTAATTAATTTTTATTAATTTTTTTTTATTTATTGTATTTTCATAAAAAAAACCCCCTTTTAAACGGGGTATATTTAAGCTCGGGGTTTTCCCCTTGACGATTAGCGACAACCGGGGGGAAAACCAATTGTTTTTTGGAGAAGGGGGAACTCTTTTCCCCTTCCCTCTCTCTTTTTTCCCTGGTTTCCCCCCGGAGGAAGACGTTTTAACGTGGAGTCGGGGAATGCCCCTTTTTTCCCCCCTTTAGCCCTTAAGCTATTTTTTTTTGTAACTATAATTGATGTGTGTTGTTTTTTAAGTGCCCCCTTGTGTTGGGGAAAAACGTAAAAACATTAAAATGATTTTTTCCCAGAAAGAAAACCCTTTCTTTATTTCAATACAACGAAGACACGACATGGGGGATTGTCTGGTGGCCCCACGTTGGGCGCCATATGACGTTTCGGGTTTGCTTTCCAGCATTAAAATTTTTGTCGGGGTGGATTTTCCCTTTTGGGGGAACCCCCTTTTTTGACAAGAAATGCATCGGTTCTTTTCTGGCGGGATAAACGAAAGGGGAATTGACCATACGTTCTAGTGTCTTAAAAAGGAAGTCGTCAGTGCTATCGTTGATAGCTGAGAGGGCCCCTTTGGATTTTTCCCCAATTTTTGGGTTTGGGGATCACATGGTTCCCGCCATTGGGTAAAATACACCTGCTCCTCCTTTTCGGTTGAATAGGTAAAGGAGACTTTTTTAGTAAATTTCCTGTTCAAATAGAAGCACTTTTAAAATTTCCCCATCGGGACCCGGGACTATATTGTGGGCCGGTAAAGGGCCCTCTTCAATTCCCACATGTCAAAGTCACAGTTGTATGGTTTAAAATCCCTTGGCAAGGCCCCAAATTATGTGGGGCCCTGAAATGTTTTAATTTGGGGGCCCTGAAAATTAAAAAGGGGAAATGGCAAAAAAAAGGGTTCCCTAAAATTTTCCAATAAGTTGGTGGAAAAAGGTTGACGGTTTTGCAGCAAAAAATTTTTTGGGGTCCCCGTTTCCTTTCTTTTTTTTTCTTATTCTCCTAATTTTAACTTTAACGGTATTGAGTTTTTATTGGGGCACTTTTGAAATTTCCCCCCCCCCTTTTTTGCTTTTTAAAGTTAACCTTTTGCACGTTTAAAGAAAATTTTTTATTTTTTGGGGGGGAATTCCAAAAATCCCCAGCCCCCCTTCTCCCTTTTGCTTTTAAAAGGAAATTCAACCGGGTTTGCCCCATTTAAAATACAATTTGATGTTTTGGGAATTCCGCATCGGCAGCATTCCGAAAGCCAGGACGTTTAAAAACGGAATCATCAACTCCCTGTTCTGAACCATTATGCCGGGGGGATAACTCTAACCGGTGAATTTATCCCAGCCTGCGGGGATAAAAAATGATAAGTGGGAGGACGGGTCATGTCCCCCAAAAAAAATTTTGGGGGGGAAAAAAATTTTTTTAAAAAAAAACCCAAAAAAAAAAAAAAAAGGGGGAAAAAATTGGGGGGGGGAAAACCCGGGGGCCGGAAAACCTTTTCTCGGTTTTTTGGGGGGGGGGAAAAAAAAAAAAAAACCCCCGGGGTTTTTTTCCCCCCCCCTTTTTTTAAAAAGGGAAAAAAAAGGGGGAATTTTAAAAAAATTTTTTTCCCTTTAAAAAACAAGGGGAAAAAAACAATAATTTTTTAAAAAAGGGGAAAAAAACCCCCCAAAAGGGGGGGGGGGGGGTTTTTGGAAAAAGGGAAAAAAAACCCCCAAAATTTAAAAAAAACTTTCCCCCTAAATTTTTTGGGCCCTTTTTTATTTCCCCTTTCCAAAAAATTGGAAGGGCCCCCCTTTTTGGGGGGAAAATTTTGGAAATTTCTTTTGGGCCCCTTTTTTTAAAAAAATTAAAATTTTTTTCTTCCCCCCCAAAAAAAACCAAAATTTTTTAAATTTTTTTTTTTTTTTTTTTTAAAAAAAAAAAAAATTTTTTTTTTTTTTAATTTTTTTTTTTTTTTTTGCCTTTTTGGTTTTTTTTTTTTTTTTTAAAAATTTTTGGTTTTTTTTTTTAAACCAAAAATTTTTTTTTTTAAAAAAAGGGGGGGTTTTTTTTTTTTAAAAAATTTTTTTTAAAAAAAAGGGGGGTTTTCCCCTTTTTTGGGGGGGGGGAAAAAAAAAAAAAAGGGGGGGTTTTTTTTAAAAAAAAATTTTTTTTTTCCCTTTCCCCACAAAAAAAAAATTTTTGGTTTTCCCCAAAATTTTTTTAAAAAATTTTGGGGGTTTTAAAAAGGCTTTGGGGGTTTTTGGGGGTTTCCCCCGGGGGGGAAAAAGGTTTTTTTTTGGGGAAAAGGGGGGGGGGGGGCAAATTCTTCCCCCCGGGGGGGGGGGGGGGGGAAAACCCCCAAAGGGGTTTTTTTTAAAAAAATTTTTTTTTTTTAAAAATTTTTTTTTTGCTTTTTTCCAAAAAAAAAAAGGGGTTGGGGAAAAAAAAATTTTTTTTTTTTGGGGGGTTTTTTTAAAATTTTTAAATTTTTTTGGGGTTTTTGGGGGGGGCCCCCCCAAAAAATTTTTTTAAAACCCCCCTTTTTAAAAAAAAATTTTTTTTTTGGGTTTCTTTTTTTAAAAAAGGGCCCCTTTTTTTTGGGTTTTTTGGGGTTTTTTTCCCTTTTTTGGGGGGGAAAAAAATTTTTGGGGGGGGGGGGCCCCCCCTTTTGGGGGGAATTTTTTTCCCCCCCCCAAAAAGGGGGTTTTTTTTAAAAGGGGGGGTTTTTTTTTTTTTTGTTACCATTACCCCAGTTTCCCTTTGGGTTTCGGTTTTTTCCCAATTTTTTAATATTGGGTGGAATGATACGTCTTTTTGTTTTCCCTGCGTACTTTTGGGTTTTTTTCTGGGACAGTACTCATCACATTGGATACCTTCTGATTGATATGATTTTTTTGGTTGCGGCTGCGTAACTTCTTCCAGAAACTGGCGTGCGTGATGATACAACACACCGAACCTCTGAATATGAGAGTTTATTTTTTATTTTAACTGCAGTTATCTCCTTTTCTGTTATCCATGTTGGACAGCATCGAGAAAATGATGAATGGTCCCCTTTGCAGTTCACACGTCAACTCTTTTTACAGTCTGCGCTGTCATGGCCTACCTCTTCACATCTGGAGCAGGTTGCCGGCCGTCCGTGGCAGACTGTTTTCAAAGTCCATAGCTCTGGCACTGGAAACAGCGTAGCGGATTTGGAATGTAAGGTTGAACAGGGCAATGGAGATATGGCCTTTACGATGGGGAGGTCAGGATGAGGTGCTTAGTTAAGAACCTGCCCATCCCGCCGAATCGTAACTCGTCTAACACCACAGACCTTTTAATCCTACATATTCTCCAGTATTTTTTCTGCTGATACATTCAAAACATCCACAGCAGAAATGACTCCTCGTGAAAAGTTGAGGCTGTTGTGCGGAACGACAGTGATATCAAAGTGGCCATTTTATGTAGATTCATAAGGGCGGCAGACTCTTTCACTGATGTCACTTCGAGGAACAAGTCCCCGGAGCTCATCTTACGGATCATCTTAACCTCCCTATACTCCCCGTGATCGCTTTCTCGATCAGAAAAGGAGATACTGTTGAAAAGAAATTGGCTGTTTCAATTATAAAAAATCTACCGGAATCGCTTAATTCTTGTTGCTGTGCATTTTGTGGGTTTTGTTTGATTCTGTAACATTTGTTGTACCCCTTGGGGAGAAATTAACGGATTCTGGCCACCGTCTGGGCACAAAGAATAACCTGAGCTCCCTGACGGGGCCGAATTTTCGACCTGGTCTGCCCAAGAAAAGATCGCTGCCATTGGAGGCAAAGGGGAGGCGTCGTTTTTCTCCGTAGGAGGCAAAACGATTTTCCTCATAGTTGTCTCCATTTTGGCAAAAACACGGATTGCATCCAGTTCCATCGGTACCCTGTGACGTGCTCACGCGTCTTTTCTTAAACATAACCTCTGGGTTCTTTGATGGCCAAGATTAATGGCAACTCTTTTCCAACCAAAACCCAAGAAGCGAAATGTGAACAAGAAATGCAAATAAGATAGCTTTTAAAAGAACAGAAGTTTCAGTAAGCAAGAAGACAATTTGAGGAAAGTTATGTTTGAAGAGATACAAGCGTGAATTGACAGCCACTCGTAAAGTTACCTGGAAAGTAATCCAGTAATACAAGGTGCATACTATTGCACGCACGCACAGACGTCTCCATATAGAAATCTAATCTTAGTTGGATTAAGGTAGGACTGATTATTTGATATTATGACTTGTAAAGTGAGAGTAGGCTGATTGAATAATTATTTAGAGAAAGTGGTCTAAGTTACGCGATTCGGTTTAACTATATTTGTGTGTGTTTGTTCTCTCTCTCATTCTAGATTCTCACTATTTAAA
The DNA here is from genome assembly GCA_019973955.1 of Trichonephila inaurata madagascariensis. NCBI lineage: Eukaryota > Metazoa > Arthropoda > Arachnida > Araneae > Nephilidae > Trichonephila > Trichonephila inaurata. The sequence continues at coordinate 122,762 of BMAV01011034.1, forward strand.
TTTATCTAAATTGTTAGACATTTAAGTTCTATTCTTAATAAAGTCATATTAAGAATTTAAAATGTCTACTCCTTTCGTAAACCTTACACCTCTAGCTCACGCTGACAATCAAAGATACAGTCACCAAAGGGGGTCTATATCACAACCCCCGCCAGGCCCCGAATTCCTACCTTTTTCTAACTTGTCAAATGTAACCACCTGAGGATTCTTCAAAGCTAGACAACGGGGAAACACCCATAACGTGCTGCCAGGCACTGTCTAAGGCCGAAACCAAAGAGGATTTCTCGATATGAGCGAGTTCTCTCCGCCTAGCCATCCGCAACCAAGACTCTCAAACTCTGGGACGCTTCAAGCAGAGCGTACCTCACAGCCGTCACCGGCGACGCACGCAACTCTTCCGCCCCATACTCTTCCCCGCAAGGGTCCTTTCTGCTGTCCAAATAGCATCTCTCACGGTAGAGGCTAAAGGGAGATACTGAGAACCCTTAGAGCTAAGGGCTAGGTATGCAGCAGATCGGTATTGATACGCCACCTACCTGTTACTATGTTAGCCAAAACAAAAAAGCGGGTTTTTTTTGTGATTTTTAAAAACATATCTTTTTATTTTTTTGTGATTTTTATATTTTTTCAACAAATTGTTAATTTTAAAATAAAAAGGAAAAAAATAGTCTTGGGTTAGTTAAAATAAATTGTGTGGTTCTTCGCACAAAATAATAAACACAAATTTCCCAAATCAAGACAAATGTCTAAAGGGAAAAAAGGGGGAATAGAAAAGAGGGGAAAGATCACTGGGGTATCTCGGGAGTGTGAAACCCTTACTCATCTAATGGAGATGAGCTCCCCACCTGAGGGGTCAGATATCTAGTAAGAAATGATACTAAAATCATTAATGATGCTACGAGGGCCATCTCTTGGATTTTATAAGAACTTATTGACCTCCCCTATAGCATAATACACTGCACAGTATTTAGGTGTTGGTAGAACAAAAATGGAAAAATGACGTTCCATTTGTCATTGAATTCCAGAAAATTTTGGTCTACCCTGATTGTTTTATGTTTGTATAATGATGATAGTATTGAATATACCGTAAAGAACGGCGTATAACGCGCACTTTTAACTCAAAAAATAAGATCGAAATTTATGGGTACGCATTATACGCCGAGTATGAAAATGATAGCTTTAAAAATAAAAAGAACATGAGCACAATAAAAAATTCAGATTTCTACATACATGGAAATACTGTTTATTTAAAAGAAATGACATTCCTCTTATGCACTTAAAGGGTTGTAGTTCTTGAAGTACATTTTTTTTCTCTAAAGCTTAGAATAATACCTGGAAAAAATTACTTCAAAACATTAGAGATTTGCTCTTGTACATTTCAAGTTTCTTCGTAATAAAAGGGGATGCGTGTTATACGGCGAATGTACCTAAAAATTAAAAATTGCAGCTTGAAAGTATAGGTGCGCGTTATGCACCGGATTTTACGTGTCTTTCTGCTAATTTGCCTCTAAAATCTAAATTTTTTTTCACTTCCATCTTTTTAAACACAAAATATGCGTTCCAAATGCCGATGTCTAATAAAGAAACCTTAAAAGATAAGAACAAAAAACAGCACAAATTACAGCAACGGAACGCAGTAGGTCTCACGAGTGCAAAAGATGTTCGCTTATATTCGAGAGTGAAAAATTACAGCAGTATAAAAATACACCCGCTCGAATTATCCCCGAGGTGCAAGTTTTGTCAATCTGCACGCTGAATTATCTCGAGGCAAATTTTATCTAGCGTGCTCGAATTATCTCGAGTGGGCACAGTTTTGCCTAATATAGTACACTCGAATGCATACGTTAAAGGGTTTAAAAAAAACTAACACAGCAGTTTTCTTATAACCTTGAAAAATACAAGTACTAATACTGAATAGACAAATTCCTTTGTCAATAGTAATTTTACTCCTCTAAATTAATTTCTGAAATGTTACAGAGAACATTTAATAGTGATTAAATTAATAATTTACATATGGCAGAATTATTGTTTGACTCTCTGTAAAAAAAATTTTGAATTAAAAAAAATACGTTTTTTTAACGTAATTTTGATAATATGGATCTGTTAATTAATTATGATTTTACAATGTCGAGAAAATGGAGTTTCATTATCTTTAATGTATTTGAGTTCTAGAACTTTTAGAGATGTGTTTATACTAATGAATAAATACGAACTGGAAATGCTATCCATAACGAGTTTCTGTAATGGAAATTCTGAAATAATTGCACGGGAAAGCACGTGTAAAGCGTGACCTGATTCACATTTAAGTAAATATTCCATGCATCACAAAGTCAACACATGAGAAACACAAGTCTTTCAATTTCCTATTAATGCTGCATTTTTTCTCGAGCTTTGATTTCTCTAAAAAATAAGTAATCAAGAAATAATCCCTAAAAAATCTTATGTCTGCCACTGTGATCTTAGATATATTTTCAATAAAAGTTAGATGATAAAATATACTAAGCATTTTTAACAAAAACAATTTTTTATTTAAATGAGAAAAGATTCAAACAACAATATTATGCGCATAGTTAAAAAAATGAATTCATTCAAAAAGTTCTAAAAGCGCACATCTATGCATTTATATGCGAATTCATTGTAGTTTATTTGTATACACAAAAAGTATACGTTTAAAACTTAAAAATAGCAAACTAAAATCAACAAAATTTACTGCCACAGATATTTCAGTTCCCATGATAAAATTTTCCTAGAAGAAAAACATTTGAATGTGCATATAAAAACTTTACAATATATTTCTCAAACAAAGTAAAAAAGCTTTTAAATATAAACCTACTTCTATCCTTTGAAAAATATAAAATGTACTAAGAGAAAAAATTTTTAAGATATAAATAAAAGAGCTGTAATTTTAAAACGTTCCGAATAATTATTCACAGTTCTTGAAAAAAAATTATAGCTTAGCGTTAAAATATAAGATTGAAATAAAGAAAAAGTAAATTTTTGCAACGATCTATTTCAAATTGCATATTTGTGGATCAATTTCCTTCTTATAAATTAAATAAAGTCACATTAACTATTTTTTGCTTCAAATTTTTCGATTTTTGCAATATATTTCATATTTGTACAACTAGGATTTATACAGATGATTAATGCAACAAATGTTAATTAACCTTTAAAAACCTTTTATACTGAATGCTTTATATCCCATTTTGTACTAGCTTTTTATTATAAAAAAATTTACTTACTTTTTTATTTTCTAATATCTTTTAGAAATTTAATTTGAAAAATTATTTAGGTAACTTTTAAAACATTTTTTTACAAAATATAATTTATATAATTATTACTACGCATAAATATTTTAAGTCAAATCGCGCTTGCTATTTGTCGAACTCAACAAATGATTATTACTATTTATCATCTTGAATTATATTCAATTTTGTAACATTTTCTTTTTACTGTAACAATTTTTATTTACTTTTTTCTTTATTTTTTAATACTTTTCTGAAGCTTAATTTGAAAAATTTGGTAACTTCTTTATTATTACGTTTTTTCACGTAATTATTTATATAATTATTTCTACACGCGAAGTCTCTCATCCATTCAGTGGGTCAATAAATGAGTACCAAGCTTTGCCTGAGATATTAACACTGGAGGTTTCGCTTTAGACTGACCACCTGACCGAAACATCTGCTCATGCACCTCAGGGCCCAAGGTCGTGTATACTGAGTTGGGCACAGTAGGCCTTGGCCCTCATGGGCTGTAGTTCCACTGAGTTAAGTTATTACTACGATCGATATTTTATGTCAAATCGTTTGCTATTTCTCAAATAAACTATTTTAAACACAAAAAAAAAGTACGTATCATTTTCAAATTATAAGATTCATTCACAATGGCTACGCAAAATACAAAGAATACTCTACTGTACTTGATTATCGTGTTTATATAATCGATTCAATTGGATATATCATTCTATCGTTTATTCAGTATGAATCCGGCTTAAGTGATTATTACCGTGTACGCGAGCGCAATATTGCATAGATAAACTAAACTATTCTATGCTAAGAATTTTTAAACAAATTGTTTTATAGTTCTTTTTGGAGATTTTTTTGTACTACTTAAGTTGTTTATTAATTAAACTAATCAAATATATTTATATAAAATTAATGCCTAAATTTATTACGAATTGATAGTTTAATCTGTATTTTTCTCACTTGTAGAAGTATTTAAATAGAACTGATTCAATATTACTGTGTAGATTTTTCGATCTCGATTACTGTGTATATCAATCGATAGAAATTTTCCTTTAATTTTAATACATGGTTTATAAAGTATTGTTGTTTCGAATCTTAGAATTAGTTTAAAGAACTGAAAACTATTCTTTAAGAGTAATATTAATTCTATGAGGAAACTATCCTTGATGTGATATTACTTTTTTTTAACAGTTTCATTTATAATTAAAATCTTTTAAATGTATCAGTATTAAGGCTTAATACGAATCAAAAACCTTTTATTTATACATAATAAAGATGATAGCTTTTATTTGTATAAACACTATTTTAATTAATTTTACTAATAATGACTATTTATCAGTCTATTTTGTCATTTGATATTATTTCTGTGTTTGAGTCATTTACCAGCTACCATTACAGAAAGGATTCATAGGTTATTACAAAAATAATTTTACCATGAGAGCTTTATATTAAAGGGGGGAAATAATTATTTTTTCACTTAAATAGCTTTTCTGATGTCTTTTGGAGCGTCCTCAGTTTATTCTCAGAAAAAGGTAATAATAAAACAAAATGTTAAAAAATTAATCACGATTTGAAATACTAAGGCTCTGTTATAAAGCTCTTTATGTTATCAGAGTAAAAATTACTTCGTAATCTTTTGCGTATAAAAAATATCGGTACTAACATATTATCGCAGCAATCGCCAACAATCAATATAAATTACCAAATTGGCAACCACAATTTCGCATGCGTCGTATGCTCTGAATTGCCAATCAAGTGCTTCGTTTCATATAATGTCGTCAATAGGTTGCAATAATACGGAAGTACCAAAATATCATTATCAGCTTATTACAATGATACTGTCTGAAAATTACTGTTTTTATACTAAAATAATTCCATCATGTATCTGATATATCTAAAATGTAAAATAAAAAGCTTTTGCGCGTGTAGGGGGATTATTAGTTTATTAATGACAGCTTACATTAACGGTGTACTAAGTTTTTTAAAAAAATATTTCACTAATAAAACATTTCTCTTCATATTCTAATTGGACTGAAATGAAATTTACATGAAAAATTAAGCCCTTTTTCAATTCCTACTATTAACTCGCGCTGTCTATATATTTATTTATTTATATATTTGTATATTTATTTATTTATCTTGGTGGAATTTTCAATCGTTAATAAAATACATTTTAAAGCGCTGAATTGAGCTGAAATTTTATATACAGGATCATTTTGGATGACAATACAATAATTTAATTATAATGAATAAAAATTAATCGATTAAAACTAATTATTTAAAGAATTACAAATACAGCTACGTTGGCAACTTAGCGACCCTTTTGGCGACTTGTGTCAAAACTTGAAAAGGTTTTTTTCTCACGTGTTAAGGTATCCGACTACGTTCGGAACTGTGATTTTAAAAAAGCGCATAAATGGATAATTTTCATGATATTTAGTGTCACTTAGATTAAAATACATGTATACAATTGTTTTAAGGACATTATGACAAAAAATTATTTAAATACAATATTTTGGCAAAAAATGAACTTAGAATAACCTTTTTTCCAAATGTTCTCCTTTTGTAAAAAATGCTTCTATTGTATTAATATTTCGCCTGTATATAGCTCAGACCTCTGTACAGAGTCTCAGCTATGGGTTTTGAAAAATTCACATTATTTTCAGAGCTACAACCATTTGAAATAATTATCGGCGTATTTTTTTAAATTTTCTCCCTTCTGTTTTCGTAAAACATGGATAAACCGACTTCCAAGTTATGCATTTCAAAAATTCTAGTTGAGCCTCTGTAGAGTGGTCTGAGCTGAATACAGGCAAAATATTAAAACAATAGAAGCATTTTTTACAAAAGGAGAACATTTGGAAAAAAGGTTATTCTAAGTTAATTTTTTGGCAAAATATTGTATTTAAATAATTTTTTTTGTCATAATGTCCTTAAAACAATTGTATACATGTATTCTAATCTAAGTGACCCTAAATATCATAAATATTATCCATTTACGCGCTTTTGCAAAATCACGGTTCCGAACGTAGTCGGGTACCTTAAAGCATTTAGTTGGACTGAAATTAAAAGGACACAATACGATACTTTAATGATAATTAAAAAAACTATATACCACTTAATGTTGTGATTCTGTCCTATATATATATACATATTTATATTAATTGTAACTATTTAATAAAAAGTAGCTAAAATAAAATTTTTCGTTGTTGATCTAAGTAAGAATTGACTTAAAAACTATTTTTTTATATTACTTGTTTACTTTAATTTATGTATAATGAGCAATGAAGAAGTACCTGACAAAAGTAATCGATGACACTTGACAAGTATAATTGATATCCTAGATAAAAACTGCGTTGTACAATTGTTATTTTGTGTCTTGAGTTTTTAAACTATAGATTAGTTTTTTTTAATCCAATATTTGGGTGCCAAACGATTTTGAAAAAAAAATTTGCAATACATTTACACTTTACCGTATTTCTTTTATGTAGAGTTAGTTTTTTCAAACTTCAGATAATAATCTTTGCCTAAGAGAGAGTAAATCTACTAAATAAATAAATCAGTTCAGAGTATTAGGCGTGCTCTTTCATGTCTGGAATTTTTTATAAGAAAAATAAATGTTTGATTTGTGCAAGCTCTATATATTAATCTATATTTTAATTGTAATATGCTTAACTAAACCAGTGCTCTTCAAACCTCAGTCGATGGAACGGTACCGGTTCGTGGGTTAAATACTACCGGTCCACACAAGAAACATTAAGTTATTTCCCTTTTATTTACTGTAGTATATTTTTCTTGGGTTACTTTTTATGAAAATCACTTTATATTCCTTGTTAAATCACTTTATATTCATTTTTTGGTGTAGCTATATTTTATTCTGGTCACGATTGAATACAATTAAATTAAAATTATTAAATCAAAACAGTCTAAAATTTAAACAATCAACATCCTCCCCCTCAGCGGGCTGCAGTAAAATTAACAGACGTTGACCGGTCCGTGGTTATAAAAAGTTTGGAGAACTCTTAACTAAACTATTAATGATTGCTTATAAACAAAAATTACTTTTGATCAATATTAATAGTCTCTAAAATTTTACTTTTATTTTACCAATAAATAAAAATAAAATTGAATGATAAAAACTTTAGTATCTAAAAATATAGTTTCGGTAGAAAAAAATTTTTTTTTCAAAATAAATAACTTGGCTGTTGAATAATGCTTTTATTATAACCCCTAGATTATTAAATATTGTCAAGTATGATATTTACGAGATTTTTAACATACAGTTTTTAGTACAAAAAGCACTTTAAAGAAATTATAAGACATATTTCATGTTTATTTTGATCTTTTGAATCAAATGTATCATATTTTATCATGTGAGTCTATATAACGTATATGCCTACTTTAAAAATATCATTCCAGCATCCAGTAAAAAAAGGTTGGTTTTTTTTGTTGATATTTTTGATTTTTTCAATAATTTAAGAAACTATCAATTCTTTTCTCTCATTTCTTTGGAATTTTTTCAAGTAAGTCATTTTGTTAAATTATATGTTCTCATTATTTTATTTAAGCATTGAATATATTTACAAATATTTTTAAAGAACAAAAACCTAGAAATAGAGAGACTCCTTAGGTTTCTCATTTTTAACCTCTAAAGTGTAGAAGTTTTTGGTTATTGAAATGACAATTTCAGCAAGGGTGTATTATCTTGAGTTAAATACTTGTATGAGTTCAAAACCAGATTCATATTCATTTTCACGCTTAATGAAATAAAATTTCAAAAACTTATTCTTTCATTATTCATTAATCAATAAAATGTAATCGAACAAGCAAGGCTTAAGAAGTTCCTTTTAAAAAATTATCCATTATAATTAGGAGGAATTAAATTAGCAGTCACACGAACATTTACAAATATTTTCAAAGTATTTAAAAAAATTTCTCTGACAAAACTGCTTTTTAAGACCGGTATTTTTAATAAAGATACTTGGAAGAATTCCTCATTTTAGAAAATAATTCGTATGCTAGTTTCTTTGTCATAAAATGTCCATTTTTCATAATATTTGAATAAGAACCCTTTAATATTTGTCAATTTTTCATCGTCGAATTATGTTCTTTTCATTTAAAAAAATCGTCTGCGTATTTGCTTAGAGAATCTGTACTTTAAACTCACGATACTAGACTTTAATTTTTCAACAATTTAAATTATAAAATAAAATTTTAAAAAAATTTAAAAATCATTGTATTTTTCATTTTTTTTCAACTAAAGTTCACATAGAAGAATTGTTTGTATTATAGTCCTAAATTAACATTGAAAGCTGCTTCTTACTCATTGAACGCTTGTGAGCTAGAGATAAATGTAATCATGAAAGTAAGTCAATTAGTGGATCTTAAGATAAGAAATGAAACGAAAAATGATTTAAAATTACTTAACATATAAGAAAAATAAAAGTTTATTAATAGATAATCAAATTATAAAGCAGAATTTCATTTCTTTAATTGCCGATAGCTGATTAGGTCTGAAGTAAAACCATGGAGGATGAATTAAAAACTAATAAAACTAATAGAACTAGAAATAAAACTTATGTTTAATGTTCGCACACACACATTTTGCATTAAGTAAGAAATATTCAGAAAAAGATGCTTTTATTATTATAAGAATTTTTGAAGAAAAATACTTATGTTATATATGTAACATCCATTTGCACTCCAACTATCCTCTTTTCTATTACTTTAACCCTTCAAGTGTGAAGTTATTTTTATTGTCAAGTTCGTATAAATTGTCAAATTTTTTTTTGCTGCAAAAATCAAATGTTTAATATAAAATAAAATATAATTAGTAATTAAAAACTGATACTTTGTATTACATACTTAAAAGTTTTTAAGGTTTTGTAGCAACTGTATATTCGCTTGAGGTGGAAAGCCACACAGTGTGGTAATGGTAAAGTTTATTTCTAGTGGAGCATTATTTTCTAAGAAAAATAAATCAAAATAAATGAAAATGAATACCTATTAGTAATTCAGTAATACGGTTTTGCGTAGAAAAACTAGAAATACTTTTTCAAGCACATATCAACTCCGCAATCATTGCACCTGGATCGTATTTATTTCCTTTTTTTTTTTTCATTTGCATTCTTTTTTGAACACTAAACTTAGCCCTATCTTGTAGACTCACGTTTCGTAGAAGTAGAAGGAATATGGAATAAAAAATGTCGTCCAGTAAGACGGGCAGAATTATCTATCGTATGTTGTCTAGCCAAGATTCTTTTATTCAACAACTGCATCATATATATATATATATATATATATATATATATATATATAAATTTATGTTTGTATTTATGAAATAAATGTATATGTATTTTTTTTTGGAGTAGGGTTTTGTGCTATTCTCTTTATTGCAGCTCCCCACCAGGTGGCTCTACAGCATATCAACCTCTGCTCCATTCAATCAATCCCCAAATTTTAAAACATCGTCAAAAATGATGCCAACTTCTTAGCGCCAACGTTTGGGTTTTTTCCATTGATTCGCCATTAAATGTGAAATAGGTTGGATTCTTACAGTTTTAACATAAAAAAGTAATATAAAAAAAATTTAAATCAATTCCTACTTAGATCAACAAATTTTTTTTTTTTTTTGCATTTTATTAAATAGTTGCAATTAATATAAATATGTATATACATAAAGAATCACAACATTAAGAATTAATTTTTTTTAATTATCATTAAAAGTATCGTATTGAATTCAAAACAATCGTGTATATAAAATTTCAGTTCAACTGAATTTTAAACACGTGAAAAAACCTTTTTATGTTTTGACACAAGTCCAAAAAAAACCAACATGGCTGTTTTTTAATTTTTGAATAATTGTTTTAATCAATTTAAATTTTTAAATTTAAATTTTATTAAATTTCTGTATTGTCATCCAAAAAAATTTTCATGTATATAAAATTTCAGCTCAATTGAGCGCTTTAAAAATATTTTATTAACGATTGAAAATTCTACCAAGATAAATAAATAAACAAATAAATAAATAAATAAATAAATAGAGGGGGGTAGCTAATATTAGAAATTGAAAAAAATACAAAAAAAAAAGTAATATTAACGTATTAAAAATCCAATTTATAAATTATTTACATTTTTTTAAGCTTTTTAACACAAACTTTGTAACAATATGTTACTTTTACTAAAACCGGGAAAAATTTAAAAGGGGTTTTTTCAAAATCGACCTAAAAAGAGGGGGTTACGGCTCGTTATAAATCCCCCCTTTTTTATCAGCTATTAAAATCTTGGGACTTAAAATTCAATAAATATGGGGGTTTTTTTTTTCAGCTGATACATGAAAAAAAGCTTTTGTTGTTTTTTCCCCGCCTTTCCCGAAAAAATTTTTCATTAAAAATTTTTTACCTTCAATCTGTATTTTTTAAATTTTTCAATTAAATGTGCGAAGAAGGGGTTTTTCCAGCAAATATTCATGTAAAAGTTTTCTAGAATTTGGGATTCAAAAATTTTAAAAAAATATCATACTTTTCCCTAATCCATACCCTTTTGACAAAAATGATTTCCCAAAGAGTACCTTTTCTAGTAAATGTAAAAATATCATTTTATAATATTTTTTTAGGCGTTTTCGGATTATCAGATGAAAGGATATTTCCTGATCACAACGATTCCACACCACCCACAGTTAGGGGTTGTAGACAAAAAAAAGTTTTAAACCGAGGGATATTTTTTATTTTATTTTATTTATTTGTTTTTTTTTTTGGTTGATCATGTAGGTATCATAATAGTGCTCATCAAAAACCATCTAAAACTGAACTTTAACAAAATTATCCCGATGTAGAATCGAGTTTGACAAAGAGATGGTCAAAATAAACGTCCCCTAATATGTATTCGTGTATAAAAAAAAATGCATTGAAAAAAATTACCCCGTATAATACTCGGGGGTGTCATTAGTGTCTAGTGCCATGCATGAGATTATCACGGTCATGACAGTTAAAAGGTTAAAAATATTTATCACATAAATATTTTTGTAAATCTGAAATAGAACGTTTTTTTTTTCTTATTTTTTTAATTAAATGAAAAAAAATTTTCTTTTTGAAAAAAAAAATTTTTAAAGTGTATAATGTTTTAAGAAATCAAGAAAAAATAATCCATTTAAGATCCTTAAATTCGTGAAGCCTTTCAAGGGCCATTTAGAATGGATGATTTTAAAATCCATTATACTGCAAGTTATCTTGCATCGATTGTATTGATATCTACACAGTGCAAAAAATAAAACTCAAACTCAGTGGCGCTTCAGCCCATGAAGGCCAGGGCCTACTGTGACCATTACAAAGGACAATTCTTAGTAATTCGCATTTCTAAAATATGAAAAAAAATTGTTAAAATCTCCGTTTATTTAACTGTGGAACGCATAAAAAGTAGTATAAAAAATAAATCATTATTCTCTGTCAAATAGTGAATTCTGTGAAAGATATGATTTTCATTGCAGTCATCAGAACAAGCAATACAAAAAAAATAATAATAATAATAATAATAATAAAAATCAATTCCTACTTTGGTAAAAAAAGAAAAAATTTTTATTTTATTTATTTTTTTTTTTAAATAT